>CAKNYM010050183.1:10106-83280 GCA_932195095.1 Andricus curvator | reverse complement strand
AAATGGTGAGTCGACTACGCAGGTGCACCGGATCGCACACCAGGTAGTTAAGCACGTATTCTACGAGAACTTTTTACAAATTTTAATTGTTTCGATAGCCAAAATAACTACCAATGGTGAGTCGAAGATCAGTGTGAACGTGATTGCGCACCAGTTCACTTAGCACGTATTCTACGAGAATTTTTCGAAAATTTAAATTGTGCCAACATCCAAAATAACTACCAGCGGTTAGTCAGCGATCCGGGTGCATGGGATCGCGCACCAGGTAGCTTAGCACGTATTCTACTGAAACCTTTTTGGAATTTAAATTATGCCAACAGCCAAAATAACTACCAATTGTGAGTTGACGCTCCGGGTGCCCCGGATCGTGGACCAGACCGTTCAAGACGTCATCTATGAGAACTTTTTTAAATTTTGAATTTTTTCAATAACCAAAACAATTCCAAGTGGTGAGTCGACGACCCGGCTACACCAGATAGTTTGTAAATTTCTGGCAAAATTAGTATGTCCCAAAATTGACATATTCTCGTGGCACTGAGGTTCCGTTAAAGTGACTTCAACCCAATTTTGAGTCTGGGACGTCTTACAACTATTTTTCGATCACAAACAAAATCTTCCCCTCACCCGTTTTTGAAAAAAAATTGAATAACCCCATTTTTCTCGGAAATGAAGCGAGATATAAAAAAAGATAACAGTGCACAATCATTGTTTGAAGAAATTTCTACAAAAAACCCTTCATAATTTTTTATCCCACTTCGTTTACTTGAAAAATCTTAGCCTTTGGTTAACACTTAACACTTTTTATCCTTAGCTGATAATATTGTTCAAATAACAAAATATCTTCAGACAATTTCAATAATAATATTTATTTGTTATAATTTTGTATCTGGTATAAAACACGGGAAAGCGAATTTTTCCTCAAAAAAAAAATATATAATTATTTTTCGAAATACCGAAGTGAGTTGAAAAATTATAAGGGGAGTTTTTCATAGGAATTTGTCCAAGGAACAATTTCGCCCTTTTAAATTTGTTCATATCTCGCTTGTTTTTCGAGAAAAAGGGGGTATTTGGATTTTTAAAAATTAAGAATTGACTCGAAATGCACCTTTGAGTTGAAGTCATTTCAGCGGAACCGTAACCGTGACCTATTTTTGTGAAATAATAAACTGAATTTGTTAGACCTGAAGTTTGTGAATGCCGTGAAGTCAATTCCATAGAAACATTCTTTTTTTATTTTATTCTGTAGTCATAGACGTCATAGATACACATAAATGTCCTACATTCAGAGAGACTGAACAACAAGTTTTAATCTATCTCGAAGAAAATAATAATGAAGTGGGAATTCTTACAATGGGTGAAGCAAAGGAGTGTCACCGTTATGGAAGAAAGGGAAGCAATGCATGGAGTTGAAGAGGTGGATGTGGATTCTAATGGCAAAATTTTTAAAGCCATTTTGAAAATGAGAAGCGGTAATAAGAAAATCTTTATTTCTAATGTTTTTCATTTTGTACTTGTGCTTTATTCGTTAGATATTTTATGTTTTTCATTTTAGTTTAATGTTTCGAATTATTTTTATGATTTTTGTTGATTTCCAAACTAATTTTAATATTCTACCGACAGAGGATAAAAAGTTTTTAAATTCCCTTCATGTAACACCGGAGGGGGAAATACTGGGGAAGAAAAATCTCACAGCGCTTAATAAAAAGGATACAAAATTGTTGGTAGTCAAAAAATCGCAAAAGGAGGGCCAATTGAACTTGAATATAAATGTTCTTAATTTTCCACTACTTATCCCCGTGAAACCAAGCAATTCGGTTTTACAAGAGCCGCTAAGACCGCAAGTGATATCCAAGTCTGCTTATAACGAAGCTACCTCTCTTGAAAGTAAATTTGTTTAGTTTTTCACTTCATTATGATAAAATGAGACATATTTTTTCAGTATTATATTATTCTAATATTATTTTATTTGTTGAAAAACCCCAAGTGTCAGGCCTACCAGTTCAAAATTTTACTAGAAGATGTGATTCTCCTCCAAGCCCAACCAGTAAAATTTTTCTTAAGATAATTCTGAGACTTAAGTTTATCTTAAATTTTAATTTTGGGACATACTAATTTTTCCAGAAATTTATAAACTATCTGGAGCAGCCGGGTCGTCGACTCACCACTTGGAATTGTTTTGGTTATTGAAAAAATTTAAATTTCAAAAAAGTTCTCATAGATGGCTGTTGGCACAATTTAAATTCCAAAAAGGTTTTAGCAGAATATGTGCTAAGCTACCTGGTGCGCGATCCCGTGCAGCCGGATCATTGACTCACCGCTGGTAGTTATTTTGGATGTTGGCACAATTTAAATTTTCAAAAAGTTCTGGTAGAATACGTGCTCAACTACCTGGTGCGCGATCCGGTGCACCCTGATCGGCGACTCACCATTGATAGTTATTTTGGCTATTGACACCATTTAAATTTTTAAAAAGTGCTCGTAGATGACGTCTTGAACTACCTGGTGCACGTTCTGGTGCACTCGGGTGTCGGCTATTGGCAAACATAAGATTTTAATTTTCAACGCTGGCTAATATTCTCTATCACTTGCATGCTCTTCAAAATATTCATTTTTGTTTAGCGTGTCCTAAGCATCGAAGACGGACACGAGCAAGGCTTTAATCATGCTACCATTCAGCCGTGACCCATGCTTTAGTTAGATATTTCCAAGTGCATTGCCATGCGTGAGCCATGCTTTAGCCAAATATTTCCAAATTTATTGCCATGCGTGAGCCATGCAAACTTTTTTCACGCGGGAGATGACACGATTGAGAAACATTTTTCAGTACGCATACGTTTTCCAAAGGTATGCAGTTTTATGGTATACTAAATTTTACCGAACACATACGCAGGACTCACATACACCAATATTATCAAAATTATCAAATTCAGAACTATGCTCAAAATAGAAATTTTTGTTCAAAAACAAGTTAATAAAGTTTCAAATTTCAGTTTTCAAATTTCAATAACCTTGTATGTAGAGAATTTGAAAAAAAAAAGTAATTACAGCCCTTTAATAAGACAGGGCATGACTGAGAAAAAATTTTTAGTACGCGTGCATTATTTCAAGATATATAGTTTCATTGTATACTAAATCAAATTGAAAAGGTACAAAGGTCTCGGATCTAGCAATATCTTGAGACGGTCCTTTCTATTCTCATAATTAGAATTAAATTATGAAGCTGCGGGCGTTTCAGAATGAGAGAAGGAATGAATGACTGTAAATATTGGACGAGTGAAGAAATGAAAATGTGTAGAGTATGTGGTTATGAAAGGGAATCATGGAAGCACGTCTTGGAGTGATATACAGAGGAAGAGGAAGGGGGAAAGAGCGTGGTAGACAGAGTTAGATGGATACTGAGCGGTTGTGGACAAGAGGAAAAGTCGATGAAGAGTCTAGAAGAGAATAGGGAAGAGAGAATGCAAGGGGGTGGAAAAAACCAAAATCGAGAACAAAATTGATACAAGAGAAATATGTAAGGAAAATTAGTGTTGCGTAACTTTCAAAAGCTTGAAGAGAAATGGTAAGAGGAAATGAAAGGCCTGGAAGGTCCCGCGAAATTGTAAGATAATATTTAGGAGTTAGTAAATAATAAGAAAGCGAAGCGATTAAAGGTTAAGTTAAGTTAAGTTAGGCATAAGGCATAGTGGTTAAGTGAAATTGTAAAAGATGTAAAGGGAACGGAGCCCTCAAACCCGTAAAAGGGAAAGTAATAAAATACAATACAATATTGATACGCCTCTGACTCATAAGTGGACAAGCAGGCGGAAAGAAGGGATGATTCACGAAATAATTCAATCATACGACTGCTTGCGCACGCCATCGGCTAATAAGTGGGGATAGCGTGGGACCAATGCACCTTCAATATTGATCCTGGTATCGGATCATGTTTTTGATGTTTTGGCATTTCAGAGACTTTTTTAAAGAACAAGTTAATAAAGTTTGTATATTCTGAAACCTTCTATGTAGAATAAAGCAAGTACAAAGATAAGAATACCAAACATTCTTAATAACGTAAAACACGACTGAGAAACATTTTTCAGTACGCATACGTTTTCCAAAGGTATATAGTTTTATGGTATACTAAATTTTACCGAAAACATATGCAGAATTCTCATACACCAATATTATCAACATTAAAGGTTCTGTATATAAACATATTCATAAAAGATTTTATAACCGCGTAACCAAAGTGTAATTTGGAAATTGAAAGAAAATGGAACAGCCTGCAACCTGCTTTAAAAAGATGAGTTTTTCTTTATTTTATACCAATTAATATTAATTTCTGCTGAAGCAAAATTTTTCTTCATGTAATGATAGGATTGGGGGGGGGGGGGTAGATGGTAATCTTTAAAGATACTTTGAGGTGTTTGAAAACTCGAAAATTAAACTGATGGCGTCTCCCTTCACGCGTTATTTTCAAAGATTTCTAAATGCATTTTTAAACCCTCCCAAAAAAATTGTAATATTGCAGTTCAATCAATATAACTATTTTAATATTTCCAAACAGAAGAGCATTTATAATATATATTTATATATAACTCTTTTCTCAAATTTAAAGAGCTTACTGAAGAAAATTATAATGCTTCAGGAAATTTCAAAGATTTTCAAATATTTTAAGATTTTTTCCGCTCTCTATTCGTAGGAATTTTCAATTGATTTTGATGGTTTCGAGGGAATTTCAAAAATTTTCAAGAAATCCTCACATGTTAAAGCTTTTTGCGAATTTTGCCAGGGATTGAAAATTATAATATTGCAGTCCAATTATTATAACTCTCGGTTTCCTTTCTCTGCCCCCCCCCCCCGGTAACAGAAGTTTTGGTGGGACTGACGTTACGACTAGACTTTCCACGGTACGACGAATAATCATTTAACTTGGACATGATTTTGGCTCGCAAGACAAATCTCGCGCATAAAGGTGATAGTTGGGTGTACAATCTAAACATGAATAATACAAACAATAAAGTAGCCTCGGAATGGACTGAAACATTGATTGGCGAAATGCATACACACGGTAAACGTAAAGTTTGAGTTTCAGGCGATAAATGGAGACTGGGTGTTTGGAATGCTAGAGGAGTGAATGATATTAAAGTAAGAGAACTACGAGAAACTATGCATGCAAGGAAGCTAGATATTTTATGTGTGCCTGAGACGAATAAAAAGGGTGGCGAAAGTAGAAACATAGAAAATGGGGTGTTGAAAGGCGGTTTTGAAATATGGTCAGGAGTAGGTAGTGAATCAAATCGTAGTCAAGGGGTCGGTTTCATTATGAATGAAAAAGCAAGACAGCATCTCAAAGATCAAGGATATGTATCGCCCAGATTGCTGTGGGTTATAATGAAGGTAGGAATCAGAAGATTATTTATCATAGCGTGCTACGCCCCAGTTGACAGTGAGCCGCGAGAAGTCAAAAACGCCTTTTGGGTTGGCGTCCAATGTCAGGATACAGATACAGAAAGGCTGCTAGGTAATTTCGGGGATCCAACAAGAAAAAATTATAACGGGGAAAAATTAGTTAGCTTATGCTTAGAAAAGGGCCTATTTATTACCAATACTTGGTTTCGACATAAAATGATCCACACGTACACCTGGTGTAAAGGAAATAACCGCAGTGTAATTGACTTCGTTATTGCGGATGAAAGACTAAGAGAACTAGTCAAAGATACAAGAGTCATGAGGGGTTCCGAATGCAATACTGATCCTTACCTTGTAGTCTCTAAAATAAACTTAGGGCGGGGATGGAGAAGAAAGAGAACAAAAAAAAACGAAACAAACGCGAATAAAGATTGAAAATTTACAGACACCGGAAGTGCGAATAGAGTTTCAAAATAAGTTGAGCGAACGCATAGTTAGGGCAACTTGGGAAGCGCTCATAAGCAATAAAGATATAGAGGGCGCGTGGCCTTTTTTTTACGGAATATCATTGTTAAAACTGCAATTGAAGTGTGTGGTACGGCAGTGGTAGAAAGAAAGTCTGGTGATGCGTGGTGGAATGATGAAAGTCAAGCAGCCCAGCAAGAAAAGAAAAAAGCGCACAAGAGAACATCAAACATCACAGTCTTCGCAATGAGGAGAGAAATAGACTCGAAAATGATTACAAAGACAAAAAGAGGAAAGTTAAACGACTAGTCAAGGAGAGTAAAGAAAAAATCAGAACAGAAGAAGAGAGGAAAATACAAAACATCTTTGAAGGAATTATGAAACTATTATTTAAACTGATAAAAGAAAGTAAAAGTACACAGTTTGTCAGCATGAGAAACAGCAAAGGTGAAATGCTATATGATATAGACGGGATAGTAGACGCTTTAAAAGAATCTTTTAAAGAATGATTAGGAGGTCAAGATATAGGGCAACAGAACTGCGACATAGAACATGATGCATTAGAAAACCCAATTTAAAAAGTCTGCGTCACTGAGGTTAGAGATATAATTAAGAACTTAAAAAACGGTAAGGCTGCTGGCGTAGACAGTATTAGCGCTGAAATGCTTAAATACGCTGTCAAGTACATACCTCACAGGTTGTGCGAATTAATAAATTTATGTACCGAGATGGGAGAAGTCCCAGACGACTGGAAAAAATCGATTATCGTACTAATATACAAAAGAAAGGGAGATAAAAGCAACTGCAGTAAATACAGAGGTTCAGCTTACTAAGTACCAAGCTTACTAAGTATCCAATGGGAAATATTCAAAACTCTCTGAAATTTCATTTAACATGGCCAAAAGTAATTTTCTTGTTAAATAATAAACGAAAATTGTGTTTCAACAACTACTTATTTATAATTAATATAAATTTCGATGTTAAAAACGATTACTTCGGACAAATGAAATTTGAAGAACAAGAAAAAATCTGCCTCAGCCCGGACTTATTTATAATTATTTTTTGATTAGTTTCATAGACGTATTAAAATCGCTGTATTATATTTTTGGTTTAGAATTGATTTGGTTTGGTTGAAACATTAACTTTTTGTAGAAAAATCACTTTTTGTGATATACTCAAAAATACTCATTCGTAGGGTAATGAAAATTACAGAAGAAAAGATATGGGAAGTCCAAAGTGGATTTATGCCAGGAAGATCATGTACAGATCAGATATTTAACCTAAGACAGATCACAGAAAAAAGCTTAAGAGTAGGATAGAAAGTTTTCTGTGCATTTGTTGACCTAGAAAAAGCATTTGACAAGGTAAATAGAAGTAAACTTTGGGAAGTCTTTAAAGAGTACGGAGTCAATGGATGGCTCCTACAAGCAATAAAATCAATATATACAGGTAGTAAAGCGAGAGTGAGAGTAAATGGGAAACTGAGTGACTGGTTCGATATTATGCAGGGCGTGAAACAAGGATGCGTTATGTCCTCATGGCTATTTATCATATTTATGGATAAGTGTCTAAGAATTGCCCTCTTCGACGAAGAAGGTGCAGATCTCGAAAGAGTGAAGGTACGTGGGTTAGCTATCGCAGATGACAAGATTATTATGGCAGAATCAGTCGAGGACTTGCAAAGAATGTTGAATAAACTTAATACAAGCATGAAGAGCATGTGCTTTAAAATTAACGTAAATAAAACAAAAATCATAGTGTTTGAAGGAAAAACTGAGAAAACAATGTGCAACATTGTCCTAAATGATGAGAGATTAGAACAAGTTGACAAGTACGTATATCTGGGTAGCCTATTCACTAGCGACGGAAAAATAGATGGGGAGTTAGATAGGCGCATAAATAAGGGTAAGCAGGTTATCGGTAGAACAGGGTCGATTCTCAGAAATAAAAACATATCAAAAAAAGCTGAAAAACATAATTCTATATTCGTACCGACTGTACTATGCGGTAGCGAGACATGGACCTGTCAAAAGAAGGACAGAAGTAAAATTAACGCGATTGGCATGAAACCTCTTCGCGCAATATGCGCAAACACACTGATGGACAAAGTCCGAAACAAGATAATCCTCAAAGAATGTGGTGCAAAAGAGACAATAGTTGACACATGGGAAAGAAATCAGTTAAGATGGTTCAGAAATGTTGAAAGGATGAAAGATGAACGACTAACAGAACAAGTGTATAAAGGTAAAGTAAATGGCAGAATGCCCAGAGGTAGACCGCCAAAAGAATTGTTTAGAATCTGTGAATGAGACACTAATTCAAAAAGACATAAGAAGCCATATAAACACGAGAGCTTGCATAAAAAAATGCATTGACGTGAAGGAAGCTAGAGTAGTATGCCAGGACAGAAATGTGGGGCGACGAATAGTTTGTAAACAGAGTGACAATAGAGTGAATGACGCCTGAAACACAGACCTTGGATACGAAACGGGCCCAAGTGGGGAACCACACATAACAATTTTGTGAGGCTCGTCACCTGGGGTGATCGCTAGAGAGATTGATCATCAACCTGGGTCGGAGAAGTGTTGCGGAATGAACGTGTCATTTGAATAAATAACACGAGAATTCCAGATCGATCTAAAATATCTATACCTAACACTTATAACCTAACAGCTTATATACCTATCTACCTTATACCTATATACCCATGATATACACTACTATTTTCCAACCGAGCAAGTCACGCCTACCCCGAAAGGGAAATGGCTTAATGGTATAATAATAATAATAATAATAATAGGCGTAGGGGTGTGGCGACCCCATCGCCCGAGAGCTCCGGCTCTTGCAGTCAGCCACGTTGCTTTGGGCTAACTCCCCAATGCAATGAATTATGCGGTTACGACACCAGTATCGCGCAGTGCCACCACAATAGGCCTCTCTCGGATGGAGGCCATGGTTCAGTTGGGAGTGGCAATAGGACCGAACCGAGGCGACGACCAGGCAATGGCCCCGGACAAACACGAGAACATCGATTTAAATGGTCAGACCAACTCAGGAGAGACATCCTTACCTGTTGGCAAAGAAGCTCACCGGCGCGAAGAGGATTCATGCAGAGGTTACATGATCGTTGGGTCAATATGCACCCGGAATATGCTCATCAAACGCCTCAGTATTTAAGAGATCAGGTATCCTTTTTGCGAAAAAACGGATATGAAGCTCTTTATCAACAAGAAGAAGAGCAACATCCTCCATCGAACATTCCACCCGTTCCAGCAAGACCACCTTTGCAGATAGCCGATAATGCTAACATGAGAAATAGGAGATCTATCCACCAAAAAGTCTTTCTCAGGATGGACAAATTAGCTGAAGCTAATACTGCTCTCCCCGATTTGCTCCCCGAAGATGTTAATCTCTGGAATCTGAACTGCGTTTTTTACGAGAAGGCGGTGTCCTTGCTTAGCGACAGTAGAAGTAACGAAACTTCAGTACGTCTGAGTAAGGCTCGCGAGCGTATTGCACAGCTTCAATTCAAATTTGAAACGGCGAGACGGCATGCATCAAATATTCAGTGCGTGATTAGCTACATAACATTAAATAAAAAATTCACTCCAAAAGTTAGGGCACTTGCTCGAAACTTGAGGAAAGCAAATCACACGCTGAACAAGTGTAAACTGTTGACCATCAAGCAGCACTGGACGCAAAAACCTTTTCTACTCATCCTTCCCGTCTGTTCAATAAAACGTCACGTGCCGTTAAAAGTCCGCCTAGTCGAAAAGAGATTCAAGTCTTCTGGGAACAAGTATATGGAGATACTTATCAGCTAAATAAAGACGCTTCAGATATATCACTCTTTCGTAACTTTTGCCAAAGGCAAAGGTTACAAGGTCCAGAGGAAGAGTGTCCACTAATTACTGCTGAAGAAGTGAAGAAAGTTATCGCTAGAACTAAGAACTTTCCAGCGCCCGGGCCAGATAAAATCAACAACTTTTGGTGGAAGAAGTTTACTTCTACGCACCAACATCTAGCTCGTATATTTACTACTTTCTTAAACGGAGAACAACCAGTCCCGCAGTGGCTAGCGAAAGGACGCACGGTATTGATTCCTAAGACTGGAGATTTGTCAAGTCCAAAGAACTACAGGCCCATAGCTTGTTTAAACACCAGCTACAAGCTATTCACTGGCATCCTCAAAGAGAGGATATTAACATCTATCGAGCCGGTATGGAGTGCAATAGTTGAACAACGTGGATGCAAGAGAGGTCTGGCAGGTTGCAGGGAGAACCTGTTAATAGACAGGTGTATCACCCAGGACTCGATCAGGTATCGACGCACTCTGTCCATGGCTTGGATTGACTACCGTAAGGCATTCGATAACACGAACCATGAGCTACTTATTAAGCTCATTGAATGCATGGAGGTGCATCCAAAAATAGTGAGATGCATAAAAGAGCTTATGCTCTTGTGGCGGACAAGATTTGTCATAACATCTGACAAAAGACAAGTGACTACAAGCTATATCACATATAAGAGGGGAGTCTTCCAAGGAGACTCTCTAAGTCCGATACTTTTCTGCATCTCCCTCTTGCCTCTATCTATTGTGCTCCGAGGCAAAAGCTCTGGATACCTATGTGGCACACCGAACAAAAGAGAATATAAGGTCAACCACCTTTTATACATGGACGACCTTAAACTCTTTGCTTCCTCGAAAGAGGACCTTAACATCCTTGTGGAGGCGGTAAATAGGTACTCTAAAGCGATTGGTATGAGCTTCGGACTGGACAAGTGTGCCTGCGTCCACCTACACCAAGGAAGACTAGAAACTACATCATCGGGTCACGATCAGGATGTTCAACTCATCGGCGGAAATACCATTCAACATCTTGGTATTGGAGGAACATATACATATCTTGGAATACCGCAAGCGGAAACCCATGATGTGCTTGCGTTAAAAACGGCCCTTGGGAAAAGGTATCGCCAAATTCTCAGAAAAATTTGGGCTTCCGAATTATCTGGAAAGAATAAGATCCAGGCCACCAATTTGCTGGCCGTTCCTATACTGCTCTACACGTTTGGTGCAGTAAAATGGAACGTCCATGAGTTGAAGCAACTTGACCGAAGCACACGCAAGATGATGACAATCCATCGAAGTCATCATCCTAGATCTTCCGTACCTCGAATATACCTCCCTCGAGATAAAGGGGGTAGAGGCTTGCTGAGCTTAGAGTGTCTTCATCGCAGAACGGTTCTGGCTACAGCCTGCTCAGTTCTAAATAGCACAGATTTTCTTATGCGACTAGTACATCAACATGAAGTCGTCAATGCTGCGGCGTTTCTATATCGTGCCGCAGATAGGGCCGCAGAGGAGCTTGGCCTCCCATTTGATTCCAGCGACACTACACATGGCCTAGCATCACTAACACCTTTGGTGCTCAAAAGTCGTGTACAGGAAGCAGAACATACGCTTCTACTAAGAGAACATGCTGACAAGCCCCTTCATGGTAAATTCTACGGCATTATACGTAGAAAAGAGCTCTCGATGGGTCTGTCCAACATGTTTCTCAAGTCTGCTGAATTAAAATCGGAGACTGAGGGATTTCTTTTTGCCTGTCAAGATGGCGTTATAGACACCTTAGTTTACCGCGAGCGCATAATGAATATACCTGTAGGCGATACCAACTGCCGAGCGTGCAAGCAAGAGCCAGAAACACTTGGACATGTTCTCAGTGGATGCTCAAAATATGCACGATACGGGTACATAGAGAGGCACAATGCAGCTCTAAAAGTGTTATATTATATTTATATATTTATATTTATATAGTTATATTATATGTTATATATATTATATCTGAGGCACTTCTATGGTGTTGATCTATTGCCCGTCTTGCCATACGCCCAGGGGGAACTCGAGTCCATTGTGGAGAATGATCAGTGTAAGATCTACTGGAATTTCTCATTCTCGACCACTCAACGTATCAGTGCTACGAAGCCTGATATTTTCCTCCAAGATCTGAAGAACAAGATCATTTACGTGATTGAATTCTCGGCACCAGCCGATGGTAATATCACGGCAAAGGAGGAAGAAAAACGGGCGAAATATCAAGCACTTCTTTTCGAGCTGAGCAGGCTCTACCAAGGCTTCAAAGTCCATCTTCTAGTTCTCATAATCGGCTGTCTTGGAGGTATGAAAGCTTCATTTATTAGCCAACTCAACAAGATTACGGCTTGCCAGCGTCAGGCTCATTCCATCGCGAACCGGATGCAAAGGGCTGTTCTTCTGGGATCACTTCATCTGGTCCGTCAACACTGTTCCTCATAACATTCTACAAAGATTGGTAGCTCTAAAAAAGTATCCAGAGGTGAAACTTCATCTCCAAGTGTCCCGTCTGCCGCGTAAGATCATCCGCGGCTAGAGACCTGACTCCAAGGAACAGTGTTGCCCGATGTTTTCTCGCGTAAATTTCCCGCTCTTGCTTACCTTCTAGGACAGAAGAAGCAGAAGCGGATAACGTACACGTTCCAGTTGCGTCGGGATTGGTTGCTTTTAAAGAACCATGATCGTAGCTTCCGGAGCCTACAACTTCTCACAATAAATAATAATAAAACTCAGAACTATGCTCGAGGCAGACATTTTTGTCAAGTTTTGAATTACTTTTCAATCTTTCTGAAACTTCTAAGCCTTCTTAATAATATATAAAATAATTTACATTTTTCATAAAATTTTTTTAAAATCCTGAAAAATCCAAAAATTATCCTAAAATCTTCCGGATTCCTTTTCGACAATGTTGAAAATATTTTGAAACGTTTTCCAGTTCTTACGCTCTACACGTTTAAATATTGGTCTATTTGCTCAATTTTATTTCAAAATGTTCGAAGAAAATTACTTTTTTCATAATCCGATAAATTATTTTTTTCTATAAAATTTATATTTGCATTATTATTCTCTACTAAAAACTATACATACTAAACTTGCTGTAATTTCTTCACCCATAGAAAGATGTTCGATCATTTTCAAAATGCCTACATTTTTAACGATCCTGCGCCTGAGAGCAAATATAAGATCAAGAAAATTGATAAAAAGTGCACAGGAAAATAACGATATCGAAATATAATACGTCTAAAAATAAAAACTTAGAATTATGGATGTGATATTGTAAGATAATTACCGATAGAATTAAGAAAAACCGCCAGGGTGAAGAGCAGAGTAGCAAGAAAGATCTTCATCGTTTGTGAACGGAGGATACTGTTTAATAATGATTTAGAGAGTTTTGTGTACAGTGTTTATAATGAATATGCTGGATTTTCAGAAAAGTATTCACACCACTAGCTTTCTCATTCGCCAAACTAAATTTCACCGGAAAGACGCACAAATTCCGAAGCAGCAATCATTAAAATGATCAAACTCACGACTTTGGAAGATATCAAGCATTTTTTAAAAACAAGTTCATAAAGTTTTAAAATTTTGTATGGAGAATAATGTGAGTATGAGGAAAAGATTACCAAACATTTTTAATACCGCTAGCCGAGGCTGAAAAACATTTCTAGCTACGCATACTCACAACTATACTCGAAATTATATATATTTTTTTTGGAAAAACAAGTTCGTAAAGTTTTTATGTTCTGAAACCTTGTATTTAGAATAATTTGAAAGAACAAAAAGAATATTGAAACTCTTCAATAACGCCAGGCAGGATTGAGAAACATTTTTAAGTGCGCATACATTTTTTAAAGGTATATAGTTATATTGTTTGCCAAATTTCATAAAAAAGATGCGAAGTACTTGAACTTGAATATTGTTTTATTGTGTACTGAATTTCATCAAATAAATCCACAGAACTCGGACACACTAATTATATGAATGATCTAATTTACAACTTTAGTGAGGATTGGGAATTTTTTTAAAAATAAATTTACTGAGTTCTTATATTTGAAAACCTCGTATGTAGAATAAGATTTAAATAACAGAGAGATTATTAAATCTTTTTACTATCACCGGACGGTATTAAGAAAAATTTTTCAGTACGTATACATTTCTCAAGCGTATACAGTTGTATAGTGTACTAAATTTTATCGCGAAGATACAAAAAACTCGGACTCAACAATATCTGTCAGAAACACATAAGTCTAGCCTTTAAGTTTGAAAAAAATCGATTGATCAAAATAGGGGGCTGATTTCAGGTCATCCGCTCCTCACTTTTGCAGAAGGGCCGCGAAGCAGGGAAAACCTGGGAATCAGGAAAAAGTCATGGATTTTGAAAAATATCTTGCAAAAGTCAGGAAATTTCTGTGAGAGGTACTTTGAACAACTGTCAAGGATAATTTACAAAAAGAATACAATTTTCTTTTTGTCCGACCCCCCTCGAAAACGCGCCATTGCATGCACGTAGAGCAGGTGTAATGTAGCCGCTTCTAGCCCAGTGACTGTCGCGCATGCGCACTCCGCCGCCGGGCCGACAGAAAACTGCATGAAACTTTAAGCCCGCTACACATACACTGCACTATGCAAGCGAGAATATAAAGACAATTATATTTATCTTGAAAGAAAATTGCATCGCTAGATCCCACAGTCTCACTTCTGCTAAGTACTTGGGTTAGCGTTCGCAGATGATAAGGTTGTCATGGCAGATTCAATCGAAGACTGGCAAAGAATGTTGAACAAACTGAATACAAGCATGAAGAGCATGGGCCTCAAAATTAACGTTTGTGATGACGTGGAGTCATAACTGGGGAGAAGATGGGCCCGCTAAATTAATGCAAGGTACCACTGTGAACTTGGCAAAAGAATACCACTGTTACGTCTCATTTTTTGTATTAGGTTTGAAAACATAATTGAATTTTTTCAAATAAAAAAATGTTTTTAAGGTGAAGTTTTGTCTAGAAAAAAATAAAAAGATATTTTGATGTAACACTGAATGCTTCTTCAATATTTCTTCTTTGCATACAAAAATTGATTTAGTTGCACACTAGAGTTGCATAGCACTACCGGCTGCGCAGTAGACTTTGGTAGCATCTGCGGTTGCGCAGATATATATATATATATATAGGAAAGAAATGGAGGAGGGGTACCAAGACATTAAAAGAGAGCTGCAACGACTGTACCCAGAATATTCGGTACAAGTAATTGTCCTTGTGATAGGTGCTCTCGGAGGTGCGCAACTATCACTGGTTCGTAACCTCAAAGCCATACCCGGAGGTGGTGTCATTTTTTAGATGGCAGTTCTCAGTGGGACCTTGCGGTGGTTATTTAACCTTTTTTTTAAATTATATATATATATATATATATATTGTTTTGGCATTGCAGAGAATTTTTTAAGAAACAAGTTATAAAATGTTTATGTTCTCAAACCTTGTATGCAGAATAAAGCAAGTATAAAGATAAGAATACTAAACATTCTTAATAATGTAAGACACGATTGAGAATCATTTTTCAGTACGCATACGTTTTCCAAAGGTATAGTTTTATGGTATACTAAATTATATCGAAAACATATGCAGAACTCACATACGCCAATATTATCAAAATTGTCAAACTCGGAACTATGCTCGAGATAAAAATGTTTAAAAACAAGTTAATAAAGTTTCAAAGTTTTAAAACCTTTTATGTAGAATAATTTGATAAAACAAAAAGGTTATTGAAACCCTTTAATAAGATAGGGCGTGATTGAGAAAACATTTTTAGTACGCGTACATTATTTGAAGGTATATAGTTTCATTGTATACTAAATTAAATCGCTAAGGTACAAAGTCTCAGATCCAGCAATATCTTGAGACGGTCTATTCTATTCTCATAATTAGAATCAAATTACGAAGATGCGGGCGAATATTTAAATTGAAATGCGTGGTTGCATTAGCTACTGAAATTTCAATGGGAAATTTTACTTTCATTTTTTGTTAAGAAGAGGGCCGGAAAAGAATTCATAACGACTTTGAAATTTATCTTACGATGAAGACCTGGTTGTGCAAAGGAAGTTTTGGTTTTTGATTTAATATTGGCGGAAAATCCTACTTGCTTGTTTTTATAAGAGAGTGATTTTCAAAATTAATTTGAATAATTTTGAAATACGCAATCATCTTTCCCTTGAGTGAATCCACAATCTATCGCTTTTGTTTTCAAACAATGATTTAAAATTCAGTGGGAATTATTATTGTAAGAATTAATTTAGTTATAAAAAGTTTAGGGCTAGTTTTAATGTCCTATCAATTTTGCAATCGACTTATATAGTTGGCTGCAATTTAATGGACAGAAGTGAACGCAAATTGAACGAATCTCTCGATAAAAATAATTATCATTATATATTAGGGAACACAAAATGGATCCGCGGTTAAATACAAATATTAATGTTACAATCTGATATAAATAGTTCTGGAATCTATAGTGGGCGAAACATTGATTTTTAAAAATGGGAGGCTAATTTCGCGCCTCACTCCATTTTTGCAGGGGCTTTGACAAATATCTTGCAAAATTTGTGGAGTTTTTATAACCGACACTTCAAATAACTGTCTGAGATAATGAAGTTTTATTCGAAATTTTTTCATTCCATTTATATAAGATTCTATGTCAAAAATGAAACAAAACTAAGATTCTTGTCTTTAGATATTAATAGTCCGGGAAAATAAAAAATTGGCCAGGGAAGTATTAGGTAAAACACAAGGAATTTTGAAAATGAAGTTTTCCGGCCACCCTGTTTTGAAACCGTGCAATTTTGTTGAAGTTTTGAGTAGATCAGGCTTAGTTCTGTAGTTTTTGCTGCTTTTGACAAGGAAGACAAGTTTTGCAATGCAAAATCGAATTCAATCAAATCAGAAATATTTAAAACTCTCTGAAATTTCATTTAAGATGGCCGAAAGTAATTTTATTGTGGAATAAAAACGAAAATTGTGTTTCAACAACTACGAATATATAATTATTCTTTGATTAGTTTCATAGACGTATTAAAATCGTTGTATTATATGCTTGGTTTAGAATTGATCTCTTTTGTTTCAAAATTGTACTATTTGGTTCATTAGACAACACCATGTTATGAGCCTATAACGACCACTGAAGAGTGAGCATTAGATATCCCTTTACCGAACGGTGTCAGCTGCTGACAGATTATTAGTTCCACAAATGGCCACTGAATAATGCACAATGTATTCTCTAACCGTACTGTGAACACACACACACACAGCCATATATATTTAAAAGTTTGTCATAAGGACAATCGCAGTTTTTCGCCCAGAGCGGTTGCTAATCTGAAAAATTCGTTCGTGGAAGTTTTTCTCCTGTGCTTTCTGAATCCGGGCCTTCAGGAGTGAGTATTCAAAATGGATAAGATTTGATGCATTTTGCTCACCCCTAATATTGAAGTCAAGGCCAAGTGTTTCAGCATCCTGCTCCGCTGCTTTGTACAGAAACGCCCCTTTGCCCACTTCTTCGTGTTTCCTGACCATTTTAAAAAGAGGGTCTTGTCTATTTGCAACTATATGTGCTGTATCCAGAATAATTCTGTTGTGAAGACATTCAAGATTCAGTATTCCGCGAACACCTAGGCGGCGTGAGATGTAAAGTTGCGGAACAGAAGACTTAAGGTGCATGCTCTTGTTCATGTGCAAAACCTTTCGCGTCCCGATATCAAGGGATCTGAGCTCCTTCTTCGTCCATGGAACCACTCCAAATGAATAGAGTACTACCATGACGGCAAGCATGTTCGTTGCAGATACTTTGTTCTTCGCCGACAGTTCGGAAGACCAAATCTCGCGGATGAGACGTTTGTATCTGCATCGGAGAGTATCCTTTATAGATGTCACGTCCTGAATGCGGCTCTGTGGCACGCCCAGGTATGTATAGGTCTCTCTAGTGCAAAGGTGTCGTATAGGGCTTCTGTCAACGAGCTCAGGATCTTCGGGGATGCCATTAAGTTTTCCTTTCTTCAAATTAACCTTGGCGCAATTCGCTAACCCGAATTCCATTCCAATCTCTTGAGTGTACTCTTTGACAATTTTCAGAGCTAGATGTAGTTTCTCTTGATTCCTAGCATAGATCTTAAGATCATCTATGTAAAATACGTAAGTGACCTTATGCTTTCGGTTTCCAGGTTTTCCGCAGAGATACCCTTCGGA
This sequence comes from Andricus curvator, assembly GCA_932195095.1. Lineage (NCBI taxonomy): Eukaryota > Metazoa > Arthropoda > Insecta > Hymenoptera > Cynipidae > Andricus > Andricus curvator. Next base: position 65,325 of record CAKNYM010050183.1, on the reverse strand, counting down.
ATGGCGAAGTGCGAGAGATAGTGGCAATAATGTGAGGCAAAAGAGGAGAGGGCTCATGGTGTCGCCCTGAAACACACCTCTCTGAAAGGTGATACTGTTAGTGATCACACAATGTTTTCCAGATGAGATAGTAAATCTGGTTTTCCAAAACGGCATTAATGTCTCTATGCACCTCACGATGTGTGCATCAACCTTGAGGCTTACCAACAGACAGATGATAAGTCTATGGGAGGTTGAATCGAAAGCTTTCCGGTAATCAATCCAGGCCATCGATAGAAATCGCTGATAGGATTCTGCGTCTTTACAGACACATCTATCGATGAGCAAATTCTCCCGACATCCTGCTACGCCTTTCTTTGAGCCACGTTGTTCATACATCTCTCGCCACACAGGTCCAATTGTCCGAAGAATCCTATCATTTAGGATAGCTGTGAAGATCTTATACTGTATGTTCAGACAAGTTATTGGCCTGTAATTCTTAGGGTCAGCTAAGTTGCCCGTCTTCGGCAGAAGCACTGTGCGCCCTTCCACCAACCACCCCGGAATAGGCTCTTCCGATTTTAGATATGAGGTGAAAATTCGGCTCAGATGCTGGTGGGTTGAAGGAAACTTCTTCCACCAGAAGGTCTTGATACCATCTGGTCCCGGAGCGGAATAGTTCTTCATGCCTCTTAATACGTTTTTCACCTCCTCGGTAGTGATAAGTGGGCATTCCTCCTCAGCTGTTATGAGGGCATTGCACTTCTCTCCAAAATGCTTCGACCTCCTCTGGTTTGGGCGGATGGTCGACAGTACTGGAGGGTCTTGGAAGAGTCGACATGGGTCAGACAAAAACTGTTCATTTTCTCTGACCCACCTCTCTCTCCGCTCTAGACTTCTCCTAGCGTTAGATAGTACTCGTATTCTGTCAACAATATGCTGCCTGATGGTCAGTAGCTTTGACTTGTTGATTGTGTGATAACGGATCCGCAGTTCGCGCGCAAACTGTCGAACCTTGGCAGTGAAAGTCCTGCCAGATGTTATGTAGTCAATCACACACTGAATGCGGGACGCGTACTGTCTTGCCCAGCCTATCTTTGTGCTAAGTTGATGCATTCGTCTTTTGGTCTTATGATCAACCGTTGGTTTTGTTTTACGGTTTGCATCTGCCAAAGTTCCCGCTGCATTGTACACACTACAATTGACAGTCCAGAGTTCGGATTCTTCGGAAAAATCTCCACGAAGCTCATCATCCAGTTCAGTCAGATCTTTGGGCTTGGGAGAAACCTGAATGTTGATGTTTCTCCGGGTCTTGAGGCGTCGTTCTTCCTTTATTGGATGCCTGTTCGAGGTTGGTCTCAGTGTCGCCTCTCTTTCTCTGTTGCCGGCTTGTTGTGGCTGCGGTTGTGTGGGCGCTCCGCTTATATAACCCATTTTCCGGAGGTCCTCGGCACGGTTTCGCAAACGTTTTTGCGAAAAATCCGAGAACTCTGGGTGTTTCTCGCACCACAGAGCATACATTCGCGCCATGTAACCTTTTCGTTCAGGGGCCATACTGCAGTGGTCGGCACGCTCTTGCCCAGGGCAGGCTACCCTGCCCGGGCTGCCCAACGACCTACTTTCTGGGCAGGTACCTGCGAGCTTGGGCAGACCGACCCTTTCCTCAGCGGTCCTTTGTTGGAAAGTAGAACAAATTGACAAAATTTAAAAATCGTTAATTTTGTAATTAGCGATTTGAAAGTGATATTTTTGGAATCTGCGAATTTTTCCGATTTCAACGATATGTAATTTGTCTATAAAGGTTGAAAATTTAAGAAGTATTTAGTATAAAATTGAATATTAAGCTAAAGTTTTTTGATATTAAACTCCTTCAAATTTTCAACTTTCTTAGGCAAGTAATATATCATTATCATCGGAAAAATTCGTAGATGCTGATTATGCTATTTTCAAATCTCTAGTTAAAAAATTAAAAGTTCTTAAATTTCTTTACTTTGACCTGCCTGTGGACAAAAGACCCTTGCTGGAGAAAGCTCACCCACACTGAGGTCCGTGAATAGAACGAAAAGTAGTAGAAAAAATTAAGCCGGGACGGGCCTGACCATACCTGAAAAGTGAGCAAAAAGTTTGCCGACCACTGCCATACTGGTATCATAGCACTCCAGCAGGTCGTCCCTGAGTCGATCCGTCCACTTAAAAGTAATGAGATTCTGTCGGTCAATCGCATTGACTCCGTCTTGATTGGCTCCCCCAACTCCAGGGTAGTCGGCATTGTTGTCCGACCCATTGTCGGGAGCCCTGCGCGTTCGATTGGTTGAACAGGCACTCACGTGGAGCTCAGTGCTCGCAAGGACGACCTGAAAAACCATGGCCTACAGCTCGTCCTGCAAACATTGATCTCCCCGAAAATACCTGTCTAACCCTACTTGTAATGTAATATACTATTATTCCCCTACTATTCGCACTAGGTGCGCTTATAGTTTTTCCATTTAAGGAAAGAAAATTAAATTTCAATTTTGAATAACTATTTATTCTTTGAAAGTTTTTGAACACCGGAATTCGAGTTTCGGTCAGATTTTAGGAAAAATTCGAGTCAGTTCAAAAAATACTTAGGACTTTTAGATTTATGAATGAAATTTACAAATATTTCATACTCTTTTTGAATATTCTTCTAAAATTAGTTTTTAAAATAAAACATTGTTTCGAATTTTCCCGGAAATCTTAAGAAAAGACCCCGCACAACAGATATGGGAAAGTGGCTTCCGGTGGATTTTATTCCCCCTTATTTTTTTTAGTTCATGAAACTAGAAGAAATTTTCTAGCAGGGCTTGGGTCAATTATTTCGAAACCTTTCAAAGCCCTTAAAAAACGTTGACATTTTATTTGAAGTTGTTCAAAAATCCACATTTTTCTTCACATTTTGGAAAGTCATTTCAAGTTTTGAATTATTTTTCAATCTTTTCAAAACTTCTAAGCCTTCTTGATAAGATTTGAAATAATTTAAAGTTTTTCATACAATTTTTTTGAAATCCTGAATAATCCAAAAATTATCCTAAAATCTTCCGGATTCCTTTTCGACAATTTTAGAAATATTTTGAAAAGTTTGCCAGTTCTCACGCTCTACAGGTTTGAAATCTTACTCTATTTGCTCAATTTTATTTCATAATGTTGAAAGAAAAGTACTTTTTTCCAGAATTCGATCAATTATTATTTTCTATAAAATTTGTATTTGTATTATTATTTTCTACCGAAGACTATACATACTGAAATTGCTGTAATTTTTTCACCCATAGAAAAATGTTCGATCATTTTCGAAATGCTTACATTTTTAACGATCCTGCGCCTGAGAGACCAAAGATAAAATCAAGAAAATTGATAACAAATTCACAGGAAAATGACGATATCGAAATATTATACGTATAAAAATAAAAACTTAGAATTATGGATGTAATATTGTAAGATAATTACCGATAGAATTAAGAGAAACCGCCAGAGTGAACAGCAGAGTAGCAAGACAGATCTTCATCGTTTGTGAACGGAGGATACTGTTTAATAATGATTTAGAGAGTTTTGTGCACAGTGATGATAATGAATATGCTGGATTTTCAGTAGAGTATTCACACCACTAGTTTTCTCAATCGTCACACTAAATTTCATCGGAAAGACGCACAAATTCCGACGCAGCAATCATTAAAATGATCAAACTCACGACTTTGGAAGATATCAAGCATTTTTTTAAAAACAAGTTCATAAAGTTTTAAAATTTTGTATGGAGAATAATGTGAATATGCAGAAAAGATTACCAAACATTTTTAATAACGCTAGCCGAGGTTGAAAAACATTTCTAGCTACGCATACTCACAACTATGCTCGAAATTACCATATATATTTTTTTTCGAAAACAAGTTCGTAAAGTTTTTATGATCTGAAACCTTCTATTTAGAATAATTCAAAAGAACAAAAAGATTATTGAAACTCTTCAGTAACGCCAGACAGAATTAAGGAACATTTTTAAGTACGCATACATTTTTCAAAAGTATATAGTTATATTGTTCACTAAATTTTATCGAAAAGATGCAAAGAACTCGAACCCAGCCATTATAAAAATGATCGAACTGGTAACTGAGAGATGGAAAACTTTGTCAAATCGAGTAAATTTGAATAAATAAATAAATAAAATGAATGAATAAATAATTTTTTAAATACAGATTTATTGTTCTATTGTATACTGCATTCCATCAAATAAATGCACAGAACTCGGACACACTTATTATATGAATGATCTAATTCACAACTTTAGTGAGGATTGGAAATTTTTGATTATTAAAACTTTTTTCTATCGCCGGAAAGTATTAAGAAAAATTCTTTCGTACAATATCTTGCAAAAGTCAGGAAATTTCTGTGAAAGGTACTTTGAATCACTATCAAGGATAATTTAAAAGAAGAATGCAATTTTCTTCTTGTCCTAGCCCCCTTAACGTTTTTTAAATGAAAAAAAAGGTTTTTTAAGATGAAGTTTTGCCTAGAAATGAATAAAAAGATATTTTGATGTAACACTGAATGCTTCTTCAATATTTTTTTTTGCATACAAATATTGAAGTTGTTTAATGTAAGTACTAATAGAAATACACCAATCTAAAAATGGTTTTTAAATTTATATGAATAGAATTTTTATAAGATACTTGAGAAAATTAATGAAGATTTTTGAATATCTCAGATGTGTCAAATAATAGTCTATAATATTTTGAAGAAAGTTTTTGTATTCTGTGGAATTTCACAAAATTGTAGGAAAAATTCGAGTCTTACAAAAAGATGTTTAGGGCTTTTAGAAGTTTGAAAGAAATCAAGAAATATTTGATTTTTCGGGAATGTTTTTAAATATTTCTAATTTATCTGAAACGCCTTATATTCCTAAAAATATTCTTAAATGACCCAAATTTATATTGAAATTTTGAGAAATCATTCCAAGTGAAAAAAAAACATTACCTTATATTCTTCTAAATTTTCACAGGAATTCAAGAAAAATTGTTCATTCTTTTGAAACATTTTGAAATTCTCTTAAAGCTTCTAAAGTTTTGGTTTTAAATCATTGAGAATCTAAATTTCTAAAAACGTTTTAAAGTTTAAAATTCGGTTTGAATCTCTTTTATTCTTCTAAATATTTATTGAATTTACTCGATTCTTTTTTTATTTTTTGTTTCCCACCCAATTGTAACATTTTGCTTAAAAATATTCTACACACTTTTTTGAAATTTTAGGAAATCGTCTGAAATGTCTAAAAATCTTTTTTTAATTTTCTCTTAAAGTTTTTTTTTCAAAATGAATAATAATTTAAAATTTTCACTAAATCTCTAGAAAATTCATTTTTTTTCAATTTTTCAGACCTTTTGTACCTTGTAATCTTAAAAAATGATTCAAATCTTTCCTAAATTTTCTTTCAAATCCTGCAAAATTTCAAAAATGGCTTCAAAATTTTTGAGATTTTTCTTTGACAAGTTTAGAAATCTTTTCCAATCATTTTGAATAATCTTTTAAAATAATTTTTCAAATTGCAAAATTTTGCTCTACAATCTTTAACACCCTTTCCAAAAATTTTAGAAAATAATTGAAAATGTTTTGTCATCTTTTGAAAATTTTCTTTGAGAATTCTTTGCAAAGCAATCATTTGAAATTTGCTCATGAATCTTGAAATCATTTTTTTTCATTCTCTACAAATCCTGGAAAATTCAGTTTACCTAGCATTTCTTAAATGATGAAAAATTAAAAAAATTGTCTCAAAGTCTTCCATATTCTTTTTTCACACATTTTGAAATCTTAAAAACTTAAAATTATTCTTCTCAAATAAAAACTTAACCATTTAAAAATTGTCCAGAAATATTGAAAAAAATTCAATCTCCGTAAATCTTTCATAATTATTGAAAAGCATCTAATTTTTTTTAATCCTTTCGAAAACTTTCGAAGTTTACAAATTATAGTGTGATAGCGAAATGTTGAGGACGGAATTATTTCCCATTAATAAACAAGCATTTACAATTTGAATTTTCTCTTCTATCAATCGAAAAATGATCAATCTTGAAAAAAATCGAAAAGTTACATTTTCAGTTAAAAAATTAATTTTATACCACAAAAAAAGACTTTTCCACTGAACAGTTACATTTTTAACCAAGGACATTAGCCTTCAATCAAGAAAATAAATTTGTCAACGATGTAGCTTAAATTTTACCGAAGTAGTTGAATTTTCAATTTAAAAAGATTAATTTGTAACAAAATAATTAAACTTTCAACCAAAGAGATGAATTTTCAACTAAAAATATAACTCTTAAAAAAAATGACTTCTTAACCAAGTGGATCAATCAAATCTTCCAATGAAATAGTTGAATACCCAAGCAAAGAAGAATAATTTTTAACCAAAAAATTGCATTTTCATGAAAAGAAGAAATTTCTACCGAAGAGACTGAATTTATAAATCAAAAAGATAAAATTTAAAAAAATAGTTGAATTTTCTGTTAAAAAAGATTTTACTCGACTTTTCACGAAATAAGTTTCTACGAACAAAATTGAATTTTCAATCCGAAAAGACGAATTTCTACCTAGAAAGGATGACTTTTTAACAAGATTGTTAAATTTTCGACCCAATAGTTGCATTTTTATCCAAAAAAGATGAAATTTCTCTTGAAAGAGATGAATTTTTATTTAAAAAGAAAACAAATTTTTGTTAAAAAGTTAAATTTTCATCCAGAAAGGATTCCAGTTGACTTTTAAAAGATCAAAATATGAATTTTTTAACAAATAATAAATTTCTACGAACAAAATTGAATTTTTCATCCAAGAAGAGGAATTTTTCAACCAAAAGGGATGAATTTTGAACGAAATAGTTGAATTCTCTACCAAATAGTTGAATTTTCATCCAAGAGAGATGAAATTTGTAATAAAACAGATGAATTTTTAATAAAAAAAGGAACCATGGGCAAAAACTAATGCAAGACTTCAGCCATGGCACGTGTGTTTTTTCCCATGGTGACCATTTCCACGCGGGTGGTCAGGGAATTATTATGGAAAAGACACCATTCCATGAGCCTATAACGACCCCTGAAGAATGAGCATTAGATACCCCTTTACCGAACGGTGTCAGCTGCTGACAGATTATTAGTTCCGAATGCCGTCACACTGAAAAAATTACTAGTTCCACAAGTGGCCACTGAATAACGCACAATTTATTCTCTAACTATACTGTTGGCACATACACTCACATATATATGTATAATATTCTAGATCGGACCGGACCGTTTTCAAATTTCGCGCCATACAAGATTACCAATCACAGCCAAGCCGATGAGAGCCACATCAGTCGTATTTTTTCACAACCAAAAATATTATAAACTTCATGACTCACCTTTCAGACGGCCCTACAGTCTCATAACATGCTGTTTTCGAATAAAATATCGTACATCACTCGTTGGGTTGAACAGATAGTCTCGTTGAGCTCAGTGTTCGCAAGGACGACCTGAGAAACCATGGCCTACAACTCGTCCTGCAAACATTGATCTTTTCGTAAAGACCTGTCAACCCTACTTGTGATGTAATATACTATTATTCCCCTATTATTTCCCTATTCGCAAAAAAGTAGCAATCGTTACTTTTTTAAATTACTTTTGTGTTTTAAAAATACTTGCATCTTCCGCTCCGTTCAACAGTAGTGTGTGTCTGTATGTGGTACTGCATTTGTAATAAGTGATGCTAACTGAGTCGCCTTTATCTGCGCATGTTTGAATTGTAATATAGTTGATTGGCTGTAGTACGCGCCTGTATTTGAATTCCCAATGAGGACGCGAACTGGAACCAATAAGCGCCATTCAGTCGAAGCATGCGCATGTGAAGGTGGTCTTTTCGGGATCACTGTGGGAAATAGTAATCGAATCGAATCGTAGTACGAGTTCGATAATACGTCACGTGTTTTTTCGTATTTGGTAATGCGCGGCTTAGTGTTGCCAACCGTTGCACGGTAAAGTCTGTAAAAGGAGTAATGAACCATAACCTCAATTGTGATGGTATTCTGTTTTTAAACTTTTTACGCAAACAAGAAATTTTCAAATTAATCATTTTTACGCTCTGTAACTGTGATTTCTATTATAATTTAATTATAGTTATCATATTAAATATAATTTGTGAAAATCGTGTAAGTTTCGGTTCTACTTTCCCTATAGGATTGACATCTCCATTTCCTTATAGTGACACATTCGAATAATTATTTTTTTTCGGTTTGAATAGAAGTATGCCAGAGATCTGTGTATGTCTACAGATAAAAAATTTTATTATTTAAAAAGATGTTCAAATTTCAATTTCAAAGAATTTTAAATATTTTGAGGTTTTATAAAATATTTTAAGGAATTTTTAATTTATTTCACTAACTTAATAGGATTTCAGAGGATTTAAAATTTTTCAATTGATTCTAAAAGATTTCAAATTGATATATTGTAGGAAAATATTTCAAAGAAGATTCCAAGAAATTTTTTATTTATTTTTAATAATTTGAAGGAATTTTAAAAGACTGGGAATAATTTTACGGCATTTGAAAAGAATCCAAAGAATTTGAAAGAGATGTCAATAATTTCAATGAATGCCAACAGATTTAAAAGGGTTTGAAATATTTGAGGATCTTTTAACAGATTTCAAGGAATTTGCAACCGATTTTAGTAATTTAATTGATTCAAAAGGATTTTTTAAGGAATTTTTCAAGATTAGGAATATTTTTGGGGTATTTCAAAAGAATCCAAGGTATTTCCAAGAGATTTCGACAATTTGAAGGAATAAAAAAAAATGTAAAGAATTTGAAAACTTTTAGAGGTTTCTTGAAGATTCCAAGGATTTTTCATTTGATTTCAGTACTTTAATTGATTTCAGAGGATTTGCAATATTCTGGAGTAATTCAAAAGATTCCAAGGAATTTTGGAATGCTTTGAAAAGTTTTAAGTGATTTTCAAATTTTTGAAAGGCCTTGAAATATTTTGGGGAGTTTCTAATGAGTCCAAAGAATTTTTTTATTTGAATAATTTGAAGGAATTTCAAAGAATTTGAATTATTTTAGGCTATTTTTTAAATTTTCATTTGATTTTAAAGAGATTAAGAAAATTTCAAGAATCCAAGGAATTTTGAATTTATTTCAGTAATTGATTTCAGAGGATTTCAAATATTTTTCAAATTTTCATTTGATTTCAAAGAGACTTAAAAAGTTTCAGGGAATTTTAAGAAAGTTTTGAGGACTTGAAAACTTTTAGATTATTCTAAAAGATTCCTAGGAGTTTCCAATTTATTTCAGTAATTTAATTGATTTCAGAGGATTGGAAATATTTTAGAGTATTTTAGAAAATTTCAAGGCATTTTCGAAAGCTTTAAAAAGTTTCAACTTTCAAGTAATTTTAAAATAATCAAGCTAAATATGTAAGGAATTTGAAAAGACTCCAAGGCATTTCCAAGAGATTTCAATAATTTTGAGGAATTTCAAAAAATGATAAAGGATTTGAGGATATTAAGAGTATTTTAAAAGATGTCAAGACATTTTCGTAAGCTTTCAAAAGTTTCAAGTGATTTTTAAAGAATCAAAGGATTTCAATAATTTGAAAGAGTTTCAAAGAATTGGAAATATTTTAGGGTGCTTTTAAAAATTGCAAGGTATTTTGAAGAGTTTAAAAAATTTCAAGGAATTCCAAAATATTGTGAAGGATTTTAAATATCTTAGGGTATTTTGAAAGATCCTAGGAATTATTTAATTGATTTCAGTAATTTAATGTTACTCATAGGATTTGAATTATTTTATGGTATTTTAAAAGATCTAAAGCATTTTCAAGAGCTTTACAATGTTTCAATTGATTTCCAAAGGTTTGAAAGGATTTGAAAACTTTAAGAGTATTTGAAAAGATTCTAAGGAATATGCAATTGGTTTTAGAGGATTTGAAATATTTTAGAGTATTTAAAAAGATTCTAAAGCATTTTCAAGAGATTTGAAAAAATTTGCATGGGGTATTGTATCAAAGAGTTTTCTAAAATTTCGAAAATATAGATCGATTTAATCAGTGGCGTTACTACGATAATGGGCACCCCAGATATTTTTTCCGCTGGGGGCCCTTTATCCGAAAAATGTGATAATATAGCTGAGAAAATAAATCCACTTAATTTGCTATAGTACTTATTGGGGGCCCCTTATGTTACGGAGCTCCAGACAATCTACCTGGCCAGCCTGTCAGTAGTTACGCCACTGGATTTAATAGGACCTATGCCAGGTTTTAGGGAATATCAAAAAATATCAAGGAATTTTCAATTTATTTCGGTAACCTGATAGGATTTGAAATGATTTAAAATATTATAAAGTATTTTTAAAGACTTTAATGCACTTTCAAGATATTATTAATTTTTAGGGAATTTTAAAGGCTTTGAATGACTTTAAGAGGAACGAAAAAATTTTTCTGGGAGTTTAAAGAAGTTGTTTACAACTTCGGAATATATGAAACTATTTCATAGGACTTGAGATGTTTCAATATATTTTATTATTATTATTATCGATTAGCAATTCGAACTCGAAAGTTTATTGCCTCATCTACCCGAAACCGCCATGCATCTCTATCCTGTGCATCCTCCATCCAGTTTAAGTAATCCTGTCCTAGTTCTTTTAGATCATCCCTTACATTTTTCTTCCATCTGTTTCTCGGTCTGCCTAGAGGTCTCTTACCAGTCGGTTTCCCTCTTAAAACTTGCGCCACTGTTCTGTCATTGCCAATTATTGCAACATGCCCCGCCCATCTTAATTTACGCGCTTTTATAACTCTATTAATATTTGCTGACCCGTAGAGAGCATGCAGCTCATCATTATGCAGTTTTCTCCATTCACCAGTCTCTTCATCCCTCTTTGGAAAATAGATTTTTCTAAGTACTTTATTTTCGAAAACTCTAAACCTATTCTCCACTCCCTTCGTCAGCGCCCACGTTTCACACCCGCACATGACGACCGGCATTATTATCGTTTTGTAAATTCTTACTTTGATGTTTCTAGATAGCAATCGCGATTTTAGTAGCGTGTTTGCTGCATAATAGCACCCATTGCCAGCGTGCAGCCGCGCGTTGATTTCCGTTTCAATGTTATTTTCGCTAGTCATAATAGACCCGAGGTATTTAAACTCGTTAACCCTTTCGAATTTCATATTGCCGGCCATTAGATCCCCGCCTACATTACTTCGTTCGGATCTGGCGACGGTCATATATTTTGTCTTTGATTCGCTAACTTCCAAACCTATATCTTTGGCTTTTGTGATCAAGATTTCTGCATTTTTAGCTACGGTTTCTTTATCATCCCCTAGTAAGTGGAGATCATCCGCATACCCAAGAATTTGTATTATCCCATTGAGGGTAGCACCGGTCGGATTCGCTTGTACTTGTCTGACCACGTATTCTAAAACTAAGTTGAAAAGGGCCCACGAAAGTGCATCGCCCTGTTTCAGGCCATCACGGATCGAAATCTCTTCAGGTAAACTTCCGTTTACACGTATTCTACCCCTACTGCCGCTTAAGCAAATTTCGATAAGTCTAACTAATTTTCTTGATACACCCAAGAACTCTAGGATCCAGTACATTCGTGCACGTATAATAGAGTGGTAAGCTTTTTTGAAATCGATAAATAGCTGATGTACTACTTCATTAAATTCCCATTTCTTTTCTAACAGTTGTGTAATTGTAAACATTTGATCACTTATAGATCGGTTTGGGCGAAATCCACACTGGTAACCCCCAATGATTTTCTCGGCAAAAGGAGTTAGTCTACTTAAGATTACATTGGACAGGATCTTATAGAACAAAGGCACAAGTGAAATTCCCGATAATTGTTACAGTTCGTTCCATCGCCTTTTTTAAAAATGGGAATAATAATAGAGGTATTCCATTTCTCCGGCATGCGTTCTGTTTTCCAAACTGCGCGTATTAATTTACAAATTTGCTTTGTGAGGCAAGGCCCTCCATTTTTTATCAGTTCTGATGGTAGGTCGTAGATGCCCGCGGCTTTTTTATTTTTCAACTTCTTTATGGCCATTTCTATTTGTACAACAGTAGGATCATCAATTAATAGATCGGGAGTGTGTATTTCACCGAGATTACCTTCAACGGGGGCTTCGCGTACATTTAATAGCTTATCGAAATAGTTTTTCCATAAATTCAGTCTCTGTCGCATCGGCTACTAGATTGCCATTTTCGTCCCTCATTACTTCCGTTCTACTTTGAAAGCCTTAAGTTATAAAATTGATTCCCCGGTACATCTCACGCGGGTTATTTTGTTTATTATGCGTTTCTATTGCTAGTATTTTATTCTTTTCCCACTCCCTATTCTTGGAACTACAGAGCCTATTTGTACTTTTACTAATCTCGAGATACTTCTTATGTGTTTGATCGCATTTATTTTGTAAACTAATTAGTTTGGCCTCCCGACGTTTTTTAAACCAAAGTTTGCACTCTTCGTCAAACCATGGTTTGCTTTTGGTTAGTTTCTCTAAACCTATAGTAAGTTTCGCGGCTGTCTTTATCGCCTTTTTTATATTGCTCCACAGGGTTTCTGAGTCCTCCTCGTAATTATCGTTATCGTCTCTGTGTTCTTGGAGAGCGGCTAAACTATTAGAAATCTCAACTTGATAATTTAGTGTTTCTGTTGATGTTTTAAACTTATCTATATTGAAACGAACTGTTGGCTCTGTGCGGCTTGTTTTCTTACTTAAAGCTAGCCTAGATCTTAGTTTTACTATCACGAGAAAGTGGTCTGAATTTAAATCCGCTCCCCTGTACGATCTTATATCGAGAATGTTTGTATGACGTCTTCTGTCAATTAGAACGTGATCAATCTGATTGTGAGTGATACCATCTGGTGATGTCCAGGTGGCGTTATGTATATTTTTATGCTGGAAATATGTGCTCTTGAAAACGATGTTCTTTGAAGCTGCAAAGTTCATTAATCTAGTTCCATTGTCATTACTGACGTCATGCAAACTGTCCGACCCTATTGACCCTATACATTGGTTCTTTTCCAATTTTCGCGTTGAAATCTCCTAATACTATTCTTGCGCCATACCTTGAGAACTTGTCAAAAACCTGTTCGATTGTTTCGTAAAAAAGATCTTTAGTGCCTTCGTCTTTGTCCTCGGTGGGGCAGTGCACGTTGATTAACATCTGTTTGCTGAAATTACCCTTTAGTACAATGTATGATTACCGATCGTTAATGAACTGCATGTCGATAATCGCCTGCGAAATTCGTTTATTAATGAGAAAACCGGTACCGGAAAGTCAGTATCGTATGTCTTTGCTATCTTAATGAGCTCGCTAAATCCGCCAGTATTTAGCATACGCGCGTTCAGAGTTCCCGCCTTTAGATATTTGACTGTAGTTTTTTGTTGTTGCAAGTTAGCAATGATAATTTCGTGGAAATCCGCAAATTAGGATCCTATTCTGATCGTAGGTGAGTCCACCGTCCCAGCAGTGATAACCACTATACCTCTCTGGATCTAAGTATGGGAGCTTTACGACTTTGGCAAGGACCGTGTCATCGCTGCGGTGTCCAATGGGGCAGCAGGATTTTTCCCTTACAAGATTTTGAGTTTTAGTTCGAGTAGTGTTTCTAGGTGGATAAACGCTGCACCTCGGCTTGCCAGAACCCACCCATTGCGTATGAACACGAATGGGTGAGTCGTCCCAAGTCATGGTTATCGTGTACCTATTTTCTACCAGTGTCAGCTCACCACACCCACGACTGGTTTCTATCGGCTGTCCCCGACTGCTTATTCTTGCATTCGCAGCTAACCTTCAGGCAATGCTCCCAACGCGGGCACCATTTTTTTTCTTTATCATTAATAATCAAAAATGATGTTTTTAACATGTTCAAGTGGTACGTGGGTGGTTTTTAATATATTCTGATCATTAGGTTTTAAATATATATAACATATATATATATATATATATATTACATTAAATAACATAATATTTTTTATTTTTGGAATATTCATTTTATTTTTTAATCTAATGGTCAGAATATATTGAAAACCATCCACGTACCACTTTAACATATTAAAATATAATTATTTCTAATTATTAATAATAAATTTTAAAAATGGAATTTTTTTATTTATTACTAATAATTATAAATAATTTTATTTTAAAATATTCAAGTGGTACGTGAATAGTTTTTGATATATTCTGAGCATAAGGTTGAAAAATAAAATTAGACTTCAGTAAATAAAGATGATATTTTTCATTTACTGAATACTCATTTTATTTTTCAACATTATGCTTAGAATATATTCAAAACCATCCACGTACCACTTGAACATGTTAAAATAGAATTATTTTTAATTATAAATAGTAAATAAAAAAAATTGTATTTTTAACATTTCAAATAAGCGCGCGAAGGGCAGCCAATGGAACGCCTTATGCATCGCATGCGCAGTAGTGCAAGGTGCCCGCGTTGGGAGCACTGCCTTCAGGGGCTGTTCAGCCTTATGGGCCGTTCCTCTATCCGTAACCTGAGGACGCGCTACGTAGTGGTGGCAGGAACCCACCCAGCAGGATGTTTTGGCATTGCAAAAACTTTTTTAAAGGACAAGTTTATAAAGTTTTTATGTTCTGAAACCTTGTATGTAGAATAAAGCAAGTACAAAGATAAGAATCCTAAACATTCTTAATAACGTCAGACACGATTGTGAAACATTTTTCAGTACGCATACGTTTTCCAAAGGTATATAGTTTAATGGTATACTAAATTTTACCGAAAACAGATGCAGAATTCTCATACAACAATATTATAAAAATTATAAAACACAGAACTATGCTCGAGGTAGAAATTTTTGTTGAAAAACAAGTTAATAAAGTTTCAAAGTTTTGAAACCCTGTGTGTAGAATAATTTGTAAAGACAAAAAAAGTTATTGAAGCCCTTTAATAAGACAGGGCGTGATTGAGAAAAAAAATTTAGTACGCGTGCATTATTTGAAGGTACATATATAGTTTCATCATTTACTAAATTGAATCGGAAAGGTACAAAGGTCTCAGATGCAGCAATATCTTGAGACGGTCCGTTCTATTCTCATAATTAGAATTAAGGTGGAACGAAGGGATGATTGACGAAATCATTCAATCATATGATCGATTGCGCGCGCCATCGGCTAATAAGTATTGATAGCGTGGGACCAATGCACCTTAAATATTGATCCTGGTATCGGTACCAATGGACTTCCTACTCGACCTACTCGACAGAAATTTGAATGAAGTAAGCGCCATTCAAGGTACGCCACTCTCAACGGATTCTCTTGTTTCAATTCAAACTTCTGTTCACTAATCTACTCAAATTCGTTACAATTCGCATAGCTAGACGTGAGTTTTTGGGTTTCATATTTTTTTATAAGTGTGGTGTAATTATTCTATCGACTTTCAAATCCATATATCTGTGAAAACGTCGTTGTACATGTTTGTATTTAATTGTGGGAAACTGAATAAATGAGAATGTAGTGTGTGCAACTTTTATTGCAACGACCTTACACTTTATCTCACAATGAAGACCTCGTTGTGCATGGTTGCATTAGCTATTGATATTTTAATGGGAAATTTTACTTTGATTTTTGAAAGAAGAATAGAGTCAGAAAAAAATTCGTAACAACTTTGAAATTTATCTTACGATAAAGGCCTCGTTGTGCGAGGGAAGTTTTGGTTTTTGATTTAAGATTCGAGGAGAATTCTACTTGCTTGTTTTTATAAGAGAGTGATTTCTTGAATTAATTTGAATAATTTTAAAATACGCAAGCATCTCTTCCTTGAGTGAATCCAAAATCTGTCGCTTTTGTTTTCAAATGATGATTCCAAATTCAGTGGGCATTTTTATTCTAAGAATTAATCTGAATAATTCTGGTTTTTAGATATAATTGGTCAGGAAAATGAAAAATTGGCCAGGGAAATATCAGGGAAAACAAAAGGAATTATGAAAATGAAGTTTTGCGGCTACAATTTTTTGAAAACGTGAATTTTTGTTGAAGTTCTGTGTAGATCAGGCTTAGTTCTGTAGTTTGTGCTGCTTTTTACAAGGAAGTCAAGTTTTGCAATCCAAAACTGAATTCAATTCAATGGGAAATATTCAAAACTCTCTGAAATTTCATTTAACATGGCCAAAAGTAATTTTATTGTTGAATAATAAACGAAAATTGTGTTTCAACAACTACTTATTTATAATTATTTTTTGAATAGTTTCATAGACGTATTAAAATCGTTGTATTATATTTTTGGTTTAGAATTGATCTCTTTTTGTTAAAAATTTTACTATTTTGTTGAAACATTAACTTTTTGTAGAAAAATCACTTTTTGTGATAAATTCATTTCTTTAGTTAAAAAGTAATATTTATTGATTGAAAATTCAATATATTTTGACTTGAGATCTCAAGCGTTTCATATTGCATTCAATATGGTTCCTATACTTCAGTTTCATTTGAAAGAATTTGTTAGAAACCACCATATTATGAGCCTATAACAAACGGCCTTCTGCATTTGCCCCACAAGTGTCTCAGCATTTTGTTGACACGCAGGGATGCTTTTCAGGCTATTAAGGAGTGAAACCTGGGCACCCCCAAAAGCGCCGATGATCAAGACGATTAGCTTAACAGAATATTCCGGGTATAACCGTCGCAACTCCCTGATAAGGTCTTTATACCTCTCTTTCTTTTCTTTCCCCTCGGCTGTGACGTTTTTGTTAGCTGGTGCGCAACAGAAGCAATTGTCGAGAATATGAAGTTCCAGTATATGCGGCACTTCTCATTTTCGACAATTGACTCTATTTCTCTAGGAGCGTTTAGCGGAGAGGTATTTGGTCTGATGCCATAAGAGTGACAGAGATGGTAATAAAGCACTCTTAGTGCCGCATTTTGTGGCTTTGGATGTAGGTCGTTCCCGCATGAGTTGGACAACTAGATAGTATGCGTCCTAGATGCTCGGAGTGTGCATAACACGCTCGGCAACTATGATCGCGAATGTCTTGGCTCAAAATCTGGTGACGGTATGCTAAAGTGGAAATGACACCGTCTTGACGTGCCAAAATGAAGCCCTCCGTGCCCCACTTCAATCCGGGTGATCTAAGGAAAGCAAACGTTAGCTCATACGACATCGACTGATCTTCCTCATTTCTGTGGAAGATGTCGTGCATCCTCTTGTCGAGGAGCTGTTCGCGGAAGTTTCTCTTCTGTGCTTTCTCAATCTGGGCCTTCAGAAGTGAGTATTCAAGATGGATAAGATTTGATGCATTTTGCTCACCCCTGATATTGAAGTCAAGGCCGACTGTTTCAGCAGCTTCCTCCGCTGTTTTGTACGGAAACGCATCATCAACCGCACACTAGGCGCGCTTATAGTTTTTCCATTTAAGGAAAGAAACATAAAATAAAAATTTTGAATAACTATTCATTCGTTGAAAGTTTTTGAACACCGGAATTCGAGTTTCGGTCAGATTTTAGGAAAAATTCGAGTGAGTTCAAAAAATACTCAGGACTTTTAGATTTATGATTGAAATTTAAAAATATTTCATACTCTTTTTAAATATTCTTCAAAAATTAGTTTTTAAAATAAAACAATGTTTCGAATTTTCCCGGAAATCTTAAGAAAGGATCCCGCACAACAGATATGGGAAAGTGGCTTTCGGTGGATTTTCTTTCCCCTTATTTTTATTAGTTTATGAACCCAGAAGAAATTTTCTAGCAGGGCTTTGGTCAATTATATCGAAACCTTTCGAAGCCCTTAAAAAAGATCAATATTTTATTTTAAATCGTTCAAAAATTAACATTTTTGAAAGTCTTTCCAACTTTCGAATTATTTTTCCATTTTTTCAAAACTTCTGAGCCTTCTTAATAACGTTTAAAATAATTTACATTTTTCATAACATTTTTTTAAAATCCTGAAAAATCCAAAAATTATCCTAAAATCTTCCGGATTCCTGTTCGACAATTTTGGAAATATTTTGAAACGTTTTCCAGTTCTTACGCTCTACACGTTTGAAATATTGCTCTATTTGCTCAATTTTATTTCACAATGTTCGAAGAAAAGTACTTTTTTTATAATCCGATAAATTATTATTTTCTATAAAATTTATATTTGCATTATTATTTTCTCCCAAAAACTATACATACTAAAATTGCTGTAATTTCTTCACCCATAGAAAAATGTTCAATCATTTTCGAAATGCTTACATTTTTAACGATCCTGCGCCTGAGAGACCAAAGATTAGGTCAAGAAAATTGATAAAAAGTTCACAGGAAAATGACGATATCAAAATATAATACGTCTAAAATAAAAACTTAGAATTATGAATGTGATATTGTAAGATAATTACCTATAGAATTAAGAAAAACCGCCAGAGTGAACAGCAGAGTGGCAAGAAAGATCTTCATCGTTTGTGAACGGAGGATACTGTTTAATAATGATTTAGAGAGTTTTGTGCACAGTGATGATAATGAATATGCTGGAGTTTCAGTAGAGTATTCACACCACTAGTTTTCTCATTCGCCACACTAAATTTCATCGGAAAGACGCACAAATTCCGACGCAGCAATCTTTAAAATGATCAAACTCACGACTTTGGAAGATATTAAGAATTTTTCAAAAACAAGTTCATAAAGTTTTAAAATTTTGTATGGAAAATAATGTGAGTATGCAGAAAAGATTACCAAACATTTTTAATAACGCTAGCCGAGGTTGAAAAACATTTCTAGCTACGCATACTCACAACTATGCTCGAAATTACCATATATATTTTTTTTCGAAAACAAGTTCGTAAAGTTTTTATGATCTGAAACCTTCTATTTAGAATAATTCAAAAGAACCAAAAAGATTATTGAAACTCTTCAATAACGCCAGACAGAATTAAGAAACATTTTTGAGTACGCATACATTTTTCAAAAGTATATAGTTATATTGTTTACTAAATTTTATCGAAAAGATGCAAAGAACTCGAACCCAGCCATTATAAAAATGATCGAACTGGCAACTGAGAGATGGAAAATTTTGTCAAATCGAGTAAATTTGAATAAATGAAATGAATGAATAAATAATTTTTTAAATACAGATTTATTGTTTTATTGTATACTGCATTCCATCAAATGAATGCACAGAACTCGGACACACTTATTATATGAATGATCTAATTCACAACTTTAGTGAGGATTGGAAATTTTTTCAAAAACAAATTTTTGGAGTTCCTATATTTGGAAACCTCTTATGTAGAATAAGGTTTAAATAACAAAGAGATTATTACAACTTTTTACTATCGCCGAAAAGTATTAATAAAAATTCTTGCGTACAATATCTTGCAAAAGTCAGGAAATTTCTGTGAAAAGTACTTTGAACCACTGTCAAGGATAATTTAAACGAAGAATGCAATTTTCTTTTTTTCCGAGCCCCCTTAACGTTTTTTAAATGAAAAAAAAAGGTTTTTTCACATGAAGTTTTGTCTAGAAATAAATAAAAAGATATTTTGATGTAACACTGAATGCTTCTTCAATATTTTTTCTTTGCATACAAATATTGAAGTTGCTCAATGTAAGTACTAATAGAAATACACCAATCTAAAAATGCCTTTTAAATTTATATGAATATAATTTTATAAGATACTTGAGAAAATTAAAAAAGATTTTTGAATATCTCAGATGTGTCAAATAATAATCTAAAATATTCTGAAGAAATTTTTTGTATTCTATGGAATTTCACAAAATTGTACGAAAAATTCGAGTCTTACAAAAAGATGTTTAGGAATTTTAGAAGTTTGAAAGAAATCAAGAAATATTTGATTTTTCGGGAATGTTTTTGCAAGTTTTTAAATATTTCTAATTTATCTAAAACGTCTTAAATTCCTTAAAATATTCTTAAATGACCCAAATTTATGTTGAAATTTTGAGAAATCATTCCAAGTGAAAAAAAAACATTACCTTATATTCTTCTAAATTTTCCCAAGAATTCAAGAAAAATTGTTCATTCTTTTGAAACCTTTTGAAAAAACTTTTCAAAGTTTAAAATCCGGTTTGAATCTCTTTTATTCTTCTAAATATTTCTGGAATTTACTCGATTCTTTCTTTATTTTTTGTTTCTTACCAAATTGTAACATTTTGCTTTAAAATATTCTACACACTTTTTCGAAATCTTCTGAAATGTCTAAACATCTTTTTTAATTTTCTCCTAAAGTTTATTTTTCAAAATGAATATTCATTTAAAATTTTCACTGAATCTCGAGAAAATTCTTTTTTTTCTAACTTTTCAGACCTTTTGTACCTTCTAATCTTAAAAAATGATTCAAATTGCAAAATTTTGCTCTAAAATCTTGAACACCCTTTCTAAAAATTTTAGAAAATAATTGAAAATGTTTTGTAATATTTTGAAAATTTTCTTTGAGAATTCTTTACAAAGCAATCATTTCAAATTTGCTCATGAATCTTGAAATCATTTTTTTTCATTCTCTACAAATACTGAAAAATTAAAAAAATTGTCTCAAAGTCTTCCATATTCTTTTTTCACACATTTTGAAATCTTTAAAACTTAAAATTATTCTTCTCAAATAAAAACTTAACCATTTAAAAATTTTCCAGAAATATTGAAAAAAATTCAATCTCCTTAAATCTTTCATAATTATTGAAAAGCATCTAATTTTTTTCGAATTCTTTTGAAAACTTTCGAAGTTTACAAATTATAGTGTGATAGCGAAATGTTGAGGAAGGAATTATTTCCCATTAATAAACAAGCATTTACAATTTGAATTTTCTCTTCTATCAATAAAAAAAAAACGTTGATTACCACCTGTTTGCTGAAATTACCCTTTAGTACAATGTATGATAATACTCTTTTTTTAGTGCGCTTCTGCTAACAGCCCCTCATATCAGTGTTACCGCAAACTTTAATTTAAAAATTCCCTAATTTTTTCCTGGCTAATTTTTCATTTTCCCGGATCATTAATATTTAACGACCAGAATCTTAAACTTTTAACATTTTCAAACCAGAATCTTATAATACATGAAAATTTTAAAAGAATCCTGCGATGGGAGAAAATGCGGCGCTAACAATACACTATAATTAATAAAAAAAAACTTTCTATCCTTTGAATTTTGTTTGTGAATAAACATTTTTTCTTTGTTAAGCCATACCATAATTTATAAAATTTTGATTCTGAAAAGCATATTATATATCTCTTGTCAAAACATCTTTTGTCTTGCATTCTGTATAAACGTGCTTTTTGGTTTCAATTTGCAGTTTTTAAAAGTTTTTACTAGTAAAAAAATTCTAATGGCAAATCGAAAATTCTGCATTGAGACAAAAGATTACTTGAATCAAAGAAATTTAATACCGAATACGTCGAATCAAATATTTTTTGGATCGAATGAAATTTTTCTTATAACAGAAATGATTTTTTCATTTTCAAAACATAATTTCTTGTGACAATACAAATTTTGTTTAATCAAAAACATATTTTATTGAAGGTGCATTTTCTATGATGGCACAATGTCATATATTATGTTTTGTTAAAGATCATGTCGAAAAAAAAGGAACGAAACAAAAGTTTCATTTCGTTTCTTTCCGATCCTTGCTATGGAAAACATAATTTCTATATCATTTTGACATTATGTCTGCGTAATGTTATTATCTTTTGATAATTTTTTATACTGACCTTAGATTGGAGCAAAAATATTTGGAGCAATTCCTTAGAGTTTATCTTATAGGCAAGAGGAAAAAGGACTCCAGGGAAACTGCTCCAAACAGAGAGCTCAAACGGCAGAAGGCCCTGGATACAGAGAGCCTCAATTTCGCGCAGATGGCTAACTACGCCCTGGTGAGAGTTGTCGCTGCGTCGGCTTATCCTGAAATCTGTCTAACTTTCGAGGAGTTGAACAGGTTGAGGGAGGAAATCTGCTAAGCGAGGGGCGCGCTCCCAGATTCAACGATATCTTCATCAGGTCGGGGGCCATCGTAGTTGAGGCTGCGGACATCTGGTCGCGGAACTGTGTAGTAGAAAGAACTCCAACGTTTAGGCATGAAGAGGGACTAAACCTGGAGGTCAAGGGCCTCCAGAACCCGAATCTGAAAACCGATTCTTGAAAGGTGTATTCTGACAGGCAGGGATCCAGGCAGAAGGTGAGAGGCTGGATTCCTTGCGGATCTGGATTACCGACCCTATCTGGGGGCGTGTAGGGTTACCTTCAGGGTGACCCAATTGAGATTCGTATGAAGTCCATAAGCGTCCGGTGCTTCCCCGAATTACCCTCTCAATGGCTGGGACGGGAATCCCCATGATGCAGATTAATTTGCACCACAGCAAAGGAGCCTCGGCAGTTCTAGCCAGACGCATGACAGTGGTACAGACAGCGTTTGCCCTAATGCAAGAACCCTGGTTACACAGAGAAAGAATGAGTGGCTTATCAGGGTGTGGCACCATACATAATGGGCCGTGCGAAAAACGCCAAGGTTATGCATAACGGTCAAGGGTATGAATGCGATTTTGGTGCACGAGCTCTGCTCCAGGGATCTCGCCGTTATTGAGGTGAGACTCAGGGGCATAAGTGGAGAAAGGCTGGAGGTGGTTATTGCCTCGGCTTATTTCCCGGGCGACGCTGAGGGACCCGTGCCTCCCAGAGAGTTGGAGAGTCTAATTCGTCACTGGCAGCATGACAGGATTCCTCTGCTGTTAGGCTATGATGCAAACTCCCACCATACGGTGAGGGGGAGCACAAACATCAATGACGGAGGGAGAGATTTAATCGAATACCTAGCGGGTACTAAGCTCGAGATTCTGAATCGGGGTGACACTCCCACATTCCAGATTGAAAACAGGAGTGAGGTTTTCGATTTGACTCTATGCTCGGATGCACTGAGGTGCAAGGTAATGGGCTGGATTTTTAGCGAAGGGCTCTGACTATATCATATGAGAACAATTGCCCTACAAGCAAGATTAAGACTAGGAAAGGAGCAGAATGGTGGAACACCCATCTGGAGAAACGCTGTAAAAAGACAAGAGCGTTGTGCAACAAGGCAAATAGAACTAAATTGCCTTCAAACTGGGCCATTTATAAAAAGGCCCAGTATGAATACAATGAAAATATAAGACAGTATAAACAGGAGGTTGAAGTTGCTTCTGCGAGGATTTGAAGGATATTCTGGAAACAGCGAGGCTCCACAAGATCCTAACGAAAACCCCGGAAGCTCGGCTCGGGCTAATAAGGCTCGATGACGGTGAGTTTGCTTAAGATGAAAAAGCAATGCTGAATCACTTGATGGAAGTTCACTTCCCCGGTTTTCAGCAAATCCGAGCCGACAAGGAGGTGGAAGGCTGGGGCCAAGAGATGGAGTACATAACTAGATAATCAACAAAATCGGATTTCTCCAGGAGAGCGAAACAACACTGTATAAAATCGAAATCACCATTTGAAGATAAAACAAAAGTTTACGCCCGAGCTGAAGTATTTCCCAATAGAGGCAAGAGAAGTATGATTAAAAAAATTGTACAGTTCCGAAAAATAAAATGTGGAAGTTAACAATCTAAAAGTGACAGAAACCTAAAATTGGTAGTATTCGTATAGGAAAGTGCTTATAAACCATTCAAAGTTGTTAAAAATTTTGATTCGAAGGGCAGCTGGGCTTTTATAAAGCTAGTTTGTGATCTTATATTAAATTTCCGTTTTCTTAATTTTTTCAGGGACATGGATTAACTGAATACCTTGGCATTCAATTTTAATTAAATGTGAATAGATAAGTACCTATACGAACTTGAAACGATCTATTTTTCGAAAAAACGAAATTTAAATGAAGGACTATAGTTTTGGAAGAATCGTCATGATATTACATATAATTTCAAAATTATCCAAAAACATCCAAATCAATCCAACATCCAACATCAATCGTTTCCTTCTTTAATCAGTAAACATTTGCATGAAGAAATATTTCTATTATATTTCGTAGTGTGTCAAAAATTCCAGACCTTCCGTCATTAGGGTTAAGTGTGATACCTGAAAAAAAACACCAAAACAAATTCTAATCGACAAAAATTATTTACAAAAATAATAAAATTCTCGTACATTCAGCTCGGATTCCTGAAAAATTCACGCTTTTATCAAAGCGCATATATAAAAGATTTAAAGAGAAAAAAAACAGTTCTCGTCAGATCACTGAAGTTAAGCAGCGTTGGGCGCGGTTAGTACTTGGATGGGTGACCATTCGAGAACACTGAGTGCTGTTGGCACATCGTGGGTGTGGTGAGCCCACACTTGTAGTTATTTACTACAAGAAACTATCCACCTAGAAACACTACCCGAATCGGGTAGTGTCACGCCTACCCTGAAAGGGAAATGGCTTAATGGTATACTACTAATGGTATCTAAAAAGAATTTTAATAGAAATTTATTAAGGTAACTCAAATACCATAATGATGAGAAATAAAAGTTCTCCTTTATTTTTCAATAAGCCGTTTTGGTCAGAGGAACAACAATTAATAACACTTACATTCAATATTTGTAGACTTCAATATAATATAGAGCTTTAACAAAAGCAGGATGGCTGTTTTAATCGAGGCAAAGAATTGTGGGGTCTTCCCGGTTCGAAAAAATTTGTCACTGTCATTGAAATCAAAAAATTTAAGATCTCAAAGCTCATTTTTTCTATTTCAAGTGATAAAAGCTGAACTGCAAACTAAAGCATTCAAAGTGGAACTGTTTTGATACTAAAAGTGTAAAGAAAAACAGTGTGAAGGATTGTGTTTCAAACGCGAAATATATTAAAATTTTTTCTGATTGGGTGATACGTGCTTGTTGGACATTCTTCTATTTCTGCTGGGGTCATTTCTTCAACCACGCCGCTGTCCATGTTTATTTTCGCCCGTTTTCTACCCCCAAAAATAATAGGCCCAGAAATTGGTTTATATATTGGACGAAAAACCGTTTGTTTCTGTAATTTTTCCAGTATTGCAAAGACGTCGCCATTGGACGCTGATAATACAATTTTTTCTTCGGTAGGAATGGGCGTTTCCTGACTATTTCTGTTTCTCAGTCGAAGTGGTTTATCAGGAGGAAAAGCGTATCTTCGAAGTTCGAAAGTCCGCCTCGGATTCTTGTTGGGAACAAGTCGAATAAATCTAAGTTCTTGAAATTTAAATCCAAATATGGTAGAAAAGGGATGATTAGCAGAAGGAGATCTGGCTCTCTCACGAAGAGGAGGATCGGCAGGAGAATTATACCTGGCAGAAGGAAGTTGTGAACCTAATTCTGCAACAAGAAAGAGATAATTACATGTTTTTGAAGTCCACAATGTTATGTTGTTATATCATGAGTTGGTAATGTGGTTGTAATTTTCAACGTAGTAGTCAATATAGTTGTCAACATTCTGCAAAGTTTTTATCTAATTCTGCATGTCATAAAAAACTTAGGGTTATGTTATCTTTCACATAATATCATTAGAATTAGAATGTTATTATCATAATTATTTTATGTTTATTCACATACTATTTATACAAATACAGTAAATGCTGGTTCCAATCTTTTCAAATCTATATATCTATATAATATCTAAATCTATGTGGGGTTACGTATTTTAATGTTGATAATCTAAGTCTTTCTAGCCTTAATTATAACATTGTTAATGTTTTCATTTATTCACTAATTTCATTTTTATCTTTATTCGCATTTTGAATATTTGAATGTAACCAAAATATTGTAAAAGTCCTTTCAGGTTCCCACGGGTTTGAAGGACATATACCTTGAAGAAAACATTCTGAATTCTAAAGTGCCTCTAATTTTAGTATAGGGTAAGAAGAAAATATCAACGAAAAAAGGTTGCCAATTATAAATAAATATCTAATGAGGGAGGGACACTTTGTATCCCTTAGTCCTAGAAGGAGTGGGTGAACTTGTCACTTAAGCAATTGGAGTAAGAAGCCTATTGCTCTAAACCGCTATACTCTGAATTCCAACTCGACTTTATGGCGACATGTCCTAACCAGACGCGGTTTGGGTCCAGATAATGCAAATCATCGGTTGACAGATAAGGGCCAAAGTAACACAGTCGATATCCCCTCTTCACTGCCCACGCCGCTTTCCTTTCACTTTTTCTTCAAATCCACCCCCGCTATTTTAATTGGTTGAAATCTGAGAAAGGTACAGCCTCTTTGGGACATTTTCTGGAGAGCCGGAGCGAATTTTGAACCAGTGACTCGCGAAAACGTGAGCTGTTGTTCAACTTCCTAACAGTTAAGATCTTGACTTGGTTCCGCAGTCGAAGATCTGCTCCTGGATCAGACACTCTGCCTGAGTCTGTCGGTAATTTCTCTAGGGCAGATCATCTTCTCGACTCCTGGGAACCTGTTTCATCTATGATAAAGTAAGTTTGTCTTTGATTTAAATAGCTAATTTTAGTTTCTTAGTCTTCGCCCTATCAGCCTCCTTTGTAAGAAAGTGCAGAGTGTGGGCGATTTTCCTATCTTGATAAGACAGGGATCCATTCAAGCCCTTTCACATTAATTCTATCTTTGTACAAAATTTTATCAATCACCGAGACCATCAACTTTTTTTCAAACCTCCATACTTTCATACCGACTGTCATTCTACTGCCCTAAAAAATATCACGCATCATTTAAAAGACCTTAAAAGACATAAATTCTCGAGAAATTACAGCATTTGTAGTTCCAGGAAAAGGTATGTTTCGATTTATTCGAATGCATTTTGGCTTATGTAACGCACCAACAACATTCCAACGCTTAATGGGCAAAATAATTTCCCCGGATTTAAAATCAAACGTTTTTTGTTATTTGGACGATATAGTAATAGTTTCGGAAACTTCTGGAGAACACATGCATTATTTGAACTTATTTTTGGATAAATTATATGAAGCAAGTTTAACGATGAGTCCAGATATGTATGAATTTGGTTGCTTTGAAATAAAATACATAGGATTCGTTGTAAATAATAATGGCTTATAAATTGATGAAGACAATATAAAGCTAATTTTAGAGTTCCCGCGACCAAAAACAATTAAGCAATTACAGCGCATGATAGGAATGGCTTCTTAGTGCAGGCGAATTATGCCACATTTTTCGAAAATAATAGAACCCATGAATAGATTATTGAAAAAAGGCACGAACTGGGAATGGAAAGATAAGCAGGAAAAGGTATGGATACGATAAAGGGGTTGTTGACGAGAGCACCTGTCCCGGCTTGCCCTGATTTCAGACATCCTTTTTCAATAGAAACCGATGCAAGTGACACAGGTTTGGGAGAATATGATAGTAAGATTTTATATAGGAAGGGAAGCGCAAATTTTGTTCCGGAAGCGTTATCAAGAATAAATGAATCAGAAAAATCCGTAGCGTCTATTTTAGCATTTTTTATTGATGAAACTAATGAATGGTATAACACAAAATTTAGGCAGGTGAGGAAGAAACCTGAAAACACCGAAAATGGCGAATTAGAGATGGACAATTATATTTTTACAGACCCGACCCCTTAAAATCATACTTATTGCCCGAAAGTAATCGATGCAAATTATTAATCCCCAAAAAACTTAGGAAACAAGTCTTATGCGAAGGAAATGATAATAAACATTCTGGTCATCAGGGAATTGAAGAAAACTTATGCGCAAATATCCGAAAATTACTTTTGGCTAGGAATGTACTCGGAAATTTTAAAATATATCCGAAAATGCGAAATTTCTCTAAAAACAAAGCCCAGCAATCAGAAAAAATAGGTCTAATGGGGAAAAGAATTATTGAAGAGCCGTGGACAGTGGTTGCCACTGATATCATGGGACCGCTTCCTAATTCGTAATCCAGAAACAAATACATCTTAGTGTTCATTGATTTGTTTACAAATTGGTTAGAAATAATTTCAATCCAGAAGGCAAACGACCAAACGATTGAGAGTAAATTTCACATAAAAATAATTTCGAAGTGGGGAACTCCCAGATTTTTTCTATCAGACAATGGTACCGAGTTCGTTAATAAGGCGATTGAGGAACTCGCCCAAAAATTTGGTATCAGACATCTGAGAACGCCGAAATACTATCCACAGGCGCATTCCACGGAGAGATGTAATAGGTCAATAAAAGCTACGACGACGGCTTATTTAGATAAAGATCATAGCGAATGTGATAAAAATTTGGAAGATTTACAATTCTCTCTGAATACGACTAAACATTCTTCAACCACTTTTACCCCTGCGTTTCTAAATTTCAGTAGAGAATTAGAACCATTGCAAACTTTCAAAAAAAATTTGGAAAATTCTGACGAAATAGAATTCCAAGAAACAGATAAATGGATAAATAGAAAGGACTGATAGGTTCCGCAAATTACAAATAATTAAGGAAGAAGTCCAGAAAAATGTAGATGAAGAAAATAACAAACAAGCAATTTAATTGTTTATAAAAGAGATAAAACCCTATCTAATAAAAACGCGAAAATAGCGAGGAAACTAAATAAATATTCTGAAGATCCTTGTAAAATTATTGCGAAATTATCACCAACAGTTTATGAGGTAGGTAAAATTCGTGGAAAATCCATAGGTACTTGGAATATATATATATATATATATATATATATATTATATATTATATTTATATATATATATATATAATGACGAAACTTCTTATTTTTACGAATAAGAATGTTTACTTGAAGACAAATTAGAACAGAAATGTTTTTCTCTATTATGAAATTAAAAGTTAAGAAAGACATGAAAAGGACAATAAAGAAAAATATAGAAAAAATGGAGGAAGATTTGGACAATCTTAGAATTGAAATATTGGAGGGAACAAAGGAAGTTCAATTAAAATCAAAACAGCTAAAGAAAAAGAGGACAGAATTCTTCAATCTACAGAAAATAATAAAACTTCTGGAAGAAGATGATAGGAGCAAAGATCTGTGCATCTTTAGTTCCCGTCGAAATCTTTTGCGCAATCTCAAATAAACTGTATAATTTCAATACCACCAACTGAACTGCTCCGTCCTCTCTGTCTCAAGTCGCCTTAGTAAATTTCTCAAATATAATTTAAGGAACCTTCTAGGTTGGACCAGATATTAAAGGGTTCCTCAATGATTCGGTTTGGACCAGGACCCATAAGAAATTAAAGGGTCCGGGTCCAGACTCGAACCCCTTAGAACTTTAAAGGTCCGGTCTCGGATCCGGACCCTTAATGAATTAAAGTGTCCGGTTCGGAACTGGACACACACATTTGTGAATAATGAAAATCTACAATATCGATCAAAGTTAAATCCTCTAATACAGAAAAATTATTTCGTCATCACAGACTAGATGGAGATATAAATTAAAATTTATTGAATTCAATTTATTCAGAAAAAAAGGATCTCTCTCCTTTCACTCCACTGGGATTCGAACACCAGATCAACTGATTTCCGGTCAGGTGCTCTAACCAATTGAGCTACGGAGAGATCAGAGAAAGATACTGTTTTTCTGATATACGCTAATTTAGCAAGGTGTAACACATTCAATATTTAAGTAGG
Source organism: Andricus curvator (assembly GCA_932195095.1). Lineage (NCBI taxonomy): Eukaryota > Metazoa > Arthropoda > Insecta > Hymenoptera > Cynipidae > Andricus > Andricus curvator. Next base: position 35,827 of record CAKNYM010050183.1, on the reverse strand, counting down.
AATCTGTATTATCATCGGAGAAGGTAATTATCGATCCGTTGAGAAATCCAATCACACATTTGTGAATAATGAAAATCTACAATATCGATCAAAGTTAAATCCTCTAATACAGAAAAATTATTTCGTCATCACAGACTAGATGGAGATATAAATTAAAATTTATTAAATTCAATTTATTCAGAAAAAAAGGATCTCTCTCCTTTCACTCCACTGGGATTCGAACACCAGATCAACTGATTTCCGGTCAGGTGCTCTAACCAATTGAGCTACAGAGAGATCAGAGAAAGATACTGTTTTTCTGATATACGCTAATTTAGCAAGGTGTAACACATTCAATCTGTATTATCATCGGAGAAGGTAATTATCGATCTTTATTCTCCGATGATAATACAGATTCCTACTTAAATTACTAAAGATGTAACTGTAGCAAGTTAATTTTTTTGCTGCGTAACGTAACTGTAACGAGACACTTAAAAAAAAGTGACTTACCTAACGCATATTTGTCAGCTGGTCGGCTTCGTTGGCTCGAAGAAGGTTGGCTACGCTGTGGCGAGCGCGAGCGCGGGGGATGAGGTGAGTCGTCATCCGAACTTATTTCTGTAAGAACAAATAGAAATTGATCAACTTTCAATTTGTAATACTTACACCGAGAAAAGTATGCTACAAAAGTTGCAATTTTATTCACTGAAGCCTATGTACACTTTGAAACCTGATTAATTTTAAACTAAAAAGGGCGAAACTTTGTTTAAAAACTGTTGGAAAGTTTATGAAATTCCACTTTGAATAACCTTCGAAATAGACATTTGTGATACTTTAAATAGAATATACCACGTGAGAAGGTTAAAAATAAAAACTAAGAATTTCTTGAATTTTTTACCTTCACTTCAACTCATGCCATGACCTAGAAAATAATTAAAATTTCAGTGGAAAACATTAATTTTCAACCAAAATAGTTACATTTTCAACCAAAGATATGAGTTTGGAACTAAAATGATGAATGTACAACTAAAAACATTAGCTTTTAATGAAGTAGTTTATCATCCTAAAGAGACGAATTTTAATATGTCCCTATCGTCTGACATGCAGCCAGTCTCTCTGCGGCAAGTCACACCTACGGCATGTCACATCTTCGGCATGTCACATCCGCGGCATGTCACATCCGCGGCATGTCACATCTGCGGCATGTCATATCTGCGCCATGTCACATCTGCGCCATGTCACATCTGCGCCATGTCACATCTGCGGCATTTCACATATGCGGCATGTCACATCTGCGGCAGGTCACAACTGCGGCATCTCTACCTAGCGGCATCTCTCTCCAGCGGAATGGGATTCGACCAATATTATTTCTGTGGCCAGTCACAGGGGTGCCTTCTCGCCCCCCACTAGACTTCGGAAAAGTGGTAAGGGTTTGACCAACCTCATTTCTTTGGCCAGTCACAAGGGGTGCGGTGAGAGATGCCTCAAAAATGTCAATTTCATTGTGAGAAATACCGCGCGACAGAGAAGCCGCTAGATAGAGATGCCGCAGTTGTGACATGCCGCAATTGTGACTTGCCGCAGAGAGCCTTGCCGCATGTGGGATGATATGTCCCCAATTTCAATACCAAACAAGACAAGCTTTAATAAAATACATAAATATTAACCAAATATTTTCCAGGAAACAACTTTCTGTTGAAGAGAATTTTATGAGATTTTAAACTCATGTATACTGAAAAAGTGTCCATTGACGTGACATAAATTATTGCGAGATTATTGTAGTAAATTACTAAAGATGTAACTGTAGCAAGTTAATTTGTTTGCTGCGTAACGTAACTGTAACGAGTCTCTTGAAGAAAAGTGACTTACCTAACGCAGATTGGTCAGCTGGTCGGCTTCGTTGGCTCAAAGAAGGTTGGCTACGCTGGAGCGAGCGCGAGCGCGGGGGATTAGGTGATTCATCATCCGAACTTATTTCTGTAAGAACAAATAGAAATTGATAAACTTTTAATTTGGAATACTTACACTGAGAAAAGCATGCTACAAAAGTTGCAGTTTTATTCATTGTAGCCTATGTACACTTTGAAACCTGATTAATTGTAAACTAAAAAGGGCAGAACTTTCTTTAAAAACTGTTGGAAAGTTTATAAAATTCCACTTCGAATAACCTTCGAAATAGACATTTTTGATATTTTGAATAGAATATACCACGTGAGAAGGTTAAAAATAAAAACTAAGAATTTCTTGAATTTTGTACCTTAACTTCAACTCATGCCATGACCTACGAAAATGGTAGCAAAAGTCTAAAATGTATACCACATAGTTTCAAGGTCTTATCTTTTTTAATTCAAGCCAATGAAGCTTGAAAAATCTTTATGAGTTTCTAAAATATGACTCAAAATGCCCAAACGTATTTGCGTCAAACTTGAGTCAGCGATCATCCGCGATCGCCGACAATTTCCTAGATTTTGTACCTTAACTTCAACTCTCGCTGCCTCCTGGGAAACTTGTTTAAAAAAACTGAAATTGGCAGTAGAGCATATGAATATGCATGTCTCTTGCGCTTAAAGTAAAACCCAGCCTTATTCTTGATCTTGAATTTCCAAAATTAAGTGATTGGGTTGCAAAATTTATAGCAAATTGTAGACAAATTGAAGTTAATTAATTAAGTGAAGTAACTGCAACGAGTTGATATTGTTGCTGTATAACGCATCTGTAACGAGTTACTTCAAAAACAAAGTTACTTACCCCACACAACTTGTTGACTTTGGTGGCTTGAAGAAGATCGGCCTGAAGATGATTGCCACCGCTTCTTTGGAGGAAGAGCAGGATGTGAGTCGGCCTGCGAACTTAATTCTGTAAGAACAAATAGAAATGGATAAATTTTTTATTTTGAATACTAAAACTGGGAATTACTTGCTATAGAATTTGCAGTTTCATTCATTCAAGCCTATGCATTATAACGTTGCAGATTTTGCAAAAAAATTGCATTGAAAATGGAAAAAAAGCTGCAGTTAAAAAGTATATTATGGAATAACGCGACGAAATTTCAGGGCAAGTAAGGCTGACGAAATCAACAAATCTGAATGTAGCTTTGCAAGAAGCATTTGGAGAAGAAAACACGGATTGAAGAGAAAAAAAAGAAATAAAATAATAAAACCTGTTATGAATAAACCTATATCCCAGTTTTTACAACCACAAATGTTAACATCTCTACCCAGGCCTAAGGCGAATACAACTTCGTTATCATTTAAGATACCGATTCAATATATTCAACTAGCTCATCGATCACAAATGAAGTGTAATTAATGCGGAAAAATGGGACACTTCGAAGCCCAATGGTACGTTGAGCCCCAAAACTTTCAGAACACTCAAAACCACAAACGACCAAATAAAACTAAAATCGGGACAAGGAGGGAACAAGAAGAAGAGGAAAATTACATAAAGAATGAGGAAATTACACAGAAGGAGATTCAAGAACAGATAGACTACGAAGAAATGGCAGAATATCAGCAATATATGGACAATTGCAATTCATACAAGGCAGAAGAGCACACGGAAAAAAATACAGATTACTCGTAGATTCTGGATCTCCAATTAATCTGATAATAGAATCAGCTCTACCATTAAATCAACCAACTCATCCATTTATGAAAAACTGTTTGATAGGCATGAACAAACATAAATCGAACAGTGCAACATATCTAAATTATCTCGAAAGGAAATAGCTTTTAGATAAACGTTTATTTTTTAGCCTGCTGGCCTTAAAAAAATTGACTTGCTTACACTTCCATTTTTTACAGAATTTTCTTAAAACTAACCCTTGAAACTAACATCCTTCCACACCTTATCTCTAACGCCACTCGCTCTTATCGCATTGCCTTCCTCGCTTCGCCTCGCCTCGCACGCATGTCCCTACTTTCTTGCTTTGCCTCGCATTACCAAACTCTGCCTCCGCGGCTAATCCCTAATACTTATCTACTATTTACTATATTTACATTTACTTATATTTACTTCCTCCTCTATTTACAATCTTTCCTTCTCCATTCCTCTTCCTCCTTCCTTCTCTTCTTCTCCATCTTACCCAAGACTCCCTTCACCCATGCTACTGCCCTTTTGCCCCCTTTCATGCATCAATACATCTATGCTTATCCCACTCCTTTCTACCTCTACGCACTTCTCCAACCAGTGCTCCACTCTTGCCTCCCCCTTCCCCCATAGTTCACACAACCTCTTTTCCCTAGCGAGCCAGAACCTATTAAAACCGTCCATGCACCCATATCTCATCCTCGCTATAAGCTCCTGACTTCCTTTCTCTCCTTTCTCGCACAAATATTGCGCTCTCGCCCTTGGCATAATCCACACATAGTTCGCATTAAACCTTGTCCCTCTTATTCTCTCTTCCCCTGGTGTCTTCTCTCTCTCCATGCTGTTTTTATTAACCAACTCATATATCTTCCTTCCTTCCTCATGCATCCTTCTCACTTCATCCATCTGCAGTCCATTCGTTCTAGAATACCTTTCTCTTCCAACCTCCATCTTCCCGCCCCCTCTCCTGTTCTCCTTCTTCCACCAACACTCCCTAACCAGCTTAATTCCCCCCCTCTTCCAAAAATTTCTCCTTATATTTACACGCCTGACTCCCCGCTAGAATCCCTACACTCGTTCTCCCCGTCTCCCTCCTGACAATATAATTAGGCGTGTTCCTTGCCAGCCCCAGTGTCCACTTTACATACCTCTCCTGTGTCTTATTTACCTCTTCACTTTCCTTCCACCCCCATACCTCTACTCCATACAATAGCACACTCATCAATAGTAAGTCAAATAATTTCATTCTCGTTCCAAAATCATCTGCGAATAACTGCTTTCCCAACCCCCCAACATGCCTCATCACCACATTTGCCCTCTTCACTCTCTCTTTTATGTGACCATCCACTCCGCCATTCCTCCGAAACAAGAAGCCCAGGTACACAAACTCTTTCACCTCCTGCACTGCCTTTCCCTTCCACTTCCACTCCCCTTCCTTATCCCTTCCACCTGCTTTTCTGAAAACCATAAGCTTCGACTTTTCCGCATTCAGTTCTAACCTGTTCTTATCCAGGTATCTTCTCAACCTCTGTATCATTTATTTTAAGGCCTCCTCGCTTTTTCCCAACAACACTATGTCATCTGCATACGCTAGCGACCAAGTTCTAACCCCTCCTATCCTGACTCCTCCTACCACTCCGGCCTTCAGCTTACTTTCCATATCAGCAATTAAAATCGCAAAAAGCGTTGGGCTAAGCGGACACCCTTGTTTCAACCCCCTATCCATCCTGAATCCCTCCGAAATCCCCTGTCCTCCTCTTACCTTATCTTTGGTCTCTTCATATATCTCCCTTACCCTCTTGATCAGGCCTCTCTCCACTCCCCTATCCTCCATCGCCTCCCACAACCTCCCCCTATTCACCGACAGAAACGCGCCTTTCAGATCCACAAAAAACGCGTACACTCTCGACCCCTTCTTCGCTAATTCTCTATCCACCACGTGCTGCAGAACGTAGATATTGTCGATAGTACTCCTACCTGCCCTAAAGCCCGCCTGCGTCTCCGGCAATATTCCTTTCCCCTCGACATCCTTCCGCAGCCTCTCCGCCACCACTATCGCGTATACTTTATACGCCGTATTCATTAGCGTAATCCCTCTATAATTTTCCTGCCTATCCCTATCTCCTTTCTTATACAGAGGTACTATTAACCCTTCTATCCACCCTGGTGGGAATCCCCCCCCCCCTACCCCGGGAAACAGCTTTTATATATTATTGATGAAAACTTTCCTCTACGAGAAGAAGGTATAATTGGTTCACAATTCTTCAAATAACTTTCTTGTAAATTCTCGTACATTCGGTAACTTACCAGTGAGTTCCTTTGTTACCTCCTCCAATTGTATGTTACCGAGAATTTTCGAAGTCTAGTCGAAACTCGCTCTCTTTTTGGAGCGGTCGCTGAGATACTCAGTCGGTTTTATTGCCGCGAATTGTGAATTTTGAAACGTGGTTGAAACTTCGCTCTGTCCTCGAGGAACTGACACCAAGTCGAACTGAGGATCATCGCGAGGAGGACGAATCCAATTTGATTCTTAATGTCCAAAAAATCCGTTTGGTATGTTCAATAGGGTGGGTTGAAAATAAATAATTTTGGAATTCGAAATCGCTACATCGCGGAAAAGTAGCGTATTGGGGTCCTAAAAAGGTATGAATAATTTGAAATCGATCCACATGCAGCTTGGTTACCCGCGCTCGAAAAAAAGGTTTAAACAATTTCATGTTTGTAGAGTTTTCAAAATTTATTGAGTTTTAATTTTTTTTACATACCTGGAGGTGAAAAAAGTCGTCTCAATTTTTTTAGGATTTTAATCTATCATTTAATTCATTCATTTTTTTTCTTCTAATGTGTACCCTAAGGGTTTACATTTTTCTTGTATCTCTTCCCTATTCCTTTACACTCCCCCCACACACTTTCTTGGTGGTGGGAGGGGGACCTACAGTTTAAGGTGGGTTCCGAACCACCAAGAGCAACAGCTTTAAGTACTTAGAGAACCTTTTTCTCTAGAGGTACCGGTCCCACGACTCTCCGGAGATGAACAACTCCCTTGCTAGGCTAGTGTTCACCGCATGGGCCGCCGAGGCTCTTCCAGAGTGCGAGGCAGGAATCGAACCAGCAAGCCGGCGGAGTGGGTCCAAAGCCTACGCCTTAACCCCCACGAACATCGTCCCACTAATCTATCATTTTCTAAGAGATAATTCCTATTTAATTTAGCCTTTTTTTGGAAATTTGTTTTAACACGTTTGCAAATACGAGTTGAATTATTTGAGGTATATTCAAACTTTTTTGTGAGCATGTGTGAGTTTTTTAAACACAGAAATACACTAGAAAAGAAATCCACAAGAACCAGGAATCGAAATTGACAATGAAGCGAATTAAAAATTATTTTTTTTTTTGTATTTTATGAACTTATCTTTATAACTTGTAGTTTAAACATTTTTCTGAGTATGTGTGGTTTTTTTAAACATAGAAATACACTAGAAAAAAAATCGACAAGACCTAGGAATCGAAATTGGAATTATAGCAAATTTTCTTATTTCAGAATTTTGTATCTAACAGAATTAATTTTTTTTATTTATAAGTTTAACATTTTTCGAAATTGCATTAAAAAAAAGAAAAAATTGGATGAAATTGCATGCACAAAGCTATTCACATTAAAAAGCCCATTGTAATTTCGAAACCCCGGGGGCTTGGGCTAATGTTGATCAGTTTGAACAAATTGGACCAACCATAGTACTCGATCTTCAAAAAACTTTTATTTTGCATCAAGTAAAGGGAGGTTATTCACCAAATGGGAAGATTACAACGCAGTCAGGAAACTCTGAAACTATATGGATCTCCTCTTGTACAAAAGATAGATGAATTAACATTAAAACATGAGGTTATGTACATATATTTTTAATGTAAGAAGTTGGATAAGAAAACGATTAGATTTTACTATAATCCAATGCTTTTTATATCTAACAACCGAAGAATTCTATTTCCAACAACTTGCAGAAGGTTAAAGACATCATGGGACAAAATTCATAAGCCTCAGAAAGTGGATATAAGTATAAAAATTATTAGTATGTTCAGCTTAATGAAACTTACCAACGAAATCCAGATAAACCGAAAATGTAAGAATTAGAATGTAGCTGACGATCTTCATTTTTCCTCTTGGTTTTCAATGGATTTCCTGAATTTCGACTGAGAATTTTGAAATATTTGTACTGCTATGTATGCTAACCTTCATCAGATTACTATGAGTCAATTCGTATCATGGAAATTTTTCTGATGGAACTGCCACGTTTTGTAAATAGGCTTTATGTGCGCACGAGTGATAGAGGCATGTAAGTCCTTGGTGACTCAGTTGTAGAAATTTCTGTTTTCAATAGGTAAACATCTCGACATGGAAAAATCACGTAATCGTCAAGAACTAAAGCTAAGAAAAAATATCATCTATTATTTTGGTGTCAGTAAACATTTCGGTGATTATTATCACATCATATTTGTTTAAAGTTTTATAATTGCATTTACTTTTATTATATTATTATATTATATTATATTATATTATATTATATTATTATAGCATAACATGATCAAGTGAAACGCTTTTTCAAAAAAGTATATTTTTACGCAGAAAAAATGCAGAGACAAGAAACTTTGACAATAAATTGAGATAGAATTTTAAGATTATTTCAGATTACTTTTTATTACATAGGATAACTCTGGATTACATAAAATCAAATATGAGACTATTTTTTGTCATAAATTGAATTGGTTTATCGGCAGGAAAAATGTATCTTCGAAGTTCGAAAACCCGGTTTGGATACCTGTGTGGCTTGACAGGAGCAGGAGACCCGGTCTGGCAAGAGGAAGAGTCCTTTCTGGAGAATAAGGTCTGGTGTGAGGAACATTCCTTTCTGAAGAATGAGGTCTGGCAAGAGGAAGAGTCTTTTCTGGAGAATGAGGTCTGGTAAGAGGAAGAGTCTTTTCTGGAGAATGAGGTCTGGCAAGAGGAAGAGTCTTTTCTGGAGAATGAGGTCTGGCAAGAGGGAGACTGCTTTCTGGAGAATGAGGTTTGTCAAGAGGTAGAGTCAGTAGGTCAGAAAAATAAGACTTTCTACAACGAGGAACATCAGGAATAGGGTCGCCATTAGGAAAGCACTCGAATTGTGAACTTAACTCTGCAACAAGAAACCGAGGATTACATTTTTTTAATGTGCAAAATCGTATGTTGGTACATCATAAGTTGAAACTTTCAAATCAATATCCCAAGTACTTTTCGAGATATCGATTTTTTTTTTACTCTTATAACAGGATTATAAATCCAGAACGAAAACTCGACTATGCCGGAGTCGGAACCGCTTCCGGAACGAAAAGATAATACTACTCGTTTCATCCCGGAACAAAACCACACTTATCTCTCCTAGTAGTGACTATTCTAGAAGACTATTTCACAACATTTAAAAATTACATGAACATATGAACCATATTTTCAAACGTACTTTTTTATATTTTTTTATTATTTATACTGTCAGTATAGTACTGTCCCGATCGTGGACCAGTACTGCGCCGGTGATGAACTCCGGCGTTCTTCAGAAATTTCCACCTGGGTTTATGTCGCCAAATTCAGAGGAAATATATAAAATGTGGGGAAACCCCTGGAAATTAAAGATTTTGTGGTGGAGGGTCGATGTTGCCAAAATTTCTCTACCCCTGAGAAGGGGTATGCTAAGCTGGGAGAGGGAGGCCCCTGGGAATGAATTTAATATAAAAAATATCGATATTTAAACAAATTTTCAAGATGTCAGTTTAAAAGTTTCAGATTCGTGTGCTTTAGTTTTAGTACCACTTGGACTATTGATAATGAAAATCCCACTCAAATTAATATAAAGGCTGCGTCTAGTCGTGCCGAAAATGATGCACTTTATTAATTTACTGCTTTTAATTAGAAAAATTTACCAAAATTGACTAGCCTATTTTCACCATTCGATTAGTCGCCCCGAAATTATTGCATTTTATCAAATTCCTCCTTTCAACTAGACAAAAATGACAAAAAATTTTAGTCATCCCAAAATTCGGGACTACTAGCCTATTTTAACAATTTGGCTAGTCGGCCCGAAAATAATGCATTTTATGAAATTTCTCCTCTTAACTAAATAAAAATTACCAAAAATGTCAGTCATCCCGAAATTCAGGACGACTAGCCTATTTTCGCTGTTTGGCTAATCGTCCCGGAAAAATGCTAATTCTACTGGCACAATCCACTCAAGTATAAAGAGTATTTTGTCTTTTAATTATTTCTTAGTAAAATGCGTCAGTCTGGATGCATCAAATGCTACCTATTCAGAATCTTCACCCTTATTTGGTTTTCCTTTCCTTTTTAAACAACAATTCTGTAATTGCATTTTGATTGACATTGTCCACTAGACTGTCAAGCTCATCATCACCATCGTCCCAAAAACTGCACGAAGGAAAATTTCTGTTGTGATCAATTTTGGTTTCCAAATCTTCAAAATCCAAAACTGTGTTTCCGAGCTGTTTATGTTCCACAGTTGATCTGCTAGTAGATGCAAGTGATGATTTTTCCGAAGGCCAACGACAACTCTCTTCAAAAACAACAGCTTTTGCCTCCTTATTCTTTTCCCATATAAATTGTGAGCAATGAAGTGCTCTATTACGACAACAGTCCGTTGTCAATCGAGTTTTTTAAACTTCTCATCTTTATGAATAATTTTACCCTTACTCTCCTAAAAATTCCCAGTACCGGTTAAATTATCATTATTTACAATGATCTTTATTTCTCTATCGTTTTCCCAACTATTTCAAATACAAGGAATTAAATCTACTCGTCGATCATAATTCTTTCCTGTTGCCTCTGTACAAATTCTGTTTAAGTGGTCGGTCCTTCGTTGAATTTTTGCAACTTTTTCTTCTTCAGATAAAAAAATAACCGCTTCTTGACCACGGTGGGCTTGGATTAAGTTCATCCCAAAAGTGCTTGCACCTCTCGTTTTTATTTTTAAATAATTAGAGTGATACCTTACGATTATTTTTAGGCCAAAAAGAAAAAATTCGGCTTCCTCGACCAATAAAAAAAAGGATAACTGCAGCGACTCTCAACGGAATTGGCTTTATCTGAAAGAGGAGTTCATGACTAGGATGGGTAAAGAATGAGCACAGGAATCAAGGGTATAGATTAAATAGAGGATATAGAAAGGAACCAGTGAATAAGTCTTATTAATTTACCTGAAATTACTTTATTCATTATTTCTGTGATCAGTCACAAGGGTGCCTCCCTGTCCCCATGACGCGTTGGAAAAGCGGTAGGGGTTTGACCTAACATTATTCCTGTGACCAGTAACTGGAAGTTACCCAAATTTATTTTTCAACGTCAGGAGAATGAAAAAAACAGTTTTGCATGAAAATGTGCACGCAAAGTGACAAATAATTCTGAGGTAAAAGTTTTTAGATAGATAGATAGGTAAACGTTTATTTTTTAGCCTGCTGGCCTTAAAAAATTGACTAGCTTACACTTCCATTTTTTTTTACAGAATTTTCTTAAAACTATCCCTTAAAACTAACATCCTTCCACACCTTATCTCTAACGCCGCTCGCTCTTATCGCATTGCCTTCCTCGCTTCGCCTCGCCTCGCTCGCATGTCCCTACTTTCTTGCTTTGCCTCGCATTACCAAACTCTGTCTCCGCGACAAATACCTAATACTTATCTACTATTTACAATATTTACATTTACTTATATTTACTTCCTCCTCTATTTACAATCTTTCCTTCTCCATTCCTCTTCCACCTTCCTTCTCTTCTTCACCACCTTACTCAAGACTCCCTTCACCCATGCTACTGCCCTTTTGTCCCCCCTTTCATGCATCAATACTTCCATGCTTATCCCACTCCTTTCCACCTCTACGCACTCCTCCAACCAGTGCTCCACTCTTGCCTCCCGCTTCCCACATAGTTCACACATCCTATTTTCTCTAGCGAGCAACAACCTATTAAAACCCTCCATGCACCCACATCTCATCCTCGCTATAAGCTCCTGACTTCCTTTCTCTCCTCTCTCACACAAATATTGCGCTCTCGCCCTTAGCATAATCCACACATTGTTCCCATTAAACCTTGCCTCTCTTATTCTCTCTTCCTCTGCTATCTTATCTCTCTCCATGCTGTTTTTCTTAACCAACTCATATACCTTCCTTCCTTCCTCATGCATCCTTCTCACTTCATCCATTTGTAGTCCATTCGTGAAAACGTACAAAATATTCTTGGACCCCTGATAAAAGGATTATTCTTCAAACAAAAGCTCTGACAATTTTTGAACATTTTCTCATGAATGGTCAGAAGTCCTGACTTTTTCTGTCCATGTCTCCAGATGACAAAAGTTTGGTCAACGTAACGGCACCAAAATTCCAGTTCAAGCTTGGATTTTTTAAAGATTTTAGTTTCTAGATTTTCCATAAAGATGTTGGCTATTACAGGTGCGATTGCAGATCCCATTGCTGCTCCTGCGATTGGTACTTTCGTAAAGAGAGATACTACGTCGAAACTCACTAGGATGTCTCGGGGTTGGATGTGAATCGGTTGTATCTTTCTGATGAAGTCAAAAGAGTTTTGGACGTGTGTGATAGAGTTTCATGTAAAAGGATTCAGACCTTTGGCGAGAAAGCGTGCTAGGTTGTAAGTTGGTGAGTTTATTGCGCTGACGATCAGTCTGAGTGGAATGTTGTTTTTGTGGATTTTTGGAAGTCCGTAAAGTTTTGAAGAGATGGGATTGGTAGGTCTTAATTCAGATATTGTTTCGCTGTCAAGTTTTAAGTCTTTTCGAAGGGTTTTTGTTTTGCTGACTATTCCTTTTGTGAGGTCTTCTTTAAGTTTTTTATATGTATTGTCAGTTAGAAGGTCCATGATATTGTTGTTATAGTCTTCTTTATTCATCATTACTGTTGTTTTTCCTTTGTCTGCGGGTAATATTATGATGTCTTTAATCTAATTGAGTTCTTTAATTGCTGTTTTTTCTTGTTTTGTTAAGTTTGAGGAGGGAACTTGGGCTTGGCGTAAGATGTTGGCCGTCTAACGCCATATCTCATTCGCCTTTTCGGGTGGAAGGGTATATATTGTGGATTCCAAATTACTGATGATTTCTTCTTTCGGGGTTTTGGAGGGAGCTACTGCAAAATTACGTCCTTTGGATAAGGCTGAAATAATTTCGTTGCTGAGAGGATGGTTAGAGATGTTTTTTACTGTGTTAGTTAATGGTGCCTGCCTTACTGGACGTAATTTGTCAAATTTAATTTTTTGTTTTTAAGTGGAAAGATCTTTAATCCGTTGGGATTGGTCAAATGATATGCGGTCCAATGTAGACCAAATATGAATTCCGAAAGTATTTGATAGGAAAAGGTGAAGTTTTCACAGTTTTTTGGAGGTAGTGTGTAAGACAAATTTAGTATGTTGTATACTTTCTTTCAAGAGAAGCAAACTTGTTTTATGTATAATTGGTTTGGATTTAGATTTTCTTAAATGGGTTTTCAACAGTAAGAATTTTGGGACGATGTTATTGTGATTTATTATAATAAATTTGAAGGTGGTGCTGATCAATCTCTCTAGTGATCACCCCAAGTGAAGAGCCTCACAAAGTTATCATGTGAAGCTCCCCACTTGTGTGTTTATATGGCTTCTCATGTCTCTGAATGAGAGTCTTATCCACACTCCATTTTCTATGTTTCTACTGTACCATTCCTTTTTCTTCGTTTCAGGTACGCATAAAATATTTAGCTTCCTCAAGTGTATAGTTTCTCGCATTTCTCTTACCTTAAGATCATTCGTCCATCTAGCATTCCAAACTCCCAGACTCTATCCCTTGCCTGAAACTTGACCTTTACCTCAACCGGGTGCATGCCTTTCATCAATCAAAGTTTCAGTTCATTCCGAGGCTATATTATTGTTTGTATTATTTATTGTTTAGAGTGTACACCCAATAGGGTGGCCCAAAAATATACATTTTGGAATTTTCGACCCGCGTCGACGCCAAATTGTTCTCTCGTAGAAACAAATAAATACATATTTTTTTATTTTGAAATAAAATGATTTTTAGTACTTTGTAAAGTATTTTGAAGTTTTCTCCCAACGTACGAATTAAAACAGAAAATTTTCAAGAGAACCTGAAGCGAGCCCTGAGATTTAACCCAGACGGCAGTTTTAGTGTTATTACTCTGTTATTCAACTCATTGAAGTCAAGTATCCCCCCAGGGTGCGGGTATTGTATAAAAATTAGTTTGTTCCCCAGAAAGTGCGAAAAAAATTGGGGAAATGTGCTGGGTTACAGGTTTGGGCCTGTAGCAGGGAGCTTTATGGTCGAGCCTGCATCTGGAAGTCCTAAACCTTTAACAATAAGCCACTCTGAGTTCAACTTAGCTGCCATAAATTGTTCAGGATCGGAGAAAAGCTGCTGTTGGACTGAAATTTTTCATTTTCACTGATTTTCGTAATCGCTTCAAAACTATAATTTAAACAATAATGAACATTTTTGTCACAAACCTGTTCTCAATATCCTCATAAATGCTTCTTGAAAATTTCCAGTTAAAAAATCATATCAAAGGCTCGCTACGAGTCTACAAATATTGTAATTTTATACAACTTTCAAGGTGTCTCAAATTTTTTTATAACTTTTTTGGTGTATTAAAATTTGAAAAAATGCATCTTTACTGAGAAGATAACAAATTTATAAAAGGGTAAATAAATTGACTTGTAAATTCTTGAAAAAAATCAAGGAAGTAAAAAAAGTATACGTTTTACGTGTTAAACTTCATAAGACACAAAAAACTTGATTTACAAAGTACTAAAAATCATTTCATTCAAGAATAAAAAATATGTATTTATTTGTTTCTACAAGAGAACAATTTGGCGTCGACGCGGGTCGAAAATTCCAAAATGTGTATTTTTGGGCCACCCTAACACCCAACTACCACCTTTATGCGAGAAATTTAATTTGCAAGTAGAAATCATGTTCAAATTAAGCAGTTAGTCGTCGTAGGGTGGAGAGTCTAGTTATAACGTCAGTTCCACCAAACTTTGGTTAATGGAGGAGTGTGGGGACAGAACTGGAACCGAGAAACTCACAGTTGCTCTTATCTCCCTTTCTATTGTATATTGGTACGATAATCGCTTTTCTCCAATCGTCTGGGACTTCCCCCGTCTTGATACATAAATTCATCAATTCGCACAACCTGTGAGGTATGTACTCGCCACCGTATTTAAGCATTTCAGCGCTAATACTGTGTACGCCAGCAGCCTTAACGTTTTTTAAGTTCTTAATTATATCTCCAAACTCAGTGACACAGACTTTTTCAATTGGGTTTTCTAATGCATTATGTTCTACGTCGCAGTTCTGTTGCTCCATATCTTCACCTCCTAATAATTCTTTAAAAGAGTCTTTTAAAGCGCCTACAAACCCGTCTATATCATATAGCATTTCACCTTTGCTGTTTCTCATGCTGACCAACTCTATAATTTTACTTCCCTCCATCTTTTTAAATATTAGTTTCTTGCTTCCTTCAAAATCGTTTTGTATTTTCCTCTCTTCTTGTGTTCTGATTTTATCTTTACTCTCCTTGACTAGTCGTTTAACTTTCCTATTTTTGTGTCTGTAATCATTTTTGAGCCTATTTCTCTCCTCATCGCTAAGGCCTATGATGTTTAACGTTCTCTCGTACGCTTCTTTCTTTTTTTGTCGGGCTGCCTCAATTTCATCATTACACCATGCATAACCAGATTTTCTTCCTACAACCACCGTACCACATACTTCGGTCGCAGTTTTAACAATGATATCCCGTAACATGGTCCAAGCGCTATCTATATCTTTATTGCTTCTAAACGGCTCCCAAGTTGCCTCATCTATGCGAATCTTGATTCGAGTTTGTTTCGTTTGTTTGATTCTCTTTCTTCTCCATTCCCGTCCTAAGTTTATTTTCGAGACTAGAAGTTAATGGTTAGTATTGCATTCAGAGCCCCTCATGACTCTTGTATCTTTTACTAGTTTTCTTAGTCTTTCATCCGCAATAATGAAGTCAATTATACAGTGGCTATTCTCTTTGAAGGTTATACGTTGGACGCCTACCTATCCCTTCATATCTCCTAGCAGAATGATTCTTTCACCATGATCGCAAGTACTTATTGTAGAATTTAAAGTGCCCCAGAAGGCGTCTTTGACTTCTCTCGGATCATTATCAACTGGGGCGTGGCACGCTATGATGAATAATCTTCTGATTCCCACCTTCATTCTAACCCACAGCTACCTGGGCGATACATATCCTTGATCTTTCAGATGCTGTCTTGCTTTTTCATTCATAATGAAACTGACCCCTTGACTACCATGTGATTCACTATCTACTCCTGACCATATTTCAAAACCGCCTTTCAACAGCCCATTTTCTATGTTTCTACTTTCGCAACCCTTTTTCTTCGTCTCAGGTACACATAGAATATCTAGTTTCCTTACGTGCATAGTTTCTCGTAGTTCTCTTACCGTAGGACCATTCACTCCTCTAGCGTTCCAAAAACCCAGTCACCATTCATCGCCTGAAATTCGACCTTTACGCTTACCGTGTGTATGCATTTCGTCAATCAAAGCTTCAGTCCATTCCGAGGCTATTTTATTGTTTGTATGATTCATTGTTTAGATTGCACAGCCAACTACCACCTTTATGTTTGAAATTTTGTTTTGCGAGTCAAAATCCTGTCCAAGTTAAGTAGTGATTCGTCGTATGATGGAGAGTCTACTTGTAACGTCAGTGCTACCAAAACTTCTGTTACTGGGGGGGGGGGCAAGGAATGGAAACCGAGAAAGTCGCAATTGGTTGATGTTTTATGCTGAGAAGGTCACCAGCCTTCAGGAGCGTTGTTTTAGATAGGAGTTCATATGTTCCCATCTGCCAACTCCCGGCATACCTCTAGGCATGGAACCAAAAAATTTGTTTTCTTTCAAATGTTTCAGGTGACCAACTTCAAATAAGTTTTTCTCAAAAAGCGGTTTTTCGAAGGCGCAATTTGAAAGCTAACCAAGTCTAGGGCTTAGTGTCTCTGTTTAATGTTTTTAAAAAATTCTTACAAGAAACACATTTTTATAAATGAAATGCAGTATCCGATAGAAATAAGTCGATGCCTTCAAAGTGGACCCTTCTTTTGGAGAACCTCACAATGTATTTGCGAGTCATTTCAAGTATCTAGAAATTAAAACCTAATGGCCAGTAATACTAAGCATAATTAAAAAGTAACTTCTTTCGACGGCCTAGACGATACTTTTTGCAAAACTGAAAACATATATAACAAATTCTCGCTTTCCGCAAAAATTCCCGACGGAGAAGTTCTGCTACTTTTAGTGGATACACTTGATAAAGAATGCCCCTGCATTTTGTTAAAATAACGAAGTATGTTGCATTCGTTTCCTTAATTTGTTTTATGTAATATTTGGAGTAATACAAGAATTCTACTTCTATTTTTTCTCATTGCAGAATTAAGTACATCAGAGTTACTATACGATCCCTAAGAACTTTACATCAATACAGTTGTGCTTCCCACTGAAATTGGTATTTACTTCAACATAGGTGCTCCAAAGAATGTTCCTACATCAGTTGAGGTACTAGAAACAATTACTATCCCTCAGAAATATACTGCTTTCATAGACAAAGACAAGTTTATTCCTGCACTGAAGCAAGGAGAGAATTTGATTACGATCGACCCTTCAAAAAAAGGTGATAAACGTTTTGTGGACGATTCAAAACCAATCTATTTAGATTATTAAATTTCCCAATTAGGAAAAGAAAACAATCAAAAATATTCAAATACATTTTTAAAAAATTGCTAAAATTCACTACATTCTTTTTTTTTAAGTTTAAATAAAAAGAAAGATTTCTCACAATAAAATTGAGGTAAATAATGTTTTTAATAATTTTAAAGTATCAATATAGTCTTTGATTTTTGGGCTCCTCGAAAATACCCACTCCGATTTTTGGGCTCCGACCCTCAACGTTAAAAATCAACCCCTTTCTCCCACGCAGATATGACTTTGTCAAAAAATACTCTTTTTGAGAATTTTACAGTGTGGATAAAGTCTCTGATTTTTGGGCTCCTTAAAACTGCCCACTCCGATTTTTGGGCTGCAACCCTTAACTTTAAAAATCAACCCCTTTCTTCCACGCAGATATGATTTTGTCAAAAAATAATCTTTTTTAGAATTTTACAGTGTGGATAGAGACTTTGATTCTTGGGCTTCTCCAAAATACCCATGCTGATTTTTTGTCTCCAACCCTTAACGATAAAAATCAACCCCTTGGTACCACGCAGATATGACTTTATCAAAAAATAATCTTTTTCATAATTTTACAATGTGTCAAGAGTCTCTGATTTTTGGGCTCCTCGAGATATGCACTCTGATTATTGGACTGCAACCCATAACGGTAAAAATCAACCCCTTTGTACCCCGCAAATACACGGAGAGACTTTTGGTATTAATATTTCTTTTATCGCATATTCATAATTGAAATAAAATATAGGAATTTAGGGATAAACGAGGTACGGTTAGAAAAAGTCGAATAGTGACTATGAAAATGCAGCCTAATATTTCTGATTGGAATAAATCGTAAGAATATTAGACTCTTACACACACAAAATTACAGTATTTCTAAGTCTCTGTATTAAGTTTTTTAATGGATTCGAATAACGAAAATTGGTATAGTGCTTTAAAAGAAGCGAAACAAACGCTTTACATTCTTTCTAAACCACTATACGAAAAATGGGGGTCACGTGATCTTGTGTTTCACGCTGGCGCATGGCAAAAAGAAAGACGGGCGGAAGTGCTGGACGCACACTATTACATGGCTACAATGCTTGTACGTCGCTCGCTGGCTACAGTGTGGTTTGTTTACGAATCCTATATTAATACCTATACGCATACATAAACCTATCATATGTCTATAAATCGCACGCATCACGCTGAGACTTATGATTCTTTCTGCCCTTATATACTAACCAGTGAAACGTATCGCTACTTGTGAGAAACTAATAGTGCTGGGTCAAAAATTGCAGGTGCCCCGGACTTTATCAAATATTTATATTTATCATTTATATATATATATATATATATATATACATATACATATACATATACAGTAATTTATTCAATCGGAAAGATCATCATCAAAGGAAAAATAAACTATTAACACGACGAACATTTGCATGAAAAATTTGGTTTCAAAAACTTAAGAACTGAATTGAAAGATTGCTTCTGAATTATTTCAAAATTTGAAATTGAAAGTAGAGTTATAAGGACGTAAATTAATGAATTATTTTATTTCGGTACATATGCATTTTATCCTTTTGTATTCTAAAGTAGAACAATCCATTAATAGCGGAAATTAAAATAACATAAGCAATTTTTTGCAAATAATGGGATTAACAGATACCTATATATATATTTTTTTTAATTCTGCCAATATTCAGGGGACATTTTGACACGAAAAGGAACAATTTTTAGGGGATCGAGCCGTTTCATGAGAACAAATAAGGATGTTTTCTATACCACTATAATAAGTATACAACAATTAATTAATTAAATTTCTTAATGATGCAAGCTTTTAGGAAAATTATAATTACTACTAAAAAAATCCAACTTTTAACGAGAAATGCCTTTGACATATTGGACTGCAACCCTTTTGAGCCTGAAAGAAAAATGAGCTTCCTCATTTTTTGTATAAAATTTTTTGTATTATTTTCATAGCAACTTAAAATTCCGAGCATATTGAACATATTAATATTTTCAATAAAATACTTTTCCCGTGTCTAAGTTCCGAGGGAGATAATCCTATAACAACATTTTTCTTCAAATAACACTACCATTTACTGGATTTTATCTCCCCAATAATCTACATCTGAAGCTTTGTGAACTTATCACTTACGCCTTACGGGGTGGCCGCTGGACCGAAAACCGGGAAATGACCAGGAATTTTTTGAGACCGGGAAAACCGAGAAATGACAGTGAATTTATTTGTTCACAGAAAATTTGACAAATTCTTAGAAGAACAATCTATGAAATCACTTGGGATATCACAAATATCATATCACATGATATAATTCCATTAAAAATTAGTTCGATTTCAACATCTTTTTAAATGTTGAGTTCAGTTGTTAACTGTTTTAATTACTACACCATTCAGTTTACAACGCTCAATTCTAAAAATTTTTACTTTACAATTTTTCAATTTTTTGTCTTCATTTTTAAACGTAAATTGTTTATTGAAATAATTTAAAAATTCAGCTTCGAAGACTTCAAGAATAAAAAACTAGAAGCGTTTGAAATTTAAAATTGTTTATACAAACTTTTAAGTTGATCAACTGTAAATATAAATTGATTAATGATTTTTGAAATTGAACTGTAGTTCGAGTGTTAAAAATTGTACAATAATTATTTCACAATACGATTCTAAATCTGTTGAAAATTAAAAAATTCACAAATTTTAACGTTAAAAATTCAACTTTTTTAATACGAAAGCTTCAATACTTAAGCAAATTAAAATGTCTGATTGAAACTTTATAAATTACTTTCAATGTGAAAATAACTTAAAATTAATATATTCATAATTACACGCTTTTATTCAATTTAAAATCCTATTCAAATATTATTTCAGTCTAAAATATCTAATTTATAATCCATTCAGTTAGAAATTTTTTAATTACAAAAATTTCAAAATGAGCAATTATAAATGGGAAGTAAATGAAAAAAAAAATGGGAAGTATGTATTTTTAACATTTTCATCAAGCTTGAAATGAGGAAATTTTAGTTTTTAATTTTTGTTAAATTGGGAATACATATTATATTTTAAGGTATTTATTGAGTTGGAAGGGATACAATTTTTTTTAATTGGAAGAGGCCTTTTTCTTCTTTTTCAGATTTTTATTGTGTTTTAGGAAAGATTTTTAAATTTTTTTCTGAATCACAAGAGGATAATTTAACAAATATATTTTTATTGAGTAGGAGGGGAGGAAATTTCAATTTTCAATTTTCTCTGATTTGCGAGAGGGACATTTTGTTATTTTTATGATTCTTATAGAACTGGAAGGGAGGAAATTTATGTTTTCAAGTTTTTCTAAATAGGAAGAGGCACTTATTTTATTTTGAACGTTCTTATTGAGTTGGAAGAGGGGCGTGGATTTATATTTCTTAACCAGAAATCTTTGAACTGTTCAATTTATAAAAGTGTAAAAAATTAGGTTTTGCAGTTTAATTGCACTTAATTGAACATTTTCAACTGAAAAGTGTAAAAAGCTTCTATTTTGTATGTGTAAATTATTAAGACTTTTAATTAATAATTTCCGAATTAAAATTTGTTTAAGCTTCAATGCATACTGCACTAGTTACAAATATTTTTGTACTACACACACAGGGTAATTAAACAATTAGCGCAAGATGAAGGTCCAAACTTTCCACTCGCACAGGATGTTCTTGAGAATAACGTTTACGTTGACGATGTTTTGTTTGGTGCTGATACCATCGCGGAAGCTGAGCAAATTCGATCACAAGTTGTTCAGATGATGGAAAGTGGAGGTTTTCATTTGAGAAAGTGGGCCGCTAATGATAGCGAATTACTGAACGAATGCCCTTCTGGCCAACACGAACGTGCCTTGGATTTTCCACTGGCTGAGCACGTGCAGTTAAAAGTTCTCGGATTATGTTGGGATCCGTTGTTTGATGCTTTCCAAATCAAGGTTAATTCTGAGCCTATTCAATCTCCTACTAAGAGAATAGTTCTCTCGGTTATCGCTAAATTATATGATGCTCTCGGTTGGTTAGCTCCTGTGATAGTCGTAGCAAAGTTGTTGATGCAAGAATTATGGCTGCGCAAGCTAGATTGGGATGGAAAGTTACCAGATGATCTTCTCTTTCCGTGGCTTGAATATTATCATGCTCTTGTCAACTTAGAACATTTAAAGATTCCGCGAGGGACAGGACAATTCAAATCAAATTCAATTTGCGAATTACACGGGTTTGCAGATGCGTCTACCAAAGCTTACGCAGCAAATGTATATTTACGGATTCTTGATGAGTCTAATCATGCTCAGGTCACTTTATTGCTATCAAAATCTAAAGTAGCTCCTATTTCTGTAATAAGCGTTCCTAAATTAGAGTTGTGTGGAGCTGTTCTTCTAACTAAAATTATTAAATATCTTGCTTCAACTATGAATCTTGAAAGTATACCTATTTATTGTCATACCGACTCTACTGTAGTATTGTGTTGGCTGAAGAAACATCCTTCCAGTTGGAAAACTTTGGTTGCGAATCGCGTTACATTGATACATGAGCTATTGCCTAACGCTAAATGGCTTCATGTTCCCACTATGGACAATCCTGCTGATTGTGCATCCCGGGGGATCTCTCCGGGAGAACTTCTCGATCATCCCTTGTGATGGCATGGGCCGCCTTGGCTCGTAGGGCCTTCCACTGGTTGGCTAGACAAACGTCCTTTGTTAGATCCTGATGTTGATTTGGAACTAAAGCCACAAAGTTCTCATCAAATTAGTAGTGTGGAAGAAGCTACGTTTGATTTAGTACATAAATACTCTTCATGGCCAAAACTACTTCGTGTAACTGCCTATTGCCTCCGTTTCGTCAAAATCCTAAAGTATAAAATTTCCAAGAAAAAAGGGACCAAACCACAATACCCATCTCTAGCATTTCAGGCCTCAGAAATCGACCAAGCTCGATTGTTCTGGCTGCAATCTGTTCAGAAAGATTCCTTCGCAATCGAATTGAGGGAACTTCACGAAAAGGGTATTCTTACTACCAAGTCCCCTTTGAAAACATTGAATCCGTTCTTAGACTCAAAAGAATTGTTGCGTTTGGGAGGTCGTCTTCGTTTTGCCCCCATTAGTTATGACGAAAAACACCCAATTATCTTACCTCGTCATAAGATCAGTGAACTAATCGCTTCACATGCCCATCTGAGATTCTTGCATGGAGGATCACAACTGACCTTACACACTCTAAGGCAGAATTTTTGGATTCTGGGGGCTCGATCCTTAGTTAAAGGTCTGGTAAATAAATGTATAAGTTGTGTTCGTCAGCGTACGGCTGTTCCGCAGCAACTCATGGGCAGTCTACCAGACTTTAGAATTACTCCTAGTCGACCCTTGACGCATACAGGGGTTGATTATGCAGGCCCTTTTGATATTCGATTGGGTTCTGGTCGTGGGCATAAAAGTCAAAAGGCATATATTTCTTTATTCATTTGCTGCTGTGCTAGGTCAGTTCATATCGAACTTGTGACAGATTGTTCTTCGCTTCACTTTTTGGCAGCTTTCCATCGCTTTGTTTCTCGAAGAGAAAGACCTGGTCACATGTATAGCGATAATGGAAAAAACTTTCAAGGTGCGGATAAGGAGTTGAAGAAATGGCTTCAGGCACTTGAGCAAGATAATGACTTGCATAATCAGCTCGCTACAGAAGGAACCTCGTGGCATTTCATTCCACCCTCTGCACCTCATTTCGGGGGTTTGTGGGAGGCTGGAGTGAAAAGTGTGAAACATCATTTGTGTAGGATCGTAGGTCTGCATAAATTTACTTATGAATAGCTCCCCTTTCAGCTGATGCAGAGGATTTTTCTTATTTGACTCCTGGACATTTCTTAATAGGAGCTCCGCTTACAAGTGTGCCAGAGCCTTCGCTGCCTTCGCTAGAGTTTACGCCTGAAAATAGACTATCACGCTGGGAATTAATACAACGCGTTTCACATACATTTTGGCGTAGATGGTCTATTGATTATCTTCATTTATTACAGAAAAGACATAAATGGTTCAACGAAAAGTCTAACATAAATGTAGGAGACATGGTTCTATTGCGACAGGATAATCTCCCTCCTGCTAATTGGCTTCTCGGTCGTGTCATTAAGTGTTACCCCGGTAAAGATCATTTGATTCGTACGGTAAAAGTTAAAACTTCGAATTCCGAATATGATCGTCCGATCACCAAGCTATGTCTTTTACCACTTAAGTCGAATGAAGCACAAGAGCTTTATGAACAAAATTCTGCCAGTACATAATTTGTCTCTTTCTATTTTTTTTTCTAGCTACAGAGCTGGGCAGTATTTCACAAAAATTGTATTTGAGGTATCTGAAATACAAACTACATTCAGACAAAATACATTTGAAATACATCACGGGGAAAATACAATTAGCTGATGTAGTTCAAATACAGCAACAAAATACATGTGAGTATTTTGAAATATTATTTGAAATACATGTAAGAATTGTATTTTTTAGTTGAGGTATTTCATGTATTTTCTTGAAAATACTTTCTAATATCAGCATATAAAAATTATATGACGAATCCCTAGAGTATATAATAAGTATACGAATTTTATGATCAAAGAGAGGAGAGAGTAGGGAGAAAGAGAGAGGGGAGAATGATGATGATGATGATGATGATCAGAGGAGGGGCGGTAAGTGTACTTTAAGCTGCGAAGTAGAGCCATGTACTGAGCAGCGCTGCACGGTAGAGACATATGATGCGCAGTAGATGCATGTAATGACAAGTGTTGTACAGTAGAGACATACACTGCACAGTACTGTGTAGTAGATGAATATGCTACACAATGCTGCGCAGTAGATACATGTACTGACAAGTGGTGCGCAGTCGAGGTATGTGATGTGCAGTAAAATATGTACTGGACAGTGATGTGCATCACATGTATGCGCAGTGTAGTGCTGCGCAGTAACCTGTGATATGCAGTTCTGCGCAATATATCATATAATGTGTAGTGATGTGCTGTATAGTCATGTAATGTACAGCGATGCGCAGTAGATCTCTGAAATGTTTGGGACTGCGCAGTATACCCATATAATGGTTAGGTCTGCACATTAGAGTCTTGTCATGTACGTGGATGCGCAGTAGAGTCGTGTGATGTGCAGGGATACACAGCAGAGTCATGTAATGTACATGCTGCGCAGTGGAGTAATGTGCTGTGCAGTGCTGAGAAGTAGACACCTGCAATGTACAGGGGAGTACAGTATAGCCAGGTATTGTGCAGAGGTGCACAGTAAAGCCCTATACTGTTTAGGATTTTGCATTAGACCCATATGCTGCTTAGATCTGCACAGTAGAGTCTTGTAATAAACAGGGTTGCACAGCAGAGTCTTGCGCTGTTCATGGCTGCACATCAGAGTCATGTGTTGTGCAGGGCTACACGTCAGAGCCCCGTACTGTAAGGGATGTGCAGTAGAGTCGTGTACTGTACAGGGTTGCGCAGTAGAGTCATGTATGACACATGGATGCACGGTAGAGTCATGTGATTACTTGACTGTGCAGTAGAGTCGTGTAATGTACAGGTATGCGCAGTATAGATATATAGTGCACAGTATAGTCATGTAATGTACAGACATGCACAGCGGTGCCCTGTAATGTTTAGGTATGTGCAGTATAGCAATGTACTTTGCAGCTCTGAGCAGTGGGCGCATGTGATGTGCATCGCTGCGCAGTAAAGACATGCTACGTGCAGGGCTGCGAAGTAGACACCAGCAATGTGCAGGAATGTGCAGTGTGATCATGTATTGTGCAGCGCTGCGCAGTAGAGCCCCATATTGTTTACGGATGTGCATTATTCCCCTATACTGCTTCCATCGGCACAGTAGAGTATTGTAATGTGCAGGGGTGCGCAGCAGAGCCTTACACTGTGTAGGGCTGCACATCAGATTCCTACACTGTGCAGGACTGCATACCAGAGCTATGTACTGTACAGGGATGTGCAGTGCAGTCATGTATTGTGCATGGATACACAGTACAGTCATTACTGTACAAGGTTGCACAATAGAGTCATGTATGGCACATGGATGCACAGTAGAGTCATTTGATGTGCATGGCTGTGCATTAGATTCGCGTAATGTGTAGGTCTGCGCAGTAAGTCTAACCATGCACTGTGTATCGATGTATAGTAGATATGTCACGTGCGGGGCTGCGCAGTAGAGCCATGTAATGTGTGGTGATGTGTAGCAGAGACATACAATACACAATATAATCATGTAATGTACAATATTGCGCAGCATAACCTCGTAATGTTTAGGGATGCGCAGTAGAGTCATGTAATGCTTAGGTCTGCACATTAAAGTCTTTCCTTACACA
>CAKNYM010050183.1:0-10096 GCA_932195095.1 Andricus curvator | reverse complement strand
AGTAGAGTCATTCAATGTGTAGGGATGCACAGTGGAGTCATGTAATGTGCAGGCTACGCAGTGGAGTCACGGGATGTGCAGTGCTGCGAACTAGACTCCTGCAATGTGCAGGGATATGTAGTGTAGTCATGTATAGTGCAGTGCTGCGCAATACAGCCCTATAATGTCTAGGATTGTACATTAGACTCACATAATGCTTAGATCTGCACAGTAGAGCCTTGCAATGTACAGGGCTGTGCATCAGAGTCTTTTACCGCGCAGGGCTGCACATCAGAGTCTTGCACCGTGCAGGACTGCACATCAAAATCCTGCACTGTTCAGGGCTGCACATCAGAGTCGTGTACTGTACATGCGTGCGCAGTAGAGTCATGCGTGGTACATGAGTGCGCAATAGAGGCGCGTAATGTGTAGGTATGCGCAATATAACTCTATAATGCAGATGAATGCACAGTATAGACATGTACTTACAACGCTGCACAGTAGATGCACGTCATGCGTAGGGCTGCACAGTTGCGACACGGGATGGACATTGCTGCACAATAGACACATTTAATGTGTATGGATGTGCAGTATATACAGGTGATGTGAAGCGATGCGCAGTTGAGACCTGCAGTGTACATGCATGTGCAGTTGAGTCATGTAATGTACAGGGCTGCGCAGTAGAGCTATGTACTGTGCAGGGCTGCGCAGTAGAGTCATGTGTGGTGAATGGGTGTATCCATGCCTATCTCATATATATATATATATATATATATATATATATATATATATATATATACTGCGCAGCCTTAGGTACCATATGCTCATACTGCGCAGCCTAATTCATTATAAATGTACCCTACGCAGTTCTATGCTCCATAAATAACTACTGCGCAGCTATTTGGCCTATGCGTACATACTGCACATCTCTACATATCTTAGATATTTACTATGTGGTCTATTTTATCACAAAATTGTTCTGCGCAGCTTTACGTTACATAGATACATACTGTGCAGCTCTATGCCTCATCAATACCTACTGCGCAACTCTAAGTTCTATAAGTACCTACTGCTTATCCCTGTATATCGTAAGTATCTATTGCGTAGCCTCACCTACCACATGTCTCTACTGCGCAACTCTGTGCACTACAAACTCCACGGCGCACCCTAATTCATTACGAAAGTATAGTGCGCAGCTCTGTACCCACAAATAACTACTGCGCAGCTCAATGGCCCATAAATTGCGCAGCTCCATGTCCATAAATAGTTACTGCGCATATCCATGTCCCGTGAATAACTTCTGCGCATCGATATCCTCCATAAATAACTACGGCGCAGCTCTACGGCTCAAAAATATATTCTGCGCAGTTTTATGTCCTATAAATACCTACTGCATATCAATGTATATCGTATGTATGCAATGCGCAGCCTTACTTATCATATGCCCATATAGTGCAGCCTAAATTATCATAAAAGTATACTGTGCAGTTATAGGTCACATAAATATCTACTGCGCAGATCTATGCCACATAAATATCTACTGCGCATCTCTATGATTCATAAACAACTACTGTGCAACTCCGTGTCTTATACATAGCTACTGCGCATCTATATGCCTCATATATAACTTCTGCGCAGCTATATGTCCCACAAATAACTACTACGCAGCTCTATGTCACATAAATACCTACATCACAGATCTATGTCTCATAAATACCCACTTTTGTGCCCAGCTCTATTTAGCTATAAGTCGTCAAATTGAAAATCACTCTTAATTTGTTCTGTTAACACATTCTTTATTTTTGTTGTTGTTTTCTTTTACCACTATTAGAAGTTCTAGGTACTATTGCTACAAGAATTTACTTTTTTTGTTGTTGTTAAGATTTCTTTGTTAAATTGTTTCTTCATGGCGGGCGGCTAAGACTCACTTTCTAACTCATATTATTAACTTGATATATTTTTTTTTGAGTGCGTTCTATTTTTTTTTTTTTTTGTTTGGCCTGTTTTTTTTTTCCAGGCACCTTTTCGTGTTCTAGCACACGAGGCGAGCGGTATGTTCACGCGGTCAACATAATTATATACATTCTCAACGACTCAAATTTACAAACACAGAGTAACGCGTGAATATTGTGAGTTTGATAATGATAATGTGAGAATGATCGTGTGTCGTCGTAAGAAACCACTCGGGTTTCTCGAATCTTCAGTATGTAAGAACGCGAGGAACGTGGCGGTTTAGCCAGAAAGACAAACGTTAGAATTGTCCAATTCGAGCCAAGTAATTATATTATTTACTTAGTAAAAAATAGAGACAATCAGTTCGACGGTCAAGGAGGTCTTAGCCGCGAGTTTTACTTGAACTTATCAATAAATACTCTACGAAGTTTGCTTAAAAAGTTTCGAAATCATTGACTCAACCTGATCTGGTGCAAGTGGAATCATAATAATTCTGAATTAAAAATTACAGAGTTTATTATGAAAATAAACAATGCTAATTGAAAAAAATCAAAAATAATACCTGCAATTAAAAATTAGAGATAATACAAATATATTATATATATCTATATATATATATATATATATATATATATATATGTGTGTGTGTGTGTGTACGTAAACGTTCATACTTACATACACATATATACACACAAATTACATCCATTTTTAAGACGATTACTCATATAAATTTGAATTCATTAGTGAAAAACTGACAAAGATATAAAGATTATTATTTATAATAAGATTGAAAAATATTAAAAATTCGATTCAAAGAAAAAGGAAAATAGTAATCAATCAACTTCCTGTGCATGATGTATGTACGTATCTGCTCCAAATTGTAACGTGTAGGTATACTCTACCGTTCTTATGAGCAAGTCGTGCTCACGTTACGACAGAATATACAGTATTTTCTTAATATACTATAGTATAGCTTCGTCCAACAAGCCATCCTGCGCGCCGAACATCCGCACAAAGCGGAGAGAAAGAAGACACGTTCTCGTAGCATCGAGTGGGGAGCGCCAGCCAATCACGGCATAGCACCCTCGGCTGGCACAAACAGGCAGTTCAGCCGGAGAGGGGTCCGCTTCGTCTGGTCGCTCAAGGTCCGAGGCTTTTAGAGAGTTCGTGCGTTTGAATATCTGCTCCCGAGAAAGGCCGTCGGTGGATAGTAGTGTTAGATATACTCGTAATATAATACCAGTATGTACGCAGAAATTGAGTAGGTATAGGTGATAATTTTGAGAAGGTACAAGTAGCGAGGTGACGTACGCTACTTGTTACCATTATTACGGGGTAAGACCGAGGAGGGAGATTGGGAGTTGGAGTACTGAGATAAGGGTTTAGACACAATGAAACGAATAATTCATCAAAACTAAAGTATGGTTTATTAAACCACTTACATTGTGAGATTAAGTATCCCGAGGTGGGTTTGACTGGTTGAGCTGGTTGAAGGTTTCATCCAGGAGGTGGGCCGACGAGACGGCGTGTGTAACGACGAGACGGAGCGGCGGCGAGACGACGTGTTGAGGAGAGCGTGGCGATGACAGAGCTAACAACGGAAGCACTATGGCGCGCACAAGGGGAAAAGCGGCACAGTAACCGAAAGGCGATAGCAGTCGACGTTGAGACGAGCGAACACACACTGGGCAACTGCTGTGCCGTTGCTCGGGACTTCGGGTCCCCTCGGGAGATTCCTTTCCGTCTCGTGTGCAGCCCGGCAACCCTTTTGTGCAGGGTCGTACTGAGTCCCGCGTTATGGTAACAATTCTGTTACACCATTTAAACTTAATAAATTTAATATAAAATCATCTCCGTTTTAGAATGTTAATTCTTTTTCAAACGAGAGTTTTCCTGCACCTGATACTGAATTAATGCGAAGCTTTCTTTGGGATCGTTTCGCGGAACTAATGGCCTGCCAGCAATATTTCTTTATTGGAGAAATCGTTTAAATCCTTGTTCGTCTTTCGTTCCTTTGGAGAGATTCGTTTCTCCTAGGGCTCGTAAGAGGGGCATTGATGAGAGCCTTTTCTTTCGAAAACTCTTTTTAAAAATAAATACACGTATCATTTTTGTTTCTTGGGTGTTGTTTCGATAGCTCCCTGGCCTTAAAATTTAGTCTTGCCTTAAAGTCTAGAAAGTTTAAAATGACTTTTTTTAACTTATAAAAAGAAAGAAGAATGTTATAAATGCCTAGTGCTCACCAACTAATTTTTTTACTAAAAATTGTAAAATAAGTTGCATGTTTTCCTTTTATGCTTCTCAATTAAATAATGGTTAGTAGCAAAGATTCTCTGGCATACAATCAATGATTGTAAGACTGAGATTTGCCAGAGAATCAAACAGATTTCTTTTCTCATTTTCATGTAAACAATCAATATACCTAAATATGTCACTTCTTACTAAGAAAAGGCAATTTCTTACTGGTTCTTAGGTTTCGTAAATAGCCTCGAAATTGAAACTTTCTCCTTATTTGTTTTAGAGGTGAAATAGTTAGCTTTCGTGACTTCCACAGAAGAACCGTGAGTCTATTTACTACGCGTCGGAACAATTGCTTTGTTTACTGTATTTAAATAAAATATAGGAATCGAGGGAATATCGTGATTCTGCCTTTGAGAAACCCAAAATAAAAATGGATACATTTCAATAAAATTATAGCCTCACAAAAACAATCTATCAAATTGTCAGGGATACTGAATATTCTCATCAAGAGAATAAATGTTAACTATAATAATCATTATGAAACGTTACAAAATCTTATTCACACAGTATATCCCGAAAACAATTGAAACACTGTTGAAAATCACAAAGACATTCTCGAAAAATTTTGGACATTTTGTTTTAATTTATATTAAAAAATAATAATTATTTTAAATTAAAATATCACTGAAAAAATTACCTGGTGAAGTATTCAAAGTACCGAGGCAAACTAACCCTTTTTTAACACGAAAACTCTCAAGGCATGCAAGATTTTAGAAATCGTTCCATCTCACTTTTAAGAGAGAGAGAGAGAGGGAGAGAAGAGACCCTTTTTATTTTTATAGCTTTTCGTTTGCCAGGACAAGTGACATCATTTTCAAACTGGTCTTTTTCATTCTTTAATATTCATAAATTATATATTTGCAGGTTATTAAAAAATGAAAAATGTTTACATTTATACATGATATATGTTCAAAAATTTTTTTCAAATGGCTTCCCGGTACTTATTGAAAAATCACACAGATTTTAAAAATTCGCATTTTTGAAATTTTTTGGTTGATGCAATTATTCTAATTGCATAAAAGACGTTTCTAACGAAAAATATACAGCTGAGTGAACAGTTTATTAGAAAATAATTGTTGTGCTCACTTAGCACAACTCTTAGATTTTCGAAATTCGATTTTTTGATATTTTAGTTCGTGGTGATCCAAAAAAGATTTTTTTTTAAATTTTAGCTCAAATTTCAATTTTTTCAAAAAATTTTACACCTCATAATAAAGCACAAGCCTAGCACCACTCAGCACAACTTTTGTGTTCTCAAACGAACAAAATGGCGGTGAGCACACATCCTTCACAATTCAGCAGAACTTTTGTTTTGATAAAATTTTTTTTAAGAGAGCGAAAATTTTAAATGATTTTATATTCTGAAACATTCAACTTTTCAAAAATTTCAAAAGATTGTTGATATTTTCAACAACAAAAATAATGTCCGAATTTCAGAAAAAATGTAAGTCAGTTTAGTATATATTAAAGAATTTTAGAACTTTTCAATGGATTTAATGTATTTTAAAGCTAGAAATGATTTCCGAAAATTATCAAATATTTTGGAATTTCTTCAAACATTCTGAAAGTCTTAAATATGTCTTTGTGCAAAAGTAACTAAAAAAGTTACATTTTGAAGTCTAACTAGATAAAAAGATGAATTTTCAACAAAATACATTCTTTTTGACACAGTTTAATTTTCAACTAGGAAAGATCAATTTTCTATTTTTAACTAAAGTGATGAATTTTCAAATAAAATAATGAATGTTCAACTGAAATAGCTTAGTTCTAAACCAAAAAGATGAATTTTTAACTAAAAAAGATAAATTTTGAACCAAAAATAGAATAGTTAAATTTTCATTCAAAAAAATTAATTTTCAACCATAAAAATAGGAATTTTTGCAAGATAGTTAAATCCAGTAATATAAGCCACTTTCACCAATTAAAAAACATTGCTATTTAATTTAATGTTGCTATTTTTTAAATTTCAGGCACAAGAGTAGTCCAAAAATGCATTGCAACATTTTCTTACTTAAGAGGACAAGCCCCCCCCCCCCCTCCCCATTTTGTGAGGTTCTCCAAAAGAAAAATTACATTTTTCGTTATCAAATTGGTCAATATCAAGACTTGTCTCCGAACTTTTGAAATTATCATATGATTTTGAACGGGAATTAAAGACAAACACTTTTTTTTTGGAATTTGAAACAAACTTAATATGAGCTTTCAATAATTTTGAAAGATTTGCGAAAAACGAATTTTATTAATATAGTTAAATTTTTTATTTTAATCTATTAGGTTTTATTTGAAATTATGTACTTTATGAATCAAAACAATATTACTTACAATGTATTTTCAAATAGAAAACATATTTTTATTTAAAAAATGATCAAACTTACAAAAAACATTTATTTTTACAAAGTGTTTAGCAATTGAATTTTTTTCTCTCACTTCTTACCAATTTTTGAAAAATCTTTGTATGTTTTACTTTGATATATAAATGATTTTTGTTAGAAATAACCGATTGTCTGCGAAAAAACAGTTTTATATCATTTGAAATTTTTAAATAATATCGTCAGTCATGTGTTATTAAAGAAAAAGTTTAATTTTTTTTAAACAAAACACCAAATATCTGAAACTAGTAAATATCTTTTGAAAGAAATCAGAGTTTTCCTACATTATTTTTAAATCCCACAGAATTAAAGTAAATATTCTTAAAATCTTTCAGATTTTCTTGCGGTATATTCTGAACTCTATAAAACTTGAAATACATTCTTTTGAATAAGACCCAGCACATTGAAAATTGCTTGAAAAATATATATTTATCAATAATTTTTTAAAACATACAGAAATAGATTTTATGATGAAATAAAATCACTCATTTGGAAATTTAAATATAAAAAATTGGTGATGTGGACAATTTATAATCTTTATTAATAGATAGGCAAACCGAAAACAACCACTGTCGTAAATTTTGCAGTTTGCGTTTGAATGTTACAATATTCACTAATATAATTTAATTTTAGCAATATTTAGTAGTCTCGTCATTCAGGTAGGGACATAGGAAGATAGTGACTTATACTTTTTGATGTCTGAATTCGATTTATTTTTATAATTCACAAGTACTTTTTCTTCATTGCAACACTTTGTTTAATTAAAAACAGAAATTCGATTTATATATAAGGAAAACAATATAACGGGCATAAATACGACCCGGCAAATGTATAGTTATTAATTATAATAAAGTATAGTTATTATAATTAGTGTAACATTATATTATTATACTTTGTTGTCCCACAATAGACCGTATGTTCCAATTAGACCAGGAGTCAATGTCTGAGTGCCTAAGTTACCTGTATTGCCAGGGACTAGCATAATTATTGTCTCTGCACCAGCTTGATTTTTGATTGTCATTTTACGAACAAAGTTATCGGCATCTATCAAAGCAACGATGTAATGATCGGAACTGATTCTTCGTAGTACCCTAATTGTTCCTGTCTTACTCTTCAAATTTAGTGTCGCTCCAGCTGTATTATGGTAAAAGATATCAATTGAAACAGGACCACCAAGTAAGTAGTCGTGTTCCTCAATATACTTGCTGTTGTATGGTTTTGCAGAACTCAATTCTGTAACAAACAAAAAAAGACAAAGATGAATTTGCTATAGTTTACCAAGAATGGAACTTTAGAAAACGGCATCGATGGCATCGATGTCATTTTCTTACGCTCAGACACAGAGTTATAGACTTTGAGGTTTTTGGCTCAATGTCTCTACTAAATTTAGGAAAGAATCTTTAAAAAGGTAAACTTCAAGAAAGTCAAATTGTGTAACTGAATTACACAGACAACCTTGCAGAGAAGTATATTTTCTCTGATAAGACGCTTAAACGGTTTTTTGGAAACACACTTCTTCCATTTCCATTGGAAATGTCAGGGATTTTTTTTATAACTTAGAGAAATTTCTCAAGAGCGTGCTAGAATTTGTTCAAATTGTAATATGAAATTATATAGAAATGTTTTTTCTATTTTTAAAATGGCTTTATATTACTGTACTTCACGATTTTATTGTATACGAAGTTTTATCAAAAATATTTACAAAATTCGGACACAGCTATTATGCAAATTATCAAGCTTACAAGTTTAATAGAGTTTAGGAATTTTTTTTAAAACGAGTTCATAAAATTTTTATGTTTGGAATCCTCTTTTAAAGAATAGTGCAAAAATTAAAGAAAATGTCACTGAAGATTTTCAATTAAGCCAGACAAGATTAAAAAACAATTTTTCACACTCATATATTTTCGTACTTAATTCAAGCGAAAACATATACAGAACACAGCAATATTATTAAAGTTATCAAATTCAGAACTATGCTCGAGATATTAACTTTTCTTTTCGTGAAACAAGTTCATGAAGTTTTATTGTTTTGAAACCTCGTACGCAGAATAATTAAAAAGAATAAAAAGATTATTAGAACGCTAAATTAGTGAAAACTTTATCCAACCCAACTATTAGAAAAATGATACATGATACATGAAACAAATATACAACTATGTTCGAGATCGGAAACTTTGTTCTTTCTAAAAAACGGGCTTTTGAAGAACCTACTTCTTTTGAGGTCTTCTTGTGCAATTTTGTTGCACAATTTGACTGCACTTTCAAAGTTCATAAAGTTTTCATGTTCCAAAACCTCGTATGTAGAATAATGTAAATATAAAAACAAGATAACTGAACGTTTTTATTAACGCCAGCCGAAACTGAGAAACATTTCTTGGTACATTCATATTTGTTAAAGATATATAGTTTTATTGTAGACTAAGTTTTATCAAAATCTTGAGCATAATTTGGAAACAGGAATAATATAAAAATTATCAAATTCAAAACTATGCTTGAGATCGGAATTTTTTGTTAGGAACAAGTTCATGAAGTTTTTGTTTTGCATCCTTGTATGCATGATAATAAAAAAAAATATTAAAAATCCTAAATAACGCTGAGTGGGATTAGAATATATTTTTTTATGGATTGAATGTTTATAGTCGCATCAACTGCCATGGTCATCAGCGATTATACTGTAGGGGAAAAAATAAACTGTAGGGCATGTGTGAGATAATATACCAGGTGGCAGAAGCGAAGTTTTCTGAAGACACATCCAACCTCGGTTCCTGCTTTGAATCCGCGTCAGCGTGGCTTCCCAGACCCGGGTTTACTGACGCCGGGCGGGATTGATACTTATTTACAGTAATCATACATAGGTGTACTAAAGAAAGATTATCCTTACATCACTGAAGTGGGTTTATCTAAAATCATTTCCCCGTGATCAATCCAAATGAACCCGGAAAAGTCAGAATTGTCTTTTATGCTACAGCAAAAGTTAATAGAGTGTCTTCAAATGATAACCTCCTTACGGGACCTGACTAGCTAGTGTCATTGCTTGGCCTTATCTTAAAATGTTGTCAATACGAAAAAGCCTTCACAGCTGATATTCGAGAGATGTGCAATCGTGTTCGAATTGCTGAAGAGGATATGTAGGCTTAATGTTTCCCGTGGCAAAACATGAAAACACACGAGACACCTGAAATATAACGCATAACAGCGATGTTATTTGGAACAGCTTCGTCTCAACATTCGGCTCAGTTTGTAAAGAATCACAATGCAAAGCAATATGAAAAGAAGTTTCCAGAAGTATGCGAAAGCCATCATCTTTAATCATTATGTAAATGACTATATACAGGGTTTGTATAAAAAGTATCGGGAAAAGTTTCGGAAGAATAGATTTATTTAAGATATTGCTAAAAAACCTTAAAATTTTTCAAAGTACATCCCTTGAGCGTCGAAACACTTTTTCCAGCGGCTTTTCCACGACTCGAAGGCTCCCTGGTAGGCGGATTCCG
>CAKNYM010050182.1:139167-166760 GCA_932195095.1 Andricus curvator | reverse complement strand
TTCTAGGTGGATAGTGTTCTTGTAGTTATAAATAACTACAAGTTTGGGCTCACCACACTGCTGTGTGAATTCCGTGAATTTCGTAAATTCTGTGAATTTCATAAATTCAGTGAATTCCATGAATTCTGTGAATTCCATGAATCCAGTGAATTCCATCCATTCTGTGAATTTCATGAATTCTGTCAATTCAGTTAATTTCATGAATTCTGTGAATTCCATGAATTCCGCGAATTCCATGAATTCCGCGAATTCCATGAATTCCGCGAATTCCGTAAATATAGTGAATATCGAGAATTCATTGAATTTCGAGAATTCATCAAATTCTATGAATTCCGTGTATACCATTAAGCCATTTCCCTTTCAGGGTAGGCGTGACACTACCCGATTCGGGTAGTGTTTCTAGGTTGATAGCTTGTAGTAAAATAACTACAAGTGTGGGCTCACCACACCCACGATGTGCCAACAGCACTCGGTTTTCTCGAATGGTCACCCATCCAAGTACTAACCGCGCCCAACGCTGCTTAACTTCAGTGATCTGACGAGAACTGGTTTTTTCAGCGTGGTATGGCTGTTGTGAATTTCATCAAATTCGTGGATGCCTTCAATTCCATGAATTCCGTGAAATCCATGAAATCCGTGAATTTCACAAATTCCATTAATTCCATGCATTCCGTGAATTTAATCAATTCAGTGAATTCCATAAATTCCGTGAATTCCATGAATTTCGTGAAATCCTTAAATTTCATGAATTCCGCGAATTCTGTGAATTCCATGAATTCCTTGAATTCCGTGAATTTCATCAATTCTGTTAATTCCTTGTGCACTTACAAACGCTACAATACATGTATTGGAATGCTCGACGGTGACTTCACGATTTACAACACTTAGAATACATGTATTGCAATTTCGTCATTCCAATACCGTGTTTGCACTTATAATACTATGTAATCCAATATATCAACTTGTAATTCCAGGTAATCCATTCGATATGTCATGGAATCCACTTGTAATCCTTCCTAATCCGTTACTCACCTAGGTAGTATATTTGTAATTTCAGTTAATCCACTTGTAATCCCATTAAATTCACTTTAAATTCTAGGAAATCAACTTGTAATCCTACATAATCCATTGTAACCTCAATTAATCCACTTTTCACTCCAGGGAATCTATTTGTTATCCCATATAATAAACTTGTAATACCCTGCAATTAACTTGTAATCCTAGGCGATCCACTTGTTATCCCAGGTAATATACTTGAAATCCATTGTAATCCACTTGCAATCCCACTTTTAATTCACTTGTAACCCGACTTGTATTCCACTCATAATCCGCTTGTGTTTTGGATAACTCGCAATAATGCGCGTAATCCAAGTAATTCTTGTAATCCAGTATAATTTAAGTAATCCACTTGTAACAATGGGTAATACTCTGTTAACCCAGGTGAAAAAAAATTTACAAGAAAGTACAACATTTCTACAACTGTAATTTTTTGTTAAAACATGTACTTTTTTGTAAAAAAATGTCCAAAATTTAACAAAAAATACAGTGAAATTCAAATAGCTAATTTTTCTTGTATTTTCTTGTAGTAAAGTAAAAAAATTAATAATAAAGTACAAGTTTCTACAACTCAAAAATTTGTGTAACTTTTTATTAATATTTTTTTACTTCGTTGTAAAAATCGACAAGGTATTGAAGAAAACTACAGAATTTTACATTTGTTTAAGTTGGGCGTTTGAAGTCATTAAAAAGCTGTTAATTTTTAATAAATTATTGTGGAAAATTACAAATCTTTACAAAAAATTACAAGATTTCACAAAAGATGAAATATTGGGAAACGACGTAATATTATGTTTTATATACTGGTAGTTTATTGTAGAAATATGTTTCTACAACAAACTACAATTTGAACAAAAATATTACACTTTTACCATTTTTTCAATTTGAAAGTCTCAGTAGTTAAACAAATGTAAACGTTCGATTGAATTCCAAATCCTATTCAAATATTGTTTCAATCTAAAATATTCCATTTTTAACCGCAATTTAATTTGAAATTTGTCAATCAAGGAAGAAATTTTTTTGAATATCCAGCAATATTTTACTTTTTATTTAAAATTAGCAATTATAAATCAAATTTTAAGAACTAAACAATTTTAAACTGAAATATTTGAAATAGAAATCCTTGAACCCAAACTTAATTTAAAACTGGAAAATATTTCGAAAAATAAAAAAATCAACTTAGATTTTTGAAGATTTCGAAATACAATTTTGAAGCTTTTTAAGGATCTTCAAAAGTTTTTAAAAAATGAAAAAATTTTCTTAAGTTTGCTGGAAAAATTTAAACTAATTTTTTATTTTGAAAAATTAATTCTAAGAGAATTTTTAAAAAGAGTTTAAAAAAAAAATTTTAATGATAAATGACAATTGAACAATTATTAATTTGGAAAATAATCGAGTAAGTTTGAACTATATTTCGAAGTTTTGAAAAGATTCTAAAATAATTTAAAACATGAAAAGTTTTCAAAACATTTAAAACAGGTTTTTTGAGGATGTCGAACACAAAATTTATAAGCTTTTTATGAATTTTGAAAGGTTTTAAATGAATAAAAATCTGTATCAAAATTCCTAGAAAAACTAACAATCACTTTTTTTGTTGAAAAATTAATTTTAAAAGAACTTTATTACTATTTTTTCAGGATTTAAAAAAAATTGGTAGGAAAAATTCGAGTTGCAAGATAATAAAATTATTATCAGATTCTTGGAAAATTTGTAAATGATTTTTTTTAAATAAATTGTTGAGAGAATATTTTAAAAGATTTCAACACAAATTTTAATGTATAAATTAATGTTTCTAGCCTAAAATTGCTTGAAATGATATAATTTTGAAAATTTATAAATTTTTTGATTCATTCTTCAATTCATAGTTTTGAAAATGATAGCGTGGATTCCTTTTTTTCTAATATTTTAACTGTACGATGTATAAAAGTTAAAATTTAAAATATTGCAGTTTAACGGCTTTTCATTAAGAAATTTTCACTTGAAAAGTTTTAAAAGCTTTCATTTTATACACGAAATTTATTGAGCGTTTGAATTAACATTTTTTTAAGCTTTAGTTTTAAAATTTTTTAAATTTATATCATTTACAGCAATTTTAACCCAGAAACATTAATTTATACAATAAACTTTGTTTTGAAATCTTTTTCAATATTCTCTTAAAAATTTGTTTGATCTACAATTTTTGGAAAATCTTGCAAGAATAAAAAAAATTACCTTAAAATCATCCAGATTCTTTTCTGAAAATTTTGGAAATCTTAATAAATATTCTTTTTAAATTACTTTAAAAAAATCTATATTGTGTTTCAACTGCTTTGAAATGTTTTCACGTTTTAAATTATTTTGGAATCTTTTCAAAACTTCTAAATATGTTTTAAACCCACTGGATTATTTCCCAAATTAATAACTGTTTAATTGCCATTTATTAATCCAAATTTGATTTCGAAATCTTCAAAAATCTAAATTTAGTTTCTTATTTTTCGAAATCGTTTGAAATGTAAACGATACAAGGCTTTCTATTTCAAATAATTCAGTTTAAAATTGTTTAGTTTTTAATATTTGATTTATAATTGCTCATTTTAAATGACAAGTTAAATATTCCTAAATATTCAAAAAAATGTCTGTCTTTATTAAAAAATTTCAAATTCAATGGGTTAAAAATGGAATATTTTAGATTGGAAAAATATTTGAATAGGATTTGGAATTGAATGAGAGCATTTAATTTCTGAAATTATTTTTAAATTAAAAATAGTTTATAACTTGCAATCAAACGGTTACATGTGTATAACTACTGAGGCTTTTAAATTGAAAAATTTATATTTTCAACATTAAAATTATTGTTCAATTTTTAATAATCGAACTACAGTTTAATGTGATTTATTATAATAGCAAAAGTTCTTGGTATGAGTGTAATACATTTTTTAAATTTTAGTTTCTTGCAGAAACTTATATATTACATATCTTACAAAAAATGAGAGAAAAGTAGAAGTCGAAACGTCAATGCGGATTCTAAAAGTATTGTTTGTAAAAATGTATATTTTGTTTAAATTTTTACATTTCAGCAATAAACTAACTGTATATAAAAAATAATTTTAAGTAGAGTTTCCCCATATTTCAACTTTTATGAAATCTTGTACTTTTTGTAAAGATTTGTAATTTCCTACAATAATTTACGTAAAATTAAACATGTCTTTATGTCGTCAAAAATCCAAATTAAAAAAATTTTCAATCCTGTAATTTTCTGTAGTACCTTGTAGATTTATACAAAAAAAGTAGAAAAAAATATTAATAAAAAGTTATACAAGTTTTTGAATTGTGGAAACTTATACTTTATTGTTAATTTTTTCACTTTTTACAAGAAAAAATTGTATATATTTTTAATTAATTTAATTAATTGAAAATATGTATATAATTGTATTTTTTTGTTAAATGCGGGTGGTCCAGCTAATGCAGAGCATGTGTGTGTGTTTTCTTTCGTAAGAGAAAATCCTCTTTTTATGAGAAAGCAAATGTATTTGATACCTGTGAGGATGCAAAGTGCGCATAAAATGAGCACACATAAGTACACCCGTAATGAATACACAAACTGTACATCGCAACACTATTT
Organism: Andricus curvator; assembly: GCA_932195095.1. NCBI lineage: Eukaryota > Metazoa > Arthropoda > Insecta > Hymenoptera > Cynipidae > Andricus > Andricus curvator. The sequence goes on along the minus strand of CAKNYM010050182.1, from coordinate 162,103 downwards.
TTTTTTTTTTTTAATTTGAACTCAATTTCGTTCTATGTTTCAGAGAGGACAAAAAGTTCAACAAAATTGTGCAGTCCGAAATTCCAAAAATTATTTTTAGGACTGGATGACATTATTTATAGGAATGTCTATTTAAAAAAAAAACACGAATTCTGGTCTAATTCAGGCTACTGCATCAGATAAATTAAGGATGTAATGATCGTTGCAGGCGCATAGATCATGATGACGACCTGTAACGAGTACACTTTAAAGTGATCATACATATATGGGTTCAGGACACACATGTATGTATATACGAAACAGGAGTGATTCGAGCAAGCAAGCAAGTAACTGAGTGAGTTGGAGGTCGGTGGAGTATATTGGCCATTTCCGCAGGAAGCTCTATCACTATCGTTTCATAACTGCTCGATTTAAATTTGCCAACACAAAACTCTCTTTAGATTATTCAGCACACCTGGAATCTAGCCATTCATTCTAAATTCGTCTACGCGAACTGAAAAAAAAATCCTAGAGTCAAATAAATGCATGATTCTTCTTCTCACCCATTCTAATTCAGTCAACTGAATCTTGTTTGAAAATCAAAATTAGTTTTTGAAAAAAATGTGTGTTCTCAAGTTGAATCTATATGTAGTAATCATAATCATATAAAGATTTAAAGTAATAATTTTGCTTACTGCAATGACATGTTTGTGTTATCTGAGATCTTAAAAAATGCGCGTAGGTAGTTATCTATAATCTTTTGTAAGAGCTTTTGCTTTTTGAATGGACTTTTCCGGGTCAACGAGAAGAATAAAAGTTGCGACGAAGGTTTCCAGATACATATTTATCATTCCTGAACTGTCTTGAGTCAAACTTTCATTTATGAATGTATATGACAAGATTGAGATCAGAGCATATATTTGTGCACAAAGGACTTTTTTCCCTTTATACACAACCTCTTCTTTCTCACATATTTTAAGGTGAAGAAGTTTTTACTATTAGCTTGCAATACATATTATTTATTTTATTACTTAGCGTTGGAAACGGTGGACTTTAAAAAGTGTCGGCCCGAAGAGTTGATTACTCCTGAAATTTGGTGTACACTTGCTCTCCAATATTCTCAAATTTCTTGCGATCCTATGCAATCCTTTTTAATCCCATACCCTCTGTAAATCAGAGTTAGTTTAAAAATTAGAATTATTCAAATTTAAAATTACTCCCTGTCTTAATTAGTGAATATTCAACTAATTTTCAGTTCAGTGACTAATCTAAAGTTAATTAGTTAAATTCAACTTCTCATATGCAAAGAATATAAGGAAAGAGAAAAAACTGAACGAAGCTTAAATTCATTTGAACAAAATGTCTAAAAATGTATGTTCACGGACGCATTATATTAGTTAATAAATATACAATAATTATCATGTTAGTATTAATTATTGTAGGTATTTTTTCATCTGTTCAGAGTTTAAACTTATTTAGATTTGAATTTGCCGCGCTAATCTCGAATGTATTCGATTAGTCTTCCGTTCGATTATTTGGCAACGAACGGACGAAAGGAAGAGAACTTTGTAAAAGTGACGAACAGTAAACAGATAAACCGGTAAAGTCATGTGGATAAATCGCTTCAAATCGCGTGAAAATGTTAAATAGATTCAGAATTGGGACCAATTTTAAAAAAGGTTCCCACTCTTCTTTATGCTAGTATGCTAGTATGCTATAAAGGACGTATAGACTTAATGCTGTAACTTTTTGGCATTATAACCTCACTTTTTTATTCTTTGCTCCACGTGCAAAAAAACTTTTCAATCAAATGGTCGAATTTTCGAACAAAAAAGATTAAAATTCAATCAAATATTAGAATTTTCGGAAAGAAAAAGAAATTTTTCAGAAAGCAGTTGATTCTTGATCAAAAAAGTTCATTTGCAACCAAAAAGCTAATTTTCTACTATGAAAGCTGAATTTTCAACAAAAAATTAAAGTTTTTAAGCTGCAAAGTCTAATATTTTAGAAAACAGTGACTTAAAAAAAAAGATTTAACAAAAAAGATCGTTTTCAATGAAAAAAGGTAAATTTTCAACAAGCTAGTTGAATTATCAACCAAAAAGTTGAACCTTCAATTAACAAGAATAATTTTCTACCCAGAAAGACGACTTTTTAATAAAAAATATGAATTTTCTACCAAATCGTTGAATTTTTAACCAATAAGTTAAATTTTCAACAAACAAGATTAATTTTCTACACAAAAAGACGACTTTTCAACAAAATTCTTAAATTTCCTAACCAATAGTCGAATTTTTATCTCCTAAAATATACATGATAAAGTTTCAACTGAAAATGAAATAGTTAAATATTCAGATAAAAACTCTAATAAAAAATTAACTTTGAGCAAAAATATCAATTTCAAACAAAATGGTTCAATTTTTAACCAAAAAGGATAAATTTTCAAACAAGAACATTAATATTCTATCAAAAAAGATGAATTTTCCAAAAATACATGAATCTAACGACAAGTTTCAGAATATTTTTCGAAATGTTAATATGATGTTTAATATTCTTAATTAATTGTTCACTTTTTATTAAATAAATTACGTTTCAATAATATTTCTATAAATAAAAAATAGAAGGGGCTTGGTTAGGGTCAGACCGGGCCTTTCTTATGGATACCCCAGTCAGGCCCTGATCGGATTAGGCGTTTCATTTCGAGTCTGGCCCTAATTGGGATACCCGATTGGGGCCAGATCTGGCCCCGACTAGGGCCACTCTGAAATTTCTGCACGGCTTATAATATATATGTGGGCATCCCCATGAAAAGGGCTCTTATGGCCGGTATGGAGTTACGTATAGAGGCATATATCCGGATAAATCCCCGGCATTTTAAGCCAAAAGTTAACCCTTGAAGTTGAAAAATGAGTCACGGGGGCATTTTTGAAGTTGGAACTTCGAAAAACCGTTTTTCGAGAAAAACGCATCTAAACTTGGCGAGTGCCATAAGCATACATGTTATATTTTTTCTTCAAAGATGAAATATACCTACTTCCGGTTACTATCTGGAAATGAGTATAGTCCCAATTAATTCCCTATAGGTCCCAGTATCAACCCTCACTCAAACCAAAAAATGATAATTTTGACCTCAACTTAGAAAAAATACGAATATCTCCTAAACTAGAACTGCCCATAAGAGCTCTTTTCATGTGGACGCCTACATATATAGTATAAGTAGGGCAATGACACCAATAGTTGGCCACCCTGTAGTAGTAGGCTTCCCCTTCTAATTCTCGTCTGAGAGTATTAAATGAAAAAATTAATATTATACTAGTGTTGTACAGATCTTTTTGACATATAAATTTAAATATGCCATACAAAATTGTGGTTATTAATAAAAATTGGGTGGCTTACTTTGATGATTTTTAAACGTCCACATTTAATCATTTCTGCAGACATTATAATATATTTTTAAATTGGAAATGAGAAGCTGTAAATTGTCTAGTAAATTCCATCTTTGTCAAAATTCACAATCACTTTTCATAAAACTATAATGAACATGATCATCTTACCTGGCTCACTTCTGCAGTCTTTATTTGACCCAAGTATAAGTATTAGTATAAGTATATTATAGCATAAGTATATAGTATAAGTATATATATATAGCATAATTATCTAGTAAAATTATAATGTATAAGTACGTAGTATAAGTATATAGTATAACATTAGGGTGGTCCAAAAAAATTATTTTTCTGTTTTTTTAAAGTTTCACCCCCTCATTTTGTGTCTTTTTGTAGGGCACGGCCTTTAAAATACCTCAAAGTGTTAAGAGTTCAGTAAGTCCTTGAATTTTTGAAAGAATCGCAAATACTTTACAACGATGATGTAAAATTACCATGTGAGACACTAAAAAGTCATTTTTAAGTATCTTTTCGGAATTTTATGAAACTGAAATGAAAATTTAGGTGGCAAATTATATAAAAAAATTATTATACAAATATGAAAAATAGTGCCCTTAAAATAAACATTTTTCCCCTTTTTACCCTTAATAATCCATAAAAAATTAAATTTCCTTTCTTCAAAACTTTTTCTTTCAATATAAAGAAATTTATATTAAATATTTTTAATAATCAGTTTTAAAGAAAGAAACTGTAATTTTTCATGGATTATTTTGGGTGAAAAGGGGAAAATGTTTATTTTAAAGGCACTATTTTTCATATTTGTGTGATGAATTTTTTTTATATAATTTGCCACGTAAATTTTCATATTACTTTCATAAAATTCAGGAAAGACACTTAAAAATTACTTTTTATGACACATGCATGATTTCAGCCCTTTTCGACGCCTATGAAGCGGGGCTGAAGCTCTAATTTTTACTCCCTAGGGAGTAAAAAGTACTTTTTCCCCGAGGGACTGAAAAGTAATTTTTCCTCTAGGGACTTGAAAGTACTTTTCCCATAGGGACTTAAAAGTACCTTTTCCTCTAGGGACTGAAAAGTACTTTACCCTCTGAGGGCTGAAAAGTACTTTTTCCTCCAGGGCTGAAATTTGACGTCAGAGGTGAATAATGTAAATTATACATTTATGACGTCGCATTTTATAATTACACTTTTTCCCCTAGGGACTGAAAATTACTTTTTCCCCTAGGGACTGAAAAGTACTTTTTCCTCTGGGGACTGAAAAATACTTTTTCCTCTGGGGACTGAAAATTACTTTTCCTCCAGGGGCTGAAATTTGACGTCAGAGGTGAATAATGTAAATTATACATTTATGAGGTCGCATTTTATAATTACACTTTTTCCCCTAGGGACTTAAAAGTACTTTTCCTTTAGGGACTTGAAATTACGTTTTCCTCTAGGGACTGAAAAGTACTTTTTCCCCTAGGGACTGAAAAGTACTGTTTCCCCCAGGGGACTGAAAAGTGATATCAGATGAAAAGTACATTTTCCCCTAGGGACTAAAAAGTGACGTCAGAGGTGAATAATGTAGATTATACATTTATGAGGTCGCATTTTATAATTATTAGCCCACTCACCGTATAAATGTGAGGAAATTTTGGTTGCAGATAATAGAATTTTGCGGGTATGAATGGAAAGTTACGACATATCACTGATCAAATTACCGTAAATTACCGACAATTCTCATAAATTTCCAGAAATTTATGGAAATTTAGAAAAATGAATTTTGGGTAATTTATGGTAAGTTAACATATTTACCTGTAAAATTACCATAAATTACCGAACTTTTTCATAAATTTCCAGAAATTCATGGAAATTTGAAACAATGAATTTTGGGTAATTTATATTAAGTTACCATATTTACCTATGAAATTACTATGAATGACCGAAAATTTTCATAAATTTCCGGAAATTCATGGAAATTTTCAAAAATGAATATTGGGTAATTTATGATAAGTTACCACATTTACCGGTAAAATTACCATGAATTACTGAAAATTTTCATAAATTTCCGGAAATTTATGGACATTTTTAAAAAAGAATTTCAGGTAATTTATGGTAGGTTACCATATTTACCTTAAAATTACCATGAATGGCCGAAAATTTTCATGAATTTCCGGAAATTTTTAAAAATCAATATTGTGTAATTTATGGTGAGTTACCATAATTGCCGGTAAAATTACCATAAATTACTGACAATTCTCATAAATTTCCAGAAATTTGTGGTAATTTAAAAAAATAAATTTTGGGTAATTTATGTTAAGTTAACATATTTACCGGTAAAATTGCCATAAATGACCAAAAATGTTCATAAATTTCTGGAAATTAAAAAAAATGAATTTTGGATGATTTATGGTAAGTTACCATATTTACCTGTAAAATTACCATAAATGACCGAAAATTTCCGCAAATTTATAGACATTTGTAAATTGAATCCGGCAATTTTTTATTGGATTTTTTATAATTTGGAATGAGTTAGCATAAATTGCATGCTTCTTTATTCAAAATCTCACGCCTCCGAGCAAGTCACGCCTACCCCAAAGGGAAATGGCTTAATGATATAATAAATAATAATAATAATAATATGGAATAAAATCATGACTGTATTTCGAAAAATTTCTGAAATCATCCATTTGTTAGAAAAAATTTCGTATGCGCCAAGGGGGAGAGGCACTTTTTCTCCCCCTGGGTGCATAATATACTATTTTAATGTCTTAAGGAGTGAGTTTTGGCAAATTTAGTGGTAAATTATTTTTTTTTTTAATTTTCAAGCCTGGTACTACTCACATGGTGGTTTTACATCATCGTTGTAAACTTGTTATAATTCTTTTTAAAATTCAAGGACTTACGGAAATTTTAACACTTTGGGGTACATTGAAGGTCGTGCCGTATCCCTAAACATTTTTTTTCAAATCTTTAAAGATTAGGAAAATTTTCTTTCACCAAAAGACAGAAAATGAGGGGCTGAGACTTTAAAAAATCAGAAAAATAATTTTTTTGGACCACCCTAATAAGTATATATCATACGTTTAAGCATGAGTATTTAGTATAAGTATACAGTGCAAGCATATGATGCCAGCATTTAGTATAAGTACGTATATTATAAGTACACTCAGAAAAATATTTGTCTTGAATCAAAGAAATCGTTTCTTAAAAATCATTATTTTTCATCTATCCGAAAATAACTTCAAAATGTAGAGAATCATTCTAAATTGAAGTAAAATTTTAATTGGAACAAAAAAAAACATTTCTTTAAATCAAAAGAAATATCTTCGATTCTAAGAAACTTCCATTGAATCAAAGAATCTTATTTCAGAGTGCAATCGAAATTATGCTAGAGTAGGTCACTGAAGATTTATACATTTTTATATAATTTATAGAAAATTATTGGTAATGGTAATTTGTGCTGTGGAAAGGCTATAAGCACACTTATTCATGCATGATTAAAAAAGATACCATACTGCAAATCTTGAATACTGAAAAAATTTTCAAAGTTGTTCCTAAAAATCCTACAAAAGTGCTTCAAAAATTTATTTACTTTTAGAATTCTATAGTGGTTGAGGATTCAAAAGCGTTTGGGTAAAAATGAGTAAAAATGTGACATTGACACAAGTCCACCTACTAGAAATTTAGAAGAGTTATTCGGTCATCATCAAGGAATCACTAACAATTTCAAAAACATCAATAGAGAATAGTGCTGCTTTTCAAAAGTTAATTGACAATTTTAAAATACCATCGAATCACATTTTTGAATTTCCTAACTTTGAGAACAAATCTCAAACTTAACCCATCTTCAAACGTCGTAATTGATTTGGAAAATTTCTGCATTGGAGACATTTTCCGAATCACAGTTTATTTTCTTTTGACCCATATCGAGACAAACAAAAATTCTTGAAGGGATTCAATGTTTTTCATTTAGTTTATTTTTAATTTGATGATACTTTCAAGACACAAAAATTTGGAACTCTAATAGGCTCAATTCTATCACCAATTCTTGCGGAAATTGGTTTAGAGGATTTGGAAAATTAAGTTTTTGAAAAGAGTAATTTTAATTCGGCCTGATATACAAGATATAGTAATGATTCTGCATTATGTGCACAAACAAACAACGTTGATAACTTTTTTGAAAAAAAAAAATTTCGAAAAACTTTTGAAACTGAAATTGAAGGTAAATTAAATATATTGTCTATACATGACTTTGATAAGAATAGGTGAAGTTTGTTTTATTATAAATTGGCAGAGAAAAACGATTTTTTCGGGAAGATCCGTGGAGAAATTGCCCAATTCGATCCCGATTTCCGACGTGGCCCTGATCATGTCTACTGTTGTGGTCCTGATCTGGGCCACATCGGGTTACCCTCTGTAAATCAAAGTTTGTTTCAAAATTAAAATTAATTGAATTTAAAATTAATACCTGTCTCAATTAGTGAATATTTAACAAATATTTAGTTTAGTGACTAAGCTAAATTCAAATTAGTTTAATTGAACTTGCAGGTAGTGTTATTTGACTACAAAATATTATTTTCATTAATTATTTGGTAACATTATCGACGTAGAATTAGTTAAATTCAACTAATTGCTAATGAATGTAATATCGAAAAATATAAAAATGTACCCATTTATTTTTGTCATATTCACTAAAAAATCTCGAAATTTGCATAATGATAATTTGAAAATACCACTCGAAATCTCACAGTTTCGAGACCTTTGTCGTCGCGTCATCATCATAAAACAAGAAGCGGACACAATCTCAACGTAAATATTTTCTCCATATATATTTATATTAATAACTTCACTAGTTTTCTATTCTATAACTTCATCTTTTTGGTTAAAAATTTATTCACTTGGTTTAAAATTGTATTATTTTGTTGAAAATTCTTTTTCTTTTTGTTAAAAATTTATTTTTCTAACTGCAAATTTAACTATTCTATTTACGATTGAAATTTTTTTTCAGTTGAAAATGTATGTATTCTGTGGAAAATATGTCTTTTTCATAGGAAATTAATCTTTGGGTTCAAAATTCAACTTTTTGGTTAAAGAATTAATTTTTTATTTAAAGATTCATAATTTTGGTTAAAAATGATTTATTTGGTTGAAAACTTATTTTCTTAGATTGTAAATTCAACTTCTTTGTGGAAAATTCCTCTTTTCGAATTAAAAATTAGTCTGCTTATGTTGATTCTTTAATTAATACGTTGAAAATTCATATTTTTTAGTATAATTTATCAGTTTTTGATTGAAAATTAAAACATTTTTTGGTGGAAATATCAACTATTACACTTTTCGTTAGGAATTCATTTTTGTATCGAACATTCGTTACTTTGCTTGAAAATGAAACTATTTTTTTGGAAATTCCTGATTTTCTTTGCTGAAAATCAACTTTTTCGACAGAAAATTTAACTATTCCCTTTTTCGTTCAAAATTGATCATTTTCAATTTAAAATTCTATGATTTGGTTGAAATTCAAATTTTTCTTTAATGTTCAACTATTGTGTTGAAAATGTAATTATTTTGTTAAAAATTCAACTATTTTGTTGAACAGTCATCTTTTTTGGTCGAAATCATGACTGTTTTGTTAAACATTCGTCTTTTTCGATAGAAACTAGTTTCTTGCATTGAAAATTAATTTTTTTGTTTACAAAAAACGCCTTTTTGGAATGAAACTTGAAATTTTTTGTGAAAATTTTAATTATTTTGTTACAAATTCATCTTTGTAGGTTGAAAATTTAACTATTTTGTTGAAAAGCCACTTTTTTACAAAATTCAAGTGTTATGTTGAAAATCCGTCTTTTTGGATCGGCAGTTCGTCCCTCCTTATTTAACTTTTACCTTTTTTAGTAGAAATGTTTTTAGTTGAAAATTCAACCTTTTTTTTTAATTCGTCTTCTTGGTTTGATAATTCAACTGTTTGGTTAGAAATCAAACTATTTTGTTAAAAATTCGTCCCTTTCGCTTGAAAATTCAACTATTTGGTTGTAAATTGCAACTGTTTGTTTGACAATTAATTTTATTCGAAAATTAAACGATTTTGTTAAAAAGCCATCTTTTTTCTAAAATTCAACGTTTTGTTGAAAATTCGTCTTTTTGGATAGAAAATTCGTCCCTCTTGATTCAAAATTTAGCTTTTTTGAGAGAAAAGTTGTCCCTGGAAAATTCAACCGTATTCTACCAAATTTGTCTACTTGGTTGGAAAATTCAAATTTTTGTTGAAAATTCATCCCTTTCGCTTGAAAATTAAACTTTTTGGTTGTAAATTTCAGATTTTTGGATTATAATACATTTTTTCGAAAATATGAATTTTTTGTTGAAAATTTATCTTTGTAGGTAGAAAATTCAATGATATTGTAAAAAGCAACATTTTTTCAAAATTAAGTATTTTGTTGAAAATCCGTCTTTTTGGATAAAAAATTTGTCCCTCTTGATTTAAAATTCACCTTTTTCGGTAGAAAAATCCGATCACTCATTTGAAGATTCGCGAAAAGAAAAGAAGAAGGCAGCCCAGCAGTGACCGTAATTTTTTCCATAGTGTCTACGAGTACTATTGATTTTTAAAATTTCAAAATATAACAATCCTATTAACAAATATCTTACTAAATTTGTATACTACTTATCCTACATATTTCTTATTATGATTTCACCATAATTTGCTTCGTTTGCAGAGGTGAAAAAGCAATTGGTTCCTGTTGTGACAAGCCAGAACTCATCAAAAATATCGAGGTCGGATACTAACACATCAATAACGCATCAATAAGTTTCCCAAACAAGATTGAAGACACGCTTCACATTTTTTCAAAATATTGAAATGTAAAACTGATAATAATTGTTTAAAAATATTTAAATAATAGAGTTTAATATTCTTAACTAATTGTTTACTTTTTTATTCAATAAATGATATTTTAATGATATTTTTATAAATAAAGATTGGAAGGGGCCGGGTCAGGGCCAGATCGGGCCTTCCTTATGGATACCCCAGTCTGGCCCTGATCGAATTAGGCGTTTCATTTCGAGTCTGGCCCTGACTGGGATGCCCCATCAGGGCCAGATTCTGGCCCCATCCAGAGCCACGCCGAAATTTCTGCACGGGGAATACTGAATTTTAATTCTACTCATTATATTCAAGACAAAATAAGAAGATGTATAGAATTTGATTGATACAGCTCTTAAATTATCGCATCCAGATTTTCATGAAAAAAATAGTGAATTATGTAAACAGATTCATTTTCTCAACCGTTATCCGTTTGATTGTATTACAAAATATATGCATAACAGAATCAATCTCATGAGAATAAAAATCCAGAAAAAAAAATTAGTACAAATTTTAATAGATTTACCACGGAAGTTTCAACTTATTTTGAAAAAATTTCCAATATTTTGAAATCAGAGTGAGGAAAATTAGGTTTATTCGCGACATATAGACTTCCGTTTCCTATAAATAATTTAATTAATAATTTAAATAATCCCTGATGAGGAAGCCTAATTTGGTTTGATCGTTTTTTGTTGAAAATGCAACTGTTATATTTTTCATTGAGAATTCATATTTTTTGCTTGAAAATTTAACTAGTTGATTGAAAGTTAGAGTACTTTATTATAAATTTATTTTATTGGTTGAAAATTTAACTATTTTGTTCACAATTCATTCTTTTTTGGTTGAAAATTAATTTTTTTCAACTGAAAATTTAACAATTCCATTGTTGGTTGAAAATTGGTAGTTTTTAGTTGAAAATTCGACTTTTTTGTTGAAAATTAATGTATTTCATTGTAAATCTCTTTGGTCAAAAATTGAGGTATTCTGTTGAAAATTCGTTTTTTCTTTATTGGAAATTAATTTTTGTTGTAAACTCGTATTTTCAACTATTTGATTGAACTACTTAAAAAAAAATACATTTTACTATTTGAAAATTCATTTCTTTGGTAAAAAAAAAAATTAACTATTTTGTTGAAAATTCGTTTTTTTCTTTGGTTGAAAATCAATTTTTTCAACTGCAAATGTAAATATTCCATTTTGGGTTAAAAATTGATTGTTTGTAGTTTAAAATTCAATTATTTGGTTGGAAATTAAGTTTTGGGTTGAAAATTCTATTATTTTTGAATACAAGTCAACCATTTGATGAAAAATTAATTAGTTGGTTGAAAATTAACTTTTTGGTTGAAAATTAAAATTTTTGGGTGGAAATTTCAACTACTTTTTAGAAAATTCGCCTTTTAGTTGAAAATGCAACTGCTTGGTTAAAAATTAATCTGTTTTGGTTGAGGTTTCAACTATTTTAATGAAAATTTGTCTTTCTTTGTTGAATTCAGCGGTTTTTGATTTGAAATTAAAATCTTTTTTGGTTGAAATATCAACTATTACTAATGTGTCTGTCTGTATGTCTGTCTGTGAGCACGATAACATTTGAAAAAATTTAAAGATTTGATTGGGCTTTGGTATACTCTTCAAGTGTCCTGAAATGAAGGTCAAGTTCGTTAGCCAGCCATTTTGGATAAAAATTCAAAAAGTGAGCGCATTTTCAAAATTTTTGAGAACACTTTTTTTCGAAATTCAAAAATTCTATGTAGGGTTATTAGTATGACTCAAAAAGGCAAACAATTTATCCTCATGACTTTTTTTTGATTAAGAAATAATTTCCGGAGTTATAGCATTTACAAAATTCCAAAAAAAAACGAAAATGGACATTTGAAGCCAAAAAACGCACGATATGAAAAAATGTCACAAGCAGAAAAACGTTGCATTTTAAACACACTATATAATTATCACAATAACTTTTTGAATTTTCTTGAAAAATCGAAAATTAAAATTTGGACCGCACAAAAAATAATGAAAAATCAATAATTCAATTTTCTCGTCAAACTATACAATATACGAAAAAAGATGAATCGACAAAAATTGTGTATTCAAAAAAGATCTACAAATTTCTAGCAGATCACTTTTTGATAAGACGCGTAGTTTTTGTTTTATTCGTAAAAAACTGCACTAAAAATAGAAAAATTGAATATCTAGACAAACGACACAAGATACGAAAAAAATAAATCGACAACATTTGTTTACCCAAAAAAGAGCTACAAATTTTTCATCAATTATTTTTCGATAGGATGCGTAATTTTTGTTTTAATCGTAAAAAATAACATTAAAAATAAAAAAATTACTTTTTTTAGAAAACGGTACAAGGTACGGAAAAAAATAAATGAACGAAAGTTGTTCACCCAAAAATGATCTCCAAATTTGTTATCGATAATTTTAAGACAGAAGGTGTAGATTTTCTTTTAATCGTAAAAAACGAGATTAATAATAAAAAATTAAACTTTTGGAAAAACGACATAAGAGACGAAAAAAAATAAAAAGACAAAAGTTGTTCAACCAAAAAAGAGCTACAAATTTGTTATAAACTCTTGTTATAAAAATATAATAAAAACAAAAAATTACCTTTTTGGAAAAACGACACAAGCTACAATAAAATTTTATTTAACAAAAGTTTTCGCTTAAATTATATCTAAAAATTTTCTCAAAATCACTCTGCGCTAGGATGCGTATTTTTAGATTATATTGTAAAAAATGACATTGAAAATAAACAAATTAAGTTTATGGAAAAACGATACAAGGTGCAATAAAATGTTTTATAACAAAATTGTTTTTTTAGATTCTCATCAGAGAAGGTATTAGATTTGTGGAAAATTTGTGGGCCCCCCCCCCCCCGCGCTTTTGTCAAATGTCCACGTTTTGAGACCCTCTGAACCCAAAAAACAGGTTTTTACGAATGTGTATGTGTGTCTGTATAACTGTATGTATGTCTATGAGCATGATAACTTTTGAAAAAATTGATTGGGCTTGCTGTCTATTTATCTTTTTTTTATTAAAAGTTAAACTACTTGATTGCAAGTTAAAAAAATTCAACTATTTTGTTAATAATTTAGCTTTTTTATTCGAAAACTCAACTGCTTTGTTGAAAATTTGTCTTCTTGGATTGAAAATTCATCTTTTCTGGATTTAAAGTTCATCGTTTTTGGTAGAAAAGTTCTTGGTTGAAAATTCAACTCTCTTCTAAAAAATTCCTTTTTGTGGACTATTTGGTTGTAAATACAACTGTCTCATCTAAAACTGATTTTTATTGTTGAAAATTCGACTGTTTGGTTGAAAAATCATCTTTCTTGTTTTAAATTTCATTTTTTTGGGTTTCATCTTGAATTCAATATTATACCTACACCTTAATTTTATTTCAAAGAATCTACTCTTCTATTATTCTTCTACTTTTATGAAAAATTCCCCTATTTCACCTGTTTTATGAGCTCCCATTTTTGGATTTAAATTCTGTTAAAATATAAGGTTTGCATGTTTCATGATCCATTTTAGACTCTTACCAAGTGAAATTAAACAAAAGATTTTGACCTCAAAGGTGTATCTGTCTTCGTATTAGTGACATCACCCTGGAGGGTTCAATTTTTGTGGCATGATCTGTGACGGAGAATGGTAGGGGTAGAAAGTGTTTAAACTAGCGTGACATAATTTTTGATCGGCCCTTTATTCAGTTAATTTCAGGTTGGAAAAGTCAAAGTGTTAACTCTCAGTGTTAATTACAACTGATCAAGAAAAACTACATTCCTTATAACACTTACAGAGAGTGCAGTCATCTGGCTGATTATCTTCTAGACTCTAGAAGATAATCAGCCACATGACTGCATGGTAGACCTACTGAAAGTGAGATTCAAATGTTCCGAGGCACCACTTTTACCCATGGGTAATGAGGTACCAAGACGTCTAACGTTCTTTATAGAGCGGCACGTGCGTATGGATGAATGAAAGTTTACGATAGTAAGATCAGGTCAATCTGCCAATTGACCACTGGTCAGTCGGGACCAAATGAGCGATGAAGGTTCAAATCGTTTAGGTCTATAGTTCGTACAGGGGTACCTATAAAGTATAACTGCTTTATACTTTCAAGAGGGCTCGCCATGGGTAGTGAAAGAGATAAGGGTACCAGTAGAGTGGGAGTATGTTGACTCTACTGGCCATATCGAGTCAGTTGCTCTTATGCTAGCCAGCCACTAACAACCATATCGTCTTCCTTTGCCACTTTCACGAGCACATCGCAACCCCATTCAAATTCCCTCCAAACTTTCTTCACAAATCGGTTCAAAAATTAATCCATAAGAACAAACAGAAGTGAAGAAAGTTATGATTACAGTTCGATACCAAATAAGGATTAAGAATCAACATGACCAGGTGATACCAAAACTTGGACTGATGGAAGTGAAATCGAAAAGTGAAGTTCTGACCAGTTTTTGACTGACTGTTTTGGGTGTTTTTGCAAATCTTGTAAACCGTGCAAGATTTGGAAATTGTTTTCTTTCTTCTGGTTTGTTGTGCTGGACGAAGAATGTTGATGTTCGCGTTGGTAGGGAAATGAGAAGTTGAGGATTTTTTATGGATCAACGGGGTTAGAGGGTGTGTCTAGGGGTAGATATTATGTTAGGAAAGCGAAAATGTGTATTTTTGATGGGGCTGGTGTTGGTGGAAAGTGCTTTTGCACTCCTGCCAGAAGATTTGTATATAAGGACGTCCCCAAGAAGTCTTCAGGAAGAATGTTCTTCCAGATGTCCAGATCTCGACTTGAACCAGGTGGGGTTCTTTTATTAATTATTTTTTCATGTTTTTAATTGTTTGATTGTTAACCTGATAAAACTTCCGCCGGCTTGGCTATGGTTTTATTAGATTGATGTTGAGATGTATATCCTCGTGTAGGCGGAGTTGAAACAAACATCATTGCTTTTACGGATGCAGAAAGCCTCTTCATTCATAGTCATGATCTTTTCTTAAAAGTTTAATTCTTAAAAAGTTCTTTCCTTTCAGGAATTTCATTTATTATTGAAAACTATTTATGTCATTTGTATATCTCGTGATTATTGAATGAGAGTGCCATCTAACAGTAGCGCCTTTTCTTCAGCAACTTTTCCAGTCACTTTTGTGCGAACAAATTTTGTTTAGCTTTGAAAAATGTTTTAAACACTCTAGCACTTTCTGCTGATAAAAATGCATCCGAAAAAAATTTTAAAAAGATCAATAATTGAAAAATAGACAAAAAAAAAAGACTAACGCTCATGTTTTAATGTATTATTATCAGTGCATATTTTGAATCCTGCATTGTTAAAAGTATTTTTCTAAGTAAGAAATTATTTTTTAAGAAAATACAAAAATTAATACATAAAGAACCTACTTTTTCTATTTCCTTAAACGTTTAAATTTGTTTCTAAAGTACTTTTTTCAGTTGAAAGCTCTCAGATGTTAAAAAAATTAATGCTAACTTAATACAGATTATGGTGTTAAAACATATTTTAAAAGAATTAAAAATAAATAAAAATTCTAATTTGTTTATAGCAAGCTTCACAGTCTTTTTGGTTTAAAAATTTAACAATTTTACTGAAAATTTTTTTCTTCTTCGACAGAAAAATTTAACTAATTGGTTGAAAATTCAACAATTTTCTTAAATATTCGTCTTTTGGTTTGAAAATTCATCTCTTTTGGTACAAATTCAATCTTTTATAATTAAAAATGTAACTGTTTGGTTGAAAATTAATCTTTTTTGGTTGAGAATTTAATTATTTTAATAAAAATTCGTCTTTTTAGGATGAATTTCAAATATTATATTTTTTATTAAGAATTCATTTTTTTAGGTTGAAAATTATATTGCTTCGCCGTAAAGTTAAATATTATGTTAAAAATTCAAAAATTTTGTTACAAATTCAACAATTTGTCTTTGGCTTCAAAATTCAACAATTCGGTTGACTTTTTTTTTCTTGTTCGACAAATCTTTTTTGGTTGAAACTTGTTTTTCGTTAATTCATATTTTTTGGTAAAAATTCCATAATTTTTTAATGGTTTAAAAATGCGACTGTTTGTTTAAAAATTAATCTATTTTGGTTGAAGATTGAACTATTTTGTTGAAAAATTGTATTTTTTGGTTGTTTTCAACTGTTTTTGATTCAATATTTTAATATTTTTTTGGTTGAAATATCAACTATCATATTTTTCGTTAAGAACTAATCTTTTTTTATTGAAAATTCAATTACTTGATTAAATTTGTAATACCTTATTAAAAATGCTAGTTAATTAAAATCTGTCTTGGTTGAAACATCAATAATTAAATCTTCCGTTAGGAATACATCTTTTTTATTTTGAAAATTTTATTGTTTTGTTGTAAAGTTCAATATTATGTTAACAATTCAACAATTTTGTTACAAATTTAACAATTTGTCTGTTTGGCTTGAAAATTCAACAATTCGGTAGACTTTTTTTCTCTTGATTTATAAATCTTTTTTTGGTTGAAACTTGTTTTTTTTTAATTCATATATTTTGGTAGAAATTCCATAATTTTTTAATGGTTTAATAATGTTTAAAAATTAATCTATTTTTTTTGAAGATTGAACTATTTTGTTGAAAAATTGTTTTTTTTGGTTGTTTTCTACTGTTTTTGATTAAATATTTTAATATTTTTTGGTTGAAATATCAACTGTCATATTTTTCGTTAAGTATTTTTTTTATTAAAAATTCAACTACTTGCTTGACAGTCGAACTTCTTTGTTAAACGTTTTTTTTTAAGATTCATAGTAATAGTTAAAAAGTTAACTATGTTATTGAAAATCTAATTTTTTTTTGTTGAAATTCAACTATTCTCTTGAAATTTTAATTATTTTGTTGAATATTTAACTGTTATGTTGAAAATTAGTTTTTGTTTGTTTGTTGGAAATAAATTATTTCACTGCAAATTTAACTATGCCATTTTTGATTGAAAACTGACCTCGTTCATAGTTTAAAATTCAACATTTGGCTTGAAATTAAATTTGGTTGAAAATCATATTTTTCGGATTTAAAACTAAATTGATTTGTCGAAATTTCGTCTGTTTGGCTTAAAAATTCAAGAATTTGTTTAAAAAATCTTTTTTTCCTGATTGACAAATCTTTTTTGGTTGGAAACTATTTTTTTTGTTCGTTTAAAATTCAACTTTATTGATACAAAATCCATAATTTTGTATTGGTTTAAAAATGCAGCTGGTTAATAATTATTTCATTTTATTTAAATATTGAAGTATTTTGTTAAAATTTTTTTTTTTTTTTTTTTTGTTAATTTCAACTGTTTTTCATTAAAAATTTAAATCATTTTGGTTGAAATATCACCTATTATGTTTTTAGTTGGGAATTCATCTTTTTGATTAAATTTAACTGCTGTTTTTTTTATTATTTTTTTTTTTTTGAAATATCAAATCTCATATTTTTTATTAAGAGTTAATCTTTTTTTATTGAAAATTGAACTACTTGGTGGGAAGTTAAACTTATCTGTTAAAAATGTTTTTCTTGAAGATTAATAACTATAGTTACCAATTTAACTATATGTTGTTGAAAATTTAATTATTTTATTAAAAATTCAACTATTTGGTTAAAAATTTAATTATTTTGTTGGATAGTTAATTATTTTGTTGAAAATTCAACAATCTTTTTAAAATTTCATCTTTTTTTGGTTGAAAATTCAACGGTTTTGTCGAAAATTCTTCTTTTTGGGTTGAAAATCAATTTTTCCACTGCAAATTTAACTATTACATTTTTGGTTGAAAATTGATTGTTTTTTAATTTGAAATTAAACTATTTTGTTTGAAATTAAATTTTTTTGAACATACATATTTTCGGATTGAAAATGCAACTGATTAGTAGAAGATTCGTCTTTTTGGCTACAAAAAAATTCAACAATTTTTTTGAAATATTTTTCTTATTGACTGATTAATCTTTTTTAGTTTTTTAAAAATTAAAATCTATTTTCATTGGAATATTAAATATTATGTTTTTCTTTGAGAATTCGTCCTTTTGGTTGAAATCAATTGTTTTTGAATTAGAAAAAAAAAAATTTTGTTGAAATATCAACTATTGGATTTTTTGTTAAGAATTAATCTTTTTTATTGAAAATTCAATTATTTGGTTTGAAATGAAATTTTGTTGGATATTTTCGAATTTAAAATTCAACTGATTGGTAGAAAATTCGTCCTTTTAGCTTAAAAATTCAACAATTTGGTTGACATTTTTTCTTTCTGACTGATGAATCTTTTTTAGTTGAAATTTTTTATTTTTTGTTTGTTGTTTTGTTTGAAAATTCCTCTTTGTTGGTAAAAATTCCATAATTTTGTATTGCTTCAGAAATGCAAATTTTTGCTTAAAATTTAATTTGTTTTGGTTGAAGATTTAACTGTTTAGTTAAAATGTTGTCTTTTCTGGTTGAATTCAACTGTTTTTGATTTAAAAAAAATTTGTTATGATTGAAATATCAACTATTATATTTTTCATTAAGAATTAATCTTTCTTATTCAAAATTCAACTATTTGGTTGGCAGTAGAACTTCTCTGTTAAAATTTTCGTTTAAATATTCATAATTATAGTTACAAATTTAACTATGTTGTTGAAAATTTCATTGATTAGTGAACATTCAATTATGTTGTTGAAAATTTAATTATTTTGTTAAATATTTAACTGTTTTCTTGAAAATTCGTCTTTTTGGAAAGAAAATTTGACCATTTGGTTAAAAATTTATCTTTCTATGTAGAAAATTTAACTATTGGGTTAAAAATTTGTCTTTTTGATTGAACGTTAATTTTTTTGGTTGTAAATTTAAATTTTTGGATAATATATATTCTTTAATTCAATTATTTGGTTGAAAATTCTTCTTCGTATTCAGGTCGAAAATTCAACTATGTGGTTACAAATTTAATTATTTTTTTGAAAATATAATTACTGCTATGAAAATTGAAATATTATGTTAAAAAGTCATGTTTTTAGGTTGACAATTCCACTGTTTTGTTAAAAAATTTTCTTTTTGGGTAAAAAAATCGTCCTTTTGCAATTATAATTTATCTGTTTTGATAGAAAAGTTCTTGGTTGAAAATTCAACTTATTTGTTGAAAAGTCATACTTTTAGGTCAAAAATTGAACTTTTTTGTTGAAAAATTCGCCTTTTTTTTGGTTGAAATTCTTTTTTTAACTGATAAATCTTTTTTGGTTAAAACTTTTTTTTTAGATTCATCTTTTTTGTAGAAATTCCATATTTTTTTATTGGATCAAAAATGCCACTTTTTGGTTGAATATTTGACTATTTTTTTGAAAATTTGTCTTTTTAGGTTGACTTTAACTTTTTTTTCGTTCAAAATTAGAATTGTTTTTGATTGAAATATCAACTCTTTTGATAGAAATTTAATCTTGTTTTTCTTAAAAAATACAACTTTTTGGTTTAAATAAATCTGTTTTTGTTGAGGATTCAACTTTTTTTGTTGTTGAAAATTCCTCTTTTTTGGTTGACTTCAATTTTTTTTTCTTTTGAAATATCAACTAATATATTTTTCGTTAAGAATTAATCTTTTTTTATTGAGAATTCAACTACTTGGCTGACAGTTGAACTTCTCTCTTAAATATTTTTTTGTGAATATTCATAATTATAGTTACAAATTCTACTTTGTTGTTCAAAATTTAATTATTTTGTAAAAAATTGGACTGTTTTGTTGAAAAGTTAATTATTTTGTTAAATATTTAACTATTTTGTTGAAAATTCGTCTTTTTGGAAAGAAAATTCGATCATTTTGTTCAAAATTCAACTATTTCTCAACAAATTTTTCTTTTTAGTTGAAAGTTGAACTTTTTGATTGTAAATGCAACTTTTTCGATAATTTTTTTTTTTTATTAAATGCAACTATTTTGTTGAAAAGTCATGTTTTTAGGTCAAAAATTGAACTGTTTTTTTTTTATTGAAAATTCGCCTCTTTTGGTACAAAATTTATCTTTTTCGTTGAAAATTCATCCTTTTAAAAAAAAAGAGGAACAGGTGTCAATTGGGTCCAAACTCAGGTCCAAATTCTCAATTTTAGGTGACTGTGATCCCTGCCATTTACAAAAAAAAAAAAAATAATTTCTCATCAATCTTTGCAGGTACAGAGTCTATTTAATACATAATCGTTTCGTAATTATTTATTGTTCATATTCCAAGAAAGTAGGTTTCCCTGATAAAGGTCATCAGTGTGAGAAACTGAGTCACTTCCTAATAAATAACTCGCTACAATAACAATTTAAAAGCAATAAATTATGCATTTTTTGAGAAAGTGTCTAATTTATAGCAAATTTTTGAAAAATTGGAACATCTTTGTTGCAAGAAAGCTTCCCTCATTTTGATTGGAACTATTCTGAGAAGAATGTTATTGTATCCATAATGTAATCAATGAGTGCAGTTCCACCTACCAAGCTTCGACGGCGTGGCGTCGCTTATACGTGAGTGGCGCGGCGTATCCAGTGGCTTAGAGGTAGAGGGGATGCATAGGTTGGAAAGAGAAGGCGGATACCACTCTCGGTCACCTCGCTTACTCCTGTGTATCCCCTCCACCTCCAAGGCGCAAGTAGGCCACGCCACTCACGTATAAGCGACGCCACGCCGCCGAAGCTTGGTCCGTGGAACTGCACTCATTTTCTGCATCGTTTGATGGAATCACGTGCAAGCTTTCTTTGCCAAGTCATAACTAATCACCAGGGTTACTGACATTGGTGATCAATCCACCATCGATAATTTTAACGGAATTCCAGTAATTAATTATAATTTTTAATTAACCGTGAAGTTCACGTAACCAGAAAAATTATCAAGTACACATGTCATTTTAAGAAGAAAAAGAAGCTGCAAGCCTGATAGCCTTTGGGCAATGATTGAAACGAAATGGCGTTTGTTATTGAAATTTAAAATAACTTATCATTGCACATTGTTCCTGCATATTTTTTTTACCAGCCCTGGTGGGAAAAATTTTAACAAGAAAGAACAACATTTCTATAACTGTAATTTTTTTTTTAACATGTATTTTCTCGAAGAAAGGTAAATAAATTAACAATAAAGTACAAGTTTCCACAATTCAAAAATTTGGACAACTTTTTATTAATATTTTTTTTACTTTGTTGTAAAAATCGACAGGGTATTACAGAAAACTGCAGAATTGTACATTTTTTTAATTTGGGTTTCTGACGTCATTAAAACGCCTTTAATTTTACGTAAATTATTGTAAAAAATTACAAATCTTTACAAATTTTACGTAAATTATTGTAGAAAATTACAAATCTTTACAACAACAAAAAAACACAATATTCCACAAAATTTGAACTATTGGGAAACTGTACTTAAAATTATGTTGTATATTCTGGTATTTTATTGCAGAAATGTACAAATTTAAACAAAGAAATATAAATTTTTACAAACAATACTTTTAGAATCCGCGTCAACGTTTCGATATGTAATATATAAGTTTCTACAAGAAACTACAATTTGAAAAAAATATTACACTTTTACCAAAAACTTTTGCTATTTTAATAAATCACATTGATTTTTAGTTCGATTATTGAAAATTGAACAATAATTGACTGTACATGACGATTTGAAACCTTGTTCAAAATTAAGCAAGTTACGGATTTTAAAGTTAAAAATATAAATTTTTAAATTTGAAAGCATCAGTAGTTGAACAAATGTAAACATTTGCTTAAAACTTTATAAACTTTTCTTAATTTAAAAATAATTTGAAAAAATAAACGCTCTTATTCAATTCCAAATCCTATTCAAATATTTTGTTTCCATCTAAAATATTCCATTTTTAAGCCATTTAACTTGAAATTTTTTAATTAAGGAATACATTTTTTTGAGAATTTAGCAATATTTTACTTTTCATTTAAAACTAGCAATAATAAATCAAATATTAAAAACTAAAAAATTATAAACTGAATTATTTGAAATAAAAAGCCTTGAATCGTTAATATTTCATAGTGTTAAATTAAAACTTTGAACGTTACAATTTCGAAATAAAATTTTGAAGCTTTTTAAGGATCTTTAAAGGTTTTAAGAAAATTTAATAAGGAATACATTTTTTGAATATTTAGCAATATTTTACATTTCATTGAAAATTATCAATAATAAATCGAATATTAAAAACTAAATAATTTTAAACTGAATTATTTGGAATAATAAATAAATATTTTTTTGCATAAATAACAATTGAAGAAATATAATTTGAGTTAGTTTGAGAGATATTTACAAGTTTTGAGGAGATCCAAATTTAATTTAAAACTAGAAAAGATTTCGAAAAATTAAAAACTTTCGAAATAAAATTTTAAAGCTTTTTAAGGATCTTTAAACGCTTTAAGAAAATAAAATTTTTTTCTTAAATTTGATGGGAAAATTTAAAATGATTTTTTAAATGAATTGATGTTGAGTGTTTTTCTCCACTGGTCAAAAATCAATATTTTTGAATATTGATTTTTAATTTTCAAGTTGTGAAAAAATTGTCTTTAGCTTTGCTGGGATCCGAACCCAGGTCTTTCAGATTGCCAGTCTGATGCTCTTACCCACTAAGCTACGGGGAGACGATATTAATAAAAAATTCATGTATAGAATTCCTGAAAATAAAAACAAGAATCCAACGACCAAATTTGGACAATCACCATAAAATGCTTCTATTGTAATTTGAAAAAAAAA
>CAKNYM010050182.1:109353-127417 GCA_932195095.1 Andricus curvator | reverse complement strand
TCGTTTCCCCTCACTTCTCCGAACTTCTACTTCTTCTCTCATTTACCAACTTTAATCCTCCTGACTTCCCTTGTTTCCTCATCTATTATTTCCCTCACATCCTTTCTTTTTATTCCTACTTCCCCTCTTCGCATTTCCCTCAGTTTCTCGCCCATCATTTTCCCTACTTGTCTTTTTAATTCCATCCCTCTAGTTTTCCCTCTCTTCCTCTACCTTCATTCCCCTCATTTCCCCTCACTTGCCTACTTATCGCTCCTACTACCCTTCCTCATTTCCCCTAATTTCTTTTTCTTCCCCTACGCTAATTTCCCCTCACTTCCTCACCCTTCGTTTCCCCTCACTTCTCCCACTTTTCCTACTTACTTTCCCCTCATTTATGCTCTTCAATCCTCCTCAATTCCCTTGTTCCCTTGCCCATTATTTCCCCCACTTCCTTTCCTTACTTTCCCTAATTCCCTTCCCCATACTTCCCTCACTTTCCGTCATGTCCCCTCACTTCTCCTACTTCCCCTCTCCTCATTTCCCCTTACTTTCTTGCTCTTCATTTCCCTTACTTTACCGCCCCTCATTTCCCCTTCCATCGTCCCCCTCACTTCCCCTAATTTCTCTCCCCTCATTCTACCTTGGAGTTTATTCACGATTTCATTGAAAGTTTTTTTTTTATTGAGAATTAACTTGTTTAACTGAAAAAGTCACTCATGTATTTTTTTGAAAATTCTTCTTTTCTGGTAGAAACTTAATCTTCTTGGTTGCAAATTTGTCTTTTTTGGTTTAATTTAATTAGCTTTGATTTTAAATTCAATTCTTTTTCGGTTGAAATATCAACCACTTCATGTTTTATTGATAACTCATCTTTTCGGGTTGAAATTTCAACTGTTTTGTAGAAAATTCATATTTTTTACTTTAAAATTTAACACTTTGGTATAAAATTAAAATATTTTATTAAAAAGTAACTATTTTGTAAAAAATTCGTCTTTTTGGTTTAAAAATTCAACAATTTGTTTGAAAATGCATGTCTTTTGTTGAAAATTCGTCTTTTTTGGTAGAAAACTAATTTTCTTGGTGAAAAATTCATATTTTCAGTTAAAAGTTTAATTATTTGGTTGAAAATTCATCTTTTTTGGTTGAAAATTCAACCAGTTGGTTGAACATTAATTTTTTTTTAATTTACCACTTTGGTTGGAAATTTAACTACTTTGTTAAAAATTCATTTTTTGGGGGGTTGAAATTTTTGTTTCGAAAATTTGTGTCGAAAATTCGACCATTTGATTTCAAATCACTTCCCCTACTTCGCCTCACTCACACTTACTTCCCCTACTTCCCTTTTCAATTTCCCCCCACCCCTATAATTTTCCCGCCCTTTCTCTACTTCCATTTCCCTAATTTCACTCACTTACCCCCTCATCGCTCCTACTCCCCCTACCCATTTCCCCTTATTTCCTCTACGTCCCCTACGCTGATTTCTTCCACACTTCCCCTGTTTCCTCACCCATTATTTCCCCCACTTCCTCTCTCCTTACATCACCTCTCCTAACTTCCCCTAATTCCCTTCCCCTTATTTCCCTCACTTCCCCTCATGTTCCCTCACTTCTCCTACTTCCGCTCTCCTCATTTCCCCCTCATTTCCCTTACTTTCCCGCCCCTAATTTCTCCCTATTTCCCATCCCATCTTCCCCCTCACTTCCCCTACTTTCTCACCCCTCATTCGATCTTAGAGGTCGTTCACTATTTTGTTGAAAATTCATTTTTTTTACGTTAAGAATTAATTTGTTTAACTGAAAAAGTCACTCGTGTATTTTTTGAAAATTCTTCTTTTTTGGTAGAAACTTAATCTTCTTGGTTTAAAATTAATCCTTTTTGGTTAAAAATCTAACTGTTTTCTTAGAAATTAATCTGTTTTGGTTAATTATTTAACTATTTTATTGAAAATTTGTCTTTTTTGGTTCAATTGAGCTATTCTTGATTTCAAATTAAATTGTTTTTGGATTGAAATATCAACTATTTCATGCTTTATTGAAAACTTATCTTTTTGGGTTGAAAATTCAACTTTTTTGTAGAAAATTCGTCTTTTTTACTTTAAAATGTAGCATTTTGGTAGGAAATTAAAATATTTAATTGAAAATGAACTATTTTGTAGAAAATTTGTCTTTTTGGTTTCAAAATTCAACAATTTGTTTGAAAATGCATTTATTTTGTTGAAAATTCGTCTCTTTTGGATGAAAATTCAACTAGTTGGGTGAAAGTTGAACTAATTTGTTGAAAAGTCATTGTTTTTGCTTCCTCATAGAGGAAGCTTTGCAATGGTAACATTTTCCAAAAAATTTCAGTTCATTTAATTAAACCTTCCTCAATTTAAAAATGTCTAATGTGTGTGTGTCACTTTTTTTTGAACACGATAACTTGAAAAAGGTTGCAGATAAATTCATGAAATTTGGAGGGCTTATTTTCACCACTAATATCTTGAAACTGACCGAAGGATTTCTAAAAATATTTATTGCATTTTCTTTTAGCACTCCATAATATTTTAAAAATTGGTTTTTTAAAGTAAAACTTTTTTCATGAGCATAATTCAAAAATGATGCAAAAATATAAAAGATTCCTTGGTTCGAGAGGAATCGATTGACCTAATAATAATACATTTTATTAAAGAGTAGGGAGGTTATGGTAATTTATATATTTCGAAAATCGATTTTTTATGGTAAAACTTTTTTCATTAACATAATTCAAAGTTGATGCAAGAACAGAAAAGATGTGTTGATTCAAGACGAATCGATTGACCTATAATATTGATACATTTTATTGAAGAGTAAGGAAGATATGGTAATGCATAATATTTGAAAATACGGTTTTTTATAGTAACACTTTTTTCTTCGACATAATTCAAAGTTGATGAAAGAATATAAAAGATTCCTTGGTTCGAGAAGAATCGATTGACCTAAAATATTAATACATTTTATAAAAGAGTAAGGAAGTTATCGTCATTTATATTATATTTAAAATCGATTTTTATAGTAAACATTTTTTAATTCTCATAATTTAAAGTTGATGCGAGAATAGAAAAGATGTGTTGATTCGAGACGAATCGATTGACCTATAATATTGATACATTTTATTGAAGAGTAAGGAAGCTATGGTAATGCAAAATATTTGAAAATACAGTTTTTTTTATAGTAAAACTTTTTTTTTCAACATAATTCAAAGTTGATGCAGGAATATAAAAGATTCATTGGTTCGAGAAAAATCAATTGACCTACAATATTAATACATTTTATTAAAGAGTAGGGAAGTTATCGTAATTTATATTATATTAAGTATTTTCACTTCAACCATCAGCTAACTTCACTTCGTTGAGTGTTGAGGGGAAAACAATCGACCAAATGCATGGGACAAAATTTCATTTTTGTAATATCTTCGTAATGAATAATAATTATTAACATTTTATTATATCATTAAATAGTTCTTAAAAAATAAAAACTATTTTTCAAATACACTTATATAGAAAAAATTAGTTTTTACGAAGATATTAACAAAATAGGGAAAAAATGGAGCGAATCCCATGCATTTGATGCATTGTTTTCCCCTCAGCAGTTAACGAAGTGAAGTTAGCTGACTATGAAGTGAAAATGCCTAATTTAAAATCGATTTTTATAGTAAACATTTTTTAATTCTTATAATTCAAAGTTGAAGCGAGAATAGAAAAGATGTGTTGATTCAAGATGAATCGATTGACCTATAATATTAATACATTTTATTGAAGAGTAAGGAAGCTATGGTAATGCATAATATTTAAAAAGATGGATTTTTATAGTAAAACTTTCTTCTTCAACATAATTTAAAGTTGATGCAAGAATATAAAAGATTCCTTGATTCGAGGCCAATCGATTGATCTATAATATTAATACACTTAATTGAAGAATAAGGAAGTTATGCTCATTTATAATATTTGAAACAACTGTTTGAAACAGAAAAACTTTTTTCATCGACATAATTCAAAGTTGACGCATGAACAGAAAAGACTTTTTGATCATAAATTTTCAAATAGAATAATTCTGACAATTTTGATAAAGAAATAATAAAACTGGGAAAGAGATAGGGTGTGGCGGAACTTTTACCTTCCCTTTTCCAGTTCGAAAAATTATCATTTCGAATACAAAATTTGATTTGTCTGATTTGTCTTTGTATTTAAAATTTTTTTCTATTATTTTGTAATTTTTTATTTTTTGTAAATTTCTGTTTCTTAAATTGAGTAAAATGAAGACTTTGATTTGTCTATTATTGAAAAATACCCAATGCTTCCTCTATGAGGAAGCAAATACATTTGCTAAAGGGAAGCAAAGTGCTCGTGAAATCAGCACCATATAATTATAAATACAATACAAACAAAGTGGAAAAACTCGAGATCGAATTCACAGCTAGTTTTTAGGTCTCCTCTTCGGTTGAAAATTCAACTACTTTGTTCAAAATTCATTTTTTGGGGGGTTAAAAATGATTTTTTTCGAAAATTATTGTCAAAAATTCGACCATTCGATTTAAAATTAAATGAGATAATTAAATGTCATTTAATTTTTGTTAAAGTCAGCTTTGTGGGTAGAAAATTTAATGTTTTTGTTGAATATTCGTCCTTTTGGATTGAAAATTCATCTTCTTTGGTTGAGAAGCCAAATTTCTTAGTTGAAAATGAACTTTCTTGTTGAAAATTTAATTTTCTTCTAAAAAATTCGTCTCTTTGGATTAAAAATTGCGCTATTTGCTTGAAAGTTCAATTCGTTTTTGAAAATTCGTTTCCTTTTCTTTTTTAACAATTCATTTCTTTTAGTAGAAAATCTTTTTTGGTTAAAAATTCAACTATTTTATTGAAAATTCACTCTTTTACAGAAAATTCGTCTAATTGGTTTCAAAATTCATGATTTATATTAAAATTCATGTATTTTGTTGAAAATTGGTCTCTTTTGGTGGAAAAATAATCTTCTTGGTAAAAAATTTCTATTTTCTGTTACAAATTTAACTATTTGATTAAAAATTCATCATTTTTCTTTAAAAATTAAACTACTTGGTTGAAAGTTGAAGTTTTTTTTAATTCACCTCTTTGGTTGAAAATTTAATTATTTTTTTGAAATTTTTTTTTTTTATTAAATAATTTTTTTTTTAATTTAACTGTTCTAATGTCGATGAAAAATGTATCCTTAATTCGTTACAAATTCAACTATTTGGTATAAAATTCAAAGTTGACAATATTATTGAAAATTTGAGTGACTTCTGAAAAATTTGTCTCTTTGGTTTGAAAATAAAACTATTTACAAGTTCAATTAGTTTCTGAAAATTCTTCTCCTTTTATTGTGTAAATTTTTTTTTATTTTTGCATTGAAGTTACCGAAATTGATGAACTTCAAAATAAAATTACACAAAATTCAACAAATTATCGTTGTTGGAAGTTTTAATTGTTGGAAAGAAATAGAAAGATTTCATAATTTATAAAACTAGGTTCAGTGGAATTGTTTTCCAAATTGAAATATTTTATAATAAATCTATAACTTACAATTTATAATTTATACAAGTTTGAAATTGTAAAAAAATAGAAATAATAAATTTTAATTCGAAACATTAAAAATTAAGGAATTCTAAATTTTAAATTAAAAAATCAAATTTTTGAAACACCTCCCCCTCTAAGCCCGAACTAGATAATTTTTTTTATCAATTAGTCAACATTTAATTATTTAAAACAGATTCAATCAGATGGATGGCTGAGTTTTGCTTTAATAATTAGACTAAATTAACTAATTTGCAATGTAAAGTCGTCTTCAGTCAATTTTTTTTGTTGACTTAAGATTAGGCAATTTTTATTAAAAATTAGTTAAATTATAATTAACTCATTTAACTTTAGAGTAATAAAATTGATCAATGTAAAATTAAAAGCGGTAAAAATTATATATTTTTAAAACGTTAAAAAGTTCAAATTTGATAACGGGCATTAAAATTGCGAATTTGAAATTGAAAAGTCCATTAATGAACTATATTTTGATCTGGAAGCATGTGAACTAAAATGAATTCTAAATAAAAAAATTTTCAACTTGCTCAAATTTGTAGAATTTCAAATTAAAAAAAAAAATAAGTTAATGATTTTTATAAATTTTTGTTCCAATTATAGGATAAAAAATACAGCTTTTGTTGCTGACTTTTTCCAAACATGTTATAGTGTTCGAAATCGTTAAATGAGTAACTGAATTGAATTTGACTGGGAATAAGTGAAATTTCAAATTTAAACAAAAATTTAAGTTGATGATTTCCATAAATTTTTGTTTTAAATATGGGATAACAAATAGAGTTTTTGTTGCTGACTTTTTCCAAACATGTTATAGTGTTCGAAATCGTTAAATGAGTAACTGAATTGACTTTGGCTGGGAATTAGTGAAATTTCAAATTAAAAAAAAAATGTAAGTAATTGATTTTTATAAATTTTTGTTTTAATTATAGGATAACAAATACAGTTTTTGTTGCTGACTTTTTCCAAACCTGTTATAGTGTTCTAAATCGTTAAATGAGTAACTGGATTGAATTTAGCTCGGAATTAGTGAAATTTCAAATTTTAAAAAAAGTTTAAGTTAATGATTTTTATAAATTTTTGTTTTAATTATAGGATAACAAATACAGTTTTTGTTGCTGACTTTTTCCAAACATTTTATAGTGTTCGAAATCGTTAAATGAGTAACTGGATTGAATTTAGCTCGGAATTAGTGAAATTCCAATAAGTAAAAAATATCCTAAAAGAATATAATGAATTAATTAATTCTGACAATCGTGAACTCTGGCCCGAAAAATAATCTCTACATTCAAAGGTTATTAATTTACGAATAAATGTCACAGTAGGTCATACGCTAAATTGATAAAAATTATTATCGAAATATGACTTGAGATGAGGGAATTCGAGACGTAAATACTGTGGTAAAAGTACTCCAAGCATCGAGTTAAACTGATAATTTGACCCAATCTCATCATTACAATTTACCATTTATTTTTTATTATTATCATTATTATTATACCATTAATCCAAATACCTTTCAAGGTTTTTTTTGAATTGGACATGCTGCTATATACGAACATCCTCTGCCTATTGTAATAGACTTTCGAAACTATTTCGTAGATCTAAAAATTATTTTTATATTTAGTTAAAAGTAAAAAATTGCGCTTTCAGAAAAAAGAATTTTGAATCAAGTCAAAATTCAACTGAAATTAAGTCAATCAAATATTTTCCTCAATTTTACATAATGAACAAAAATTAATTAATTCGATATAAACCGCTTCAAATTCCTAGCCTTTTAAGTATGAACAATTGAAAATTGCATTTTCAACAAAATACATGAATTTTCAACCAAACAGTTGAATTTTTAACTAAAAAAGATTAATCCTTAACCAAACAGTTTAATTTTGAACCAAAAAAGATCAATTTTCATCCAAAAATGGAATACCCTCATTTTCAGATAAAAAGGTTTAATTTTCAACCAAACTGATGAATTTTTAAATAAAATGTTGAATCTTCAACCAAAAATACGAATCCTCAACCAAAAAGACTTTTAAACCAAACAAAATCAATTTTCGTCCATAAATGGAACAGTCATGTTTTCAACTAAAAATTTAACTTTCAACCAAGCTAATAAATTTTCAACTGAAATAATGAATCTTCATCTGGAATAAATGAGTTTTAAACCAAAAAGACGAATCGCAACCACAAAGTTGAATTTTCTACCAAAAAAGGGATTATTCTTCAACAAAATACATAAATTCTCAGTCACATAGTTGAATTTTCAACTAATAAGATCAATTTTTACCAAATAGTTCAATTTTTAACTAAGAAAGATCAATTTTCATCCAAACATGTAATAGTTAAATTTTCAGTTGAAATTTTAATTTTCAATGAAACTGATGAATTTTCAACTAAAATTATTAATGTTTAACTGGAATAAATTAATTTCAAACCAAAAAGACGAATTTTCAACAAAAAAGACGAATCCTCAGCCAAAAAGATTAATCTTCTACAAAAAAGACGGTTCTTTAACAAAATACATGAATTCTTAACCAAATAGTTAAATTTTGAACCAAAAAAGGAATAGTTAAATCTTCAGTTCAGAATTTAATTTTCATCCAAACTGATGAATTTTCAACTGAAATTATGAATCTTCAACTGAAGAAATGAATTTTAAACAAAAAATACGAATTGTCAACAAAAATCATGAATACTTTGGAATAGTTGAATCTTCAACCAAAAACGATGAATTCTCTAAAAAAATATTAATTGTTTACCAAAAAAAAGACAATTCTTTAACAGAATACATGTATTTTCAATCAAATAGTTGAATTTTCAACTAATAAGATAGATTTTCAACAAAATAGTTGAATTTTGATCTAAAAAAAGATCAATTTTCATTTAAACTGATAAATTTTCAACTAAAATTGTGAATCTTCAACAGGAATAAATGAATTTTAAACCAAAAAGACGAATATTCAACAAAATTGATAAATCCTTAACTGGAATAGTTGAATCTTCAACCAAAAATACGAATCCTCAACCAAATAGTTGAATTTTTAACTAAAACAGGTCAATTTTCATCCAATCATTAAATAGTTAAATTTTCAGTTGAAAATCTAATTTTCAACCAAACTGATGAATTTTCCACTAAAATTGTGAATCTTCAAATGAAATGAATGAATTTTAAACCAAAAAGACGAATTGTCAACAAAAATCATGAATCCTTTGGAATAGTTGAATCTTCAACCAAAAACGACAAATCCTCTACCAAAAATATTAATTTTCTACAAAAAAAAGACAGTTCTTCAACAAAATACATGAATCCTCAACCAAATAGTTGAATTTTTAACTATGAAAGGTCAATTTTTATCCAATCATGAAATAGTTAAATTTTCAGTTGAAAATCTAATTTTCAACCAAACTGATGAATTTTCCACTAAAATGATGAATCTTCAACTAAAAAAAGGAATCTTCAACTGGAAAAAATGGATTTTGAACCGAAAAGACGAATCCTCAACCTGAAAGATCAATTTTCTACCAGAAAAAGAAGATTCCTAAAAAAAATACATGAATCCTCAATCAAATAGATGAATTTTTAACTAATAAGATAAATTTTCAACAAAATATTGATTTTTCAACTAAAAAAGATCAATTTTCATCCCAAAATGGAATAGTAAAATTTTCAGTTGAAAATTTATTTTTCAAACATACTGATGAATTTTCAACTGAAATAAGGAATCTTCAACTGGAACAAATGGATTTTAAACCAAAAAGACGGATTTACAGCCAAAATCACGAATCAATTAAATAGTTAAATTTTTAACCAATAATATACATTTTTAACCAAATTGTTGAAATTTGTACTAAAAAATATCAATTTTCATCTAAACACGACATAATTAAATTTTTAGTTGAAAATTTAATTTTCAACTAAACTGATGAATTTTCAACTAAAGTAAGGAAACTTCAACTGGAATAAATGGATTTTAAACCAAATAGAAGAATATACAACCAAAATGACGAATCCTTAACTTGAATAGTTGAATCTTCAACAACAAAAAAATACGATTCTTCAACAAAATACATGAATCCTCAATCAAATAAATGAATTTTTAACTAATAAGATAAATTTTCAATAAAATACTTGATTTTTCAACTAAACAAGATCAATTTTCATCTAAACTTGAAATAGTTAAATTTTCAGTTAAAAATTTAATTTTCAATCAAACTAATGAATTTTCAACTGAAATAAGGAATCTTCAACTGGAATGAATGGATTTTAAACCAAAAAGACGAATTTACAACCAAAATGACGAATCCTTAACTTGAATAGTTTAATCTTCTACAAAATAACGATTCTTTAACAAAATACATGAATTCTTAATTAAATAGTTGAATTTTTAACGAATAAGATCAATTTTTTACCAAATAGTTCAATTTTGAACTAAAAAAGACATGTAATAGTTAAATCTTCATTAAAAATTTAATTTTCATCCAACCTGATGAATTTTTAACTAAAATTATGAATCTTCAACTGAATAAATACATGAAATAGTTAAATTTTTAACTAATAATATCAATTTTTAACCAAATGGTTGAACTTTGTACTAAAAAAGATCAGTTTTCATCCCAAAATGGAATAGTAAAATTTTCAGTTGAAAATGTAATTTTCAAATAAACTGATGAATTTTCAAACTAAAATGATGAATCTTCACCTGGAATAAATTAATTTCAAGATTTTTAAAGTTTTTTTTTTACAATTTTCCTACTTCGAATAGATTGAGAACATTAGTTTACGTAAGTATCTGGCCTTAGAAACAATTCTGAAGTTGCATAAAGGTAGATAAGTAATTTAACAATGATGTTACGATATTCAGCAATAATTATTGAATACATTTTTTTACATTGGATTTTTTTATTTATTGTATTTATTTTTTATATATAGAATTTCGTGGACAGAGAAAATACAGCAATTGGCTGTATTTAATAGAAAAAGCAAGTAATAAAATTCTTATCGTATCTTGGGGTGATGACTATGACCCAGGATTACATAACAGAAAAATCAGTAAAATTTATAATCGTGGCGTCGTCTTGAGAATTAATTAAGACAAAAAGTGTCATTAGAATCAACAAAACGTTATACAAGTCTCAACAGTCATTGATAAAATAATTTTTACTCTTGTCTTATATTTTTAAATTGAAGATTTAACCAAAAATTTCATTTTTCATCGTTCAAATTAGGGAGAAATAGGGTGATTTATCACGAAAATAGGAGAATAATTTTTTTTTCTAAAAGGTCGAATTTTTCAGAAAACAATTAACTTTCATACCCAAAAAGATTAATTTTCAACCAAAAATGATGATTCTTCAACACAATAGTGGAATTTTCAGCAAAAAAAATGTTTAATAAAACAGTTGCATTTACCGGATGGGCGAATTTTTAAACAAAAATATTAAACTGTAACTAAAAAGAGTTGCTATGAAAAAAAAGTTGAATCAGACGAACTTTTTAGAAAAAAAAGACAAATGTTCCACAAAATAGCCAAAAGTTTTACCGAATTATTTTAATTTTTAATTTTTTTGAATTAACTTTTAAGAGGAAGTTGATATTTGAACCGAAATTTTTTTTAAATTTTAAATCAGAAAGAGTTGAATATGACCAAAAAATATGAATATTCAAATCAAAATTTAATAAATGGTATTTCAAACAAAAAAGATTTTAATTTTAAATCAAAGACAGTGAAATTCAATCAAAAGAGACGAACTTTTTATTAACAGAATATTTGAATCCTCAACGAAAGCAGATTAATTTTTAACCAAAAGTTGCACTTTTATAAACACAACAAATTATATAAATTAATTTTTAGCCAATTATTTCAACTTTCAACCAAATAGTTGGATTTTCATTTAAAAATTATCAATTTTCAACCAACAATGTTAATTAATCTTCAAACTAAAAAAAAACTAATTTTCAACAAAAATAGTTGAATCGTAATCCAATAAAAGGAAGGTTCAAAAAATTAGTTTAACTTTCAACCAAGTATTTGAATTTTCAGCCAAAAAATATTAATTTTGAACTGAAAAATTTTACAGTTGAATTTTCAACCAAAAATGGAGTAGTTAAATTTTCATTTTAAAAAGTTAATTTTCAACTAAAAAAAAAGAATTTTCAACAAAATAGTTAAATCTTAAAAAAATAAAATGAATTTTTAACAAAATAGTTCTACTTACAACCAAGTAGTTTAATTATCAACGAAAAAAGATCAATTTTCAACCAAAAACGAAATAGCTAAATTTTCAGTCAAAAAATTAGTTTTTAAATAAAAAAATACGAATTTAAAAGAAAAGTTGAATCATCAACCAAAATAAATAAATTTTTATCAAAATAGTTCAACTTTCAACTGTGTAGATTAAATGTCAACCAAATAATATGAATTTTAATTGAAAAATTTAATAGATGAATTTTCTAGTAATAGCGATGAATTTTCAAACTAAAAATTGAATAGTTAAGTTTTCAGTTGAAAAATTAATTTTCAGCAAAAAAAAAGTAGTTTTGAAAGAAATAGTTCTATCTTTGCGCAATAAAATTATTTTTTAACAAAGAAGTTCAACTTTCAACCCAGTAATTAAATTTTCAAAAAAAAATCAATTTTCAACCAAAAATGAAATAGCTACATTTTCAGTTTAAAAAATTAATTTTTTCATGAAAAATACGAATTTTGAACAAAATAAATACATCTTCAACAAATAAAATGAATTTTTATTAAAATAGTTCAACTTTCAACCAAGTAGCTTAATTTTCAACCAAAAAAAGATCAATTTTTAATAAAAAATAAAATAGCTACATTTTTATTTTAAAGAATTAATATTTGAATGAAAAAAAAACGAATTTGTAACAAAATAATTAGATCTTCAACAAATAAAATTAATTTTTGCCAAAATAGTTAAACTTTCAACCAATTAGCTTCATTAAAAAAAAAAGATCAATTTTCAACCAAAAAGGAAATGGCTAAATTTTCAGTTAAAAGAATTTATTTTTTCAGAAAGAAAATGAATTTTAAACAAATTAGTTACATTTTCAACAAGTAAAATGAATTTTTATCAAAGTTATTCTACTTCCAACCGATTAGTTGAATTATGAATAACAAAAGATCATTTTTTAATAAAAAATGAAATAGCTAAATTTTCGGTTAAAAAAATTAAGTTTCAGCCAAAAAAAAAAAAAATGTTCAGCAAAAGAAATTAATTTTTAACAAAGTAGTTAAATATTCGACAAATAAAATAAATTTTTATCCAAGTAGTTCAACTTTTAGCCAAGTAGTTTAATTTTTAACCAAAAATGATCATTTTTCAACCAAAAATGGAATATCTAAATTTTCATTTAGAAGAATTAATTTTTTGATTACAAAAAAAAACTAATTTTCAGCTAAATAGTTACACTTTCAACAAATGAAATAAATTTTTATTAAAGTAGCTTAACTTTCAACCAAATAGCTTAATTTTTAAGAAAAAGAAGATCAATTTTCAACCAAAAATGAAATGGCTAAATTTTCAGTTCAAAGAATTTATTTTTTCAGAAAGAAAATGAATTTTCAACAAAATAGTGACACATTTACAAGAAGTAAAATGAATTTTCACCAAAGTAGTTCTACCTTCAACCAATAAGTTGAATTATAAATAACAAAAAATATTTTTTCATAAAAAATGAAATAGCTTAATTTTCAGTTAAAAAAAAAAATAAGTTTCAGCCAAAAAAAAAAAAATTCAACAAAAAAATGAATTTTCAACAAAGTAGTTCTACTTACAACCCATTATTTGAATTAGGAATAACAGAAGATCATTTTTCAATAAAAAATGAAATAGCCAAATTTTCAGTTAAAAAAATTAAGTTTCAGCCAAAAAAAAATAATTTTCAGCAAAAAAATGAATTTTCAACAAAGTAGTTAAATATTCAAGAAATAAAATAAATGTTTATAAAAGTAGTTCAACTTGTAGCCAAGTAGTTTAATTTTTAACAAAAAAATATCAATTTTCAACCAAAAATGAAATGGCTAAATTTTCAGTTAAAAGAATTTATTTTTTCAGAAAGAAAATGAATTTTCAACAAAATAGTGACACATTTTCAAGAAGTAAAATGAATTTTCACCAAAGTAGTTCTACTTTCAACCAATTAGTTGAATTATGAATAACAAAAAATCTTTTTTTAATAAAAAATGAAATAGTCAAATTTTCAGTTTAAAAAAAAAATAAGTTTCAGCCAAAAAAAAAAATTTTAACAAAAAAAATGAATTTTCAACAAAAAAATGAATTTTCAACAAAAAAATGAATTTTCAACAAAAAAATGAATTTTCAACAAAGTAGTTCCACTTTCAACCCATTAGTTGAATTATGAATAACAAAAGATCATTTTTTAATAAAAAATGAAATAGCTAAATTTTCAGTAAAAAAAAAATCATTTTCAGCAAAAAAAATGAATTTTCAACAAAGTAGTTAAATGTTCAACAAATAAAATGAATGTTCATAAAAGTCGTTAAACTTTTAGGCAAGTAGTTTAATTTTTAACCAAAAATGATCAATTTTCAACCAAAAATGGAATATCAAAATTTTCATTTAGAAGAATTAATTTTTTGATTAAAAAAAAAACGAATTTTCAGCAAAATAGTTACACTTTCAACAAATAAAATAAATTTTTATTAAAGTAGCTTAACTTTTAACCAAGTATAATTTTCAACCAAAAATAGAATAGTTAAATTTTCAATTAAATGTTATGTAAACGAAAAAATTAAAAGTTGGATTTTCCAAAAAATAACGATCAATTTTTAACCTAAAATGGAATGTTTAATTTTTTAAATGAAAATATTTTTTTTCAACTAAAAACAAGTATTTTTTGACAAAATAGTTCAATCCTAAACCAATAAAATGAATCTTTAACAAAGTTGTTCAACTTTCAACCAATTAGGTAAATTCTCATCCAAAAATGAAATAGATAAATTTTCAGTTAGAAGAATTAATTCTTTAATAAAAAAATACGAATTTTCAACAAAATTTTCACATCTTCAAAAAAAAATGAATGTTTATTAAAGTAGTTCAAATTTCAACCGAGTAGCTTAATTTTCAACCGAAAAAATATTTATATTCAATAAAAAATTAAACAGCTGAATTTTTAACTAATAACGATAAATTTTCCACCAAAAATAGAATAGTTAAACTTCCAGTTTAAAAAATTAATTTTCAGTCAAAAAAAAGTAATTTCGAACAAAATAGTTTCAAAGTAGTTCATTTTTCAACCAAGCAGCTTAATTTTTAACCAAAAACTATTAATTTTAAATGAAAAACTTGTCAATTGACTATTCACCTAAAAGCGATCAACTTCCAACCAAAAATGGATTTATTAAATTATCAGTTGAGAAAATTAATTTTCAACTAAAAAAAA
The DNA here is from genome assembly GCA_932195095.1 of Andricus curvator. Lineage (NCBI taxonomy): Eukaryota > Metazoa > Arthropoda > Insecta > Hymenoptera > Cynipidae > Andricus > Andricus curvator. The sequence continues at coordinate 112,463 of CAKNYM010050182.1, read as the reverse complement.
AAATTTCCGAAAAATAGTTCAGATAATTTACTTGTAAAATAAAATCACTAATTTTCATTTTTTTCAAGCATTTCAAACAATTGTTATTCACATTATTTTTCATGAATGATGTAAAATTCTGCGTTAACCCCTCCCCCCTGCGTTACAAATATTTAAAAAAAACTGCCCCCTCCCCCCGGGGGCAGTGTGACGCAGTTTTTGAAATTATAAAATAGTAGAAGAATTAATTCTTTTCACACAAATTTTAATTTGAAATTTATTTATATTTATTTAAATTCATCAACTTGAAAAGTTTCAGTTCAAAAGTATGTACCCACATTCTGTGAACACGATTTCACGTGCAACATTATATGTGTGTGAAGAACACAATGAATTTCCTGCTGACCACATCCTCTCACGAACGCTATTACTTGCTAAGGATTCTTCTTGCTTGGAATTTCGAATCTGTTCAGGGATTGCTTCTCATGCTCGTTTTAATTAAATCAACAATAAAAAAATCTCATCAAATTGGAAGATAAAATCAATAAAAAGCTCCTGAAAATATTTTGTGAGTCTTGTTATTTTCAAAAACTACTTGAAATTGCGATAATTACATGCTGAAATAATATATTGTCCTATCGAGTGGAGATCTTTACATGGTGACTTTGTGAAGCTCTTCGCCTGGGGTGATTGCTAGAGAGGTTGATCAGCTACTTGGGTCGCAGCAGTGTTATGGAACAAACGTGTTGTTTTTTCAGGATTTTCGAATTTGTTCAGGGATTGCTTCTCATGCTCGTTATAATTAAATCAACAATAAAAAAATTTAATCAAATTGGGAGATAAAATCAATAAAAATCTCCTGAAAAGATTTTGTGAGTCTTGATATTTTTAAATACTACATGAAATTGCGATGATTATGGAGAGCTTTACATGGTGACTTTGTGAAGCTCTTCGCCTGGGGTGATTGCTAGAGGGATTGATCAGCTACTTGAGTCGCAGCAGTGTTGTGGAACGAACGTGTTGTTTTTTCAGGATTTTCGAATTTGTTCAGGGATTGCTTCTCATGCTCGTTTTAATTAAATCAACAATAAAAAAATCTCATCAAATTGGAAGATAAAATCAATAAAAAGCTCCTGAAAAGATTTTGTGAGTCTTGTTATTTTTAAAAACTACTTGAAATTGCGATAATTATATGCTGAAGTAATATATTGTCCTATCGAGTGGAGAGCTTTACATGGTGACTTTGTGAAGCTCTTCGCCTGGGGTGATTGCTAGGGAGATTGATCAGCTACTTGGGTCGTAGCAGTGTTGTGGAACGAACGTGTTGTTTTTTCAGGATTTAAAAAAATATTTTTGAAAACTTTGAGTTGTTTTAAATGATATTTCTAAATTTGAGAAGTTTTGAAAAGATTGAAAAATGATGTAAATTTGAAAAGATTTCAAGACATCTTAAACAAAATGTAGATTTTTCAAGATTTCGAAATAAAAATTTGAATTGTTTCTTAAGATTTTAGGGAAAAATTAAACTGATTTTTTATTTTGATAAATTAATTTTCAAAAAATAATCAAAGAGATTTTAAAACATTTCAAATGATTTTCTATAATTTCGAAAAAGGTATTCGAAGATTTTAAAGCAATCTTTTTCAATTTTGCAAGATTACAAAATTTAAGAAACAAATTCAAATCATTTTAACAGATATTGAGAAGTTTTTAAAAACGTTTGAAAAGAACTTGAAATTTGAAAAAATATATATTAAAAGTGATTTTTTATCTTGAAAATCTAATTTTAAAAGAATATTTAAAAAGATTTTGAAACATTACAACAGATTTCCTAAGTTTTGAAAAGATACAAAAATAATTTTAAACCAATAATTACTTCAACAAATTTTGAAAAAGTGTAGATGTTTGAAAATTTTGAACAAAAAACTTAGAAGCTTTTTAAGAATTTTAAAATGTTTCAAGAGAACACAAATTTTTTTGAAAATTTCTGGAGAAATTTTATATAATTTTTTATTCTAGAACATTTGTCAAAAAATAATCTGGAAGATTTTCAGAAATCCAGTAATTTGACAATACATTGAGAAGTTTTTAAAAATTTTGTAAAAAAATTAAAAATTTCAAAAAGTTCAAAATAAAATTTCGATTTTGGAAGATTCCGAAGTACAATTTTAAAATTTCTCCAAGATTTTGAAAAGTTTCAAGATAATAAAAAAATGTTCTGAAGATTCCTGGGAATATTAACAGTGATATTTAGAAGTTTTTAAAGAATACAAAAATAATTTTATTTACAAAAACAGTGTAGAATTTTAAATATTTCGAACGAAAGATTAAGAAGCTTTTTCAGATTTTGAAAGGTGCCAAGAGAATAAAAAAAAATTATCAACATTTTTTTGGAAAATTTTCAACGATTTTTTATTTTACAAAATTTATTTTTAGAGAAGATTAAAAAAGATTTTAAAACATTCCTGAAGAAAAATTCATTTTTTTGTTTGAAGATTCCTAATTTTAGTTGAAAATTTGTCTTTTTTGTTAGAATATTAATCTTCTTGATAAAAAATTAATGAATTTGGTTGCAAATTCAACTATCAAGTTAACAATTAATCTTTTTCATGGAAAATTCATATTTTCGGGTTTAAAAAATTAACTGGTTGGTAAAAAATTCGTCTCTTTTGGAAAATATTCAATATTTTTTGGTAACAAATATAACTGGTTGAAAATTAATCTTTTTGGTTGAGGATTCAAGTATTTAATTGAAAATTTGTTTCTACATTTTTTCGTTAAAAAATCATATTTTTTGTTCGAAAATGCAAATATTTGGTTGAAGATTGACTTTTTTGTTAAAATTTTGATTTAACAAATCTGAAAATTTAAAAAAAATTTGAATTTTCTCAAGCATAGTAGGAAAGTTATATTTAAACAAATACAACAAAAATTAAACAATCTCGCAATCATTGTTGTTGAAAACCTGATTGGCTTTTCATTACTTGGATTTGTTTTACATCTTAAATTTGAAATTTTGAAAATTGAATCTACAAATAATTTCTTTTCATAATAAAAATCATAGAAAACCTTGCCTTATAGAATGCCTTATGCCTTATGCCTTATGCCTTATGCCTTATGCCTTATGCCTT
>CAKNYM010050182.1:91906-109343 GCA_932195095.1 Andricus curvator | reverse complement strand
TTCATGCCTCATGCCTCCTGCCTTATGCCTTATGCCTTATGCCTTATATAATATTGCGCGGGTAAATGAAAAATTTCAAACTTTTGTATCAATATTAATTTTATACTTTTATTTAAAAATGAGGTCAGATAAAAAACATAACGCGCGTAGCGCGCTTACTTCTTTTGTAGTTTGATTAAATAAGCATACTCTAAAGAAGTAATTTTTAAACTCGAATTTTGTATTCCTGGAATAAAATAATTTTATCCATCTTATTATTAGATATGTTACGAATTTATTTTTACGTCCGCAGATAAATTAAACCATATATTGCATCAAAAAGACCGCCCGAAGAATAAAATATTTCAGACTAACTCCTGATTTGTTTGACCAGAAAATGACCCTGGACCCTCATACTGGTTCCAATAATTTTGACTCGACAAGCCCAATTCTAAAATTAATACTGAGGGTCGAGTTTTTTACTTTATGAACCATCCTTCGCGATAATTTTATGAAGATTCTAATTTTAAATCAAAAATAGTTGAACTCATCCAAAAAAGACAAAATTTCAACAAAATAGTTGAATCTTCAACCAAAAAAGATTAATTTTAAACCAGTTTTATTTTTCACCAAAAAGAAAAAATTTCTCCCAAGAGAGATGAAATTTTGAACGAAAAAGACAAATTTTCAACAAAATAGTTGCATTTTGAACAAAAAAAAATTTCAGTCAAGAGGACAACTAATCTTTAATAAAAATTAATTTAATCAAAATTGTCAAAAAAGAATCTGGATGATTCTCAGGAATCGAATCATTTTAAAATATATTGAGAAGTTTTTAAACAAATTTTTTTAAATTTAAGAATTTCAAATTAAAATGTAGATTTTGGAAGATTCCGAAATGCAATTTTAAAGTTTGCCGAAGATTTTGAAAAGTTTCAAGATAATAAAAAAATTTTCTGAAGATTCCTGGGAATATTAACAGTAATATTGAGAAGTTTTTAAAGGATACAAAAATAATGTTATTTACAAAAAAAAAAATGTGTTGTTTTATTTACAAAAAAAATGTCAGTCAACAGGACAACTAATCTTTGATATAAAATACAAATTACGAAAGACTATTTATTTTTCAAGTTTATTTATTTTAAGACTATATAAATATAATTTTTCTAGGTTTCTTAAGAAAATTCAAAAATATTATTGAAGATTTTACCTATTTCGAAAAAATATCGAAAAAAATTTTGAAATTTTTTTTCTATTCTACAGGATGTCACCAAATTTTAGAAAAAATTCGAGTCAGTTTCTAAGATATTTAGAACTTCTAGAAGTTTGGAAGAAATTAACAAATTTATTATACATTTTCTGAAATCTTTCAAAGTTTTAAAATATTTGAAAACTCATAAAAATTTCTAAAGGTCCTAAGTATCTTTGAAATTTAATCGAACTATTCTTTAAACTTAGAATAATCTTGTAAAATAAAAAATTGTTTGTTTCTAATTTTTCCAGGCTCCTCTTTGAGAATTTTGGGAATCTTTTTAAATATTCTCTTAGAATTAATTTTTAAAAATAAAAAAATCATTTTAAACTTTCCCAGGAATTTCAAGAAATTTTTTTCATTAACTTGAAACATTTCAAAATCTTTGAAAAGCGTCAAAATTTTATTTCGAAACCTTCAAAAATCCACATTTTGTTTGACATTTTTTTTAAACTTCTAAATATTTTTTAAAATTGTGCAATTCTTCCTTATAATTTTTTAAGCATCATTCAAAATTAAAAAATTGTCTTGAAATCTGGCAGATTTTTTTTCTCGAAATTTCAGGTAATAATTTGAAATGGTTTGAAATCTTTTTCGATTTTTTCCTAAAACTAATTTTCCAAAATAAAAATTCATTTGAAATTTCACAAGGAATCTTAAGAAAATTGGTTTAATATCCTGAGACCTTTCGAAATTCTTATAAAGATTCTTTTCTCCAAATCTTCAAAAATCTATATATTGTTTTTAAATTTTTGAAATCGTCTCAAGATATACATTATTTTTGAATCTTTTCAAAACTTCTGAATATCTCTCAAACTTAATTACAAAAAAATTGTAGTCTTCTAAATTTATCGTCGAAAATTATTTCATTGGCATGAAACCTTTCAAAATACTTAAATGGCTTCTGCGTTTTTGTTTCAAATCTTTAAAAATCTACATTTCATTTTAAACTTGCACGAATGTTAAAATTTTTTTTTAATTTTTACACTGATTTCGAAATAATAGGAATTTTTTTTTAATTTTCTCTGAAATTTTTTTTTTAATAAAAAATTATTTGAAATTTTCCAAATTTTTAAAAAGCTTCTGGTTTCGAAATCTTCAAAAACCTTTTTTTTTAGAATTTTGGAATTTTTAGAATTAAAATTCCTCATTTGGAAATTGTGATTTACAAAAATCCAGAAAATTCTAAAGAAGAAACTGATTCAGTAGAGAAAATATTTGAAATAGTAAATTCCCGAAATTGTAAAATACCAAACATTCAAAATTTCTGAATTGGAAAATTCCCGAAATTTTTCAATATGACCGATTTGAAAAATTCCCGAATAATAAAATTGCCGACAGTTTATAATATTACCGAATTTGAAAATTCCCGAATGATGAAATTCCCAACAGAAAATTGCCAAATTATAAAAAAATTATTCTTATATATTATAAAAAATTTTGTTCGTTACCGATTTATCTCGAAATTTCTTATTAATTTTTTTTTTAAATTAAAAATTCGATTTTCAAGAATTTTGTAATATTTTTTAAAATACTGTGCACATTTTCAAACAAAATTTTTCATTTTGAAATATATTTTTTTTCAATTATTGTTATTTAAATTCAAGCAATAAATTGAAGAAAACTTTAAACATAAAAAAATTCTTTGATGAAAATATTTTATTATTGTATTTTCAATTAATAATATTTATTGCTAAACAATTTTTTTTAATTGTTAAAATTCGGGAAATTTATTATTCGGAATTTTTCTACTTTGGATATAATAATTTTAGAAAACCTAAAACATTTTAAAAAATTGTTTTCTTTTATAAAAACATTTTATGATTTAATTTTTAATATATGAATAATATTTATTTAAAAAAATTGTTTACTGTTTAAATTCGGGAATTTTTTACTTAGGATATTTTATAATTCAGCAATTTTTTGTGACGGGAATTTTTTTATTCGGAAATTTTCAAATTGGGTAATATTAAAAACTGTGAGTAATTTTATTATTCGGGGATTTTATTATTCGGAAACTTTTCAATTCGGCAATTTTACAGTTACGAAAATTTTATTTTTCGGGATTTTTCAGTCATCCCGAAGATTTCTGAATTATAAAATTCCTGAATCCAAAAAATTAGAAAAACATTTTAATAATAATTAAATAATTAAATAATTAGCAAAAAAAAATATGTTCATCAAATAAAAGTATTTTATTTTTTGTTATTCAACGAATTTTTTATTCCGAATGTTTTTTTCCGGGAATTTTCCAGTGTCAAGAATATTATTTTTTCATGTTTTTGGGTTGTCCCTCGGTGATGAAAAAGTTCTTAATTTTAAAGAATTAAATTCTATAGACTTCAATCTACATAAACAATTTATTTTTAACAATTTTGGAAATCTTTTGGAATATTTTGAAATCTTTCTTAATATTCTTTTAAAATAAATTTTCTAAAATAAAAAATTATTGACAATTTTCCAAGAAATCTTAAGAAAATGCTTTTATTCTCTTGAAACCTTTCAAAATTCTTAAAAAACCTTCCGAATTTTTTATTCGAAATCTTCAAAAAGCTACATTTTGTTTTAAATAAAATTATTTTCACATAGTTTCAAAACTTCTAAATATCTCTTAAACTTATTCGATTTTTTTCAAAAATTTTGTAATCTTCCAAAATTGAAAAATTTTGCTTTGAAATTTTCTATATTCTTTTACGAAATTTTAGGAAATCATTTTAAATCTTTTTGGTTTCAAGTTTCTTTTGCAGGATATGATAACCAATAAACGGAAGTACAATATTTTCCCAGTGACGCATTTCCTAAAACTCGTTGAACAATAGCATATTTGCAGAATCTAGCACACAGAGTACTTAACGGTTATATAAGCGTGAGTATAAACATACAAGTTTTATAGACGTCACACGATAAATACCAGTGATGGGTAATTTTTTTTTAACATGTTATATTTTTCTTGGATAATTTTGCAAAAAAGTAACTTTCGTTACTTCTTTAGTTACTTTTGTATTTTAGAAATATATGTGACAAATATGAAAATAATAAACACTTATCTTTGTCAAATCACTTTTTTTAATGAAGTCACTATAGAAATGTAAAAAAAGAAAAAGATGACTTTAGTGACTTCTTTCAATAAATTAAAACAGAGGACCCAAGAATTTCTGAATTTTATTTAATTTTTTTGAATTTTTTGAATTCACTCTGAATTTTTTGGAAAAAAAAAAAACTTTTAAATACACCTTGAATTTATATGGATTTTATCAGATTTTCATGCGCTAATTCTATTCAATCCCATTTCTCGGAATTGAATGGAATTTTTTTGGATTTTAAAAATTTGGTTCTATTCACTTAAATTAGTTTTTTAATTCATCTTTATTTCGTATAAGTTTTATCGTATTCTCTTGAATTCCCTTGAATTCTTCCTTATTCGCTCTAATGTTACTGAAATCAATGAAATATTTTGGATTTTTTTCAATTTTTCAATTCACTCTGAATTCTTATTAATTCATCCTGAATTCTCTTGATATTTTCTAATTTACCATGCATTTTTTAACTTATTTAAATTCTTCTAAATTTACACAATTTTGCTCAATTCATTAAATTTTGTTGGTAGTTTTTTCTAAATTCACTTTGAAGTCTTTTAAACTCATCTCGAATAAATAGGCATATCATCAAATTCATCAAATTAGATAAAAGTTGTTCACCCCAAAAAAGAGCCACACATTTTTTACTCATAATTTTTTTATACGATGCGTAGTTTTTCTTTCAATCATTAAAAATAACATAAAAAATAAAAAATTAAATTTTTAGAAAAACGACGCAAAGCACGAAAAAAAATTCATGAACAAAAGTTGTACGCCCAAAAAAGATCTATAAATCTGTTATCAATCATTTTTCGATGGAACGCGCAGTTTTTAATTTAATTCGTAAAAAATAACATTAAAAATAAAAAATAAAGTTTTTTTTCTAAATGACACAAGGATCGAAAAAAATTAATAGACGAAAGTTGTTCACCCAAAAAGGATTTACAAATTTGATATTAGTCATTTCTGGATAGGACACGTATCCTTTTAATCTTAAAAAATAATATTTAAAAAAAAATTTAATTTTTGGAAAAACGACACAAGATACGAAAAAAAATTAATCGACAAAATTTGCCCAACGAAAAAAGATCTAGAAATTTGTTATAAACTTTTGATATGAGAATACATTAGAAATAAAAAAGTAACTTTTTTTGAAAACCGACGCAAGTTACAAGAATTTTTTATTTAACCAAATTTTTCGCCTAAATTGTATCTACAAATTGTCTAAGAATCACTTTGCTCTAGGATTCGTATTTTTGGTTCAAATCGTAAAGTAACATTGGAAATAAAGAAATTAAATTTTTGGAAAAATGAGAGAAGTTGCAATGAAATGTTTAATAATAAAATTCTTTTTCTTTATAATTATGAAAAGAAGACCATAAAAATACCTCTGTTTTAATCCCAATGCATATTATGAATTGTAATAATATGTGCAAAGCACGAGTTACGTGATGAGAATGTGTTCGTTAAAGCCGAAGGAGCTTTAACGAAAGAGAATTCACAATCACCAAAATCAATTCCAAATTTAATGAATTCAATTTATTTCTCTAATATATATTATTGATTGTTTTCTATTCAATTGCATTTTTTGTTAATTATCTTGAGTTTTTTTTAATTTCATCAAATTCTCTTGAATTACCTTCAATTCTTCTAAGCTCACTCCAACTTTACTGAAGTCAGTGGAATATTTCGAAGCTTTTTCAACTCATGCGAATTTTTTTTGTTCGGAATTCCTCTTTTTTTTAACCCTCTCTGAATTCTTTTGAATTCATACTTGAATTTTTCTAAATTCGCTCAATTCTACTGAACTAAATGGATTATATTTGTTTTAATTCAGTCCAAATTCATAGGCATTTTATCAAATTCTTTTCAATTCCTTTTAATTCTTCTGAATTCATTCAAATTTTACTGAAATCATCGGAATATTTTTTATTTTTACCATTTCTTTAAATTTACATGCATTTTTTAAAAATTCACCTTGAATTTTTAATTTTAATTATTTTCTTCATTTTTTGAATTTACACAGTTTCGAGATATTGATCGAAAATGGCTCCACGCAATTTTTAATAATTGGATTATTTTTTATATCATTATCAGTATGGTTCATGTACAAATAACAACGTAAATAACAAATAACAAATAAGTAACGTTCATATACAAATTAAAAATTTTCAAATTTATTTATTTTAAACAAAAAAAGTAACTTTTCTACGATAAAAGATGACTTCTTAAGAAAATACTTAAATTTTCTGCAAAATAATTTAATTTTCTATAAAACAATTAAATTTTCAACGAAGTATTTGAATGTTCAACGTTAAATGATTAATTCGCAGCAAAAAAGTGTAATAGTTGATATTTCAACCAAGGATGAAATTTCATTTGAAAAAATGAATTTTAAAATCAAAAAGACGAATTTTAAACAAATAAAGATTTTTCAGTAATGAAAGAAAAAAAGTTCACCTCAATTGTTGAACCTTAGGGCCAAAAGAAGAATTTTCTGTATAAAAATTGAATTTTCAACCAGAAAAATAGGAATTTTCAGCAAAAAAATTAATTTTCAACAAAATAGTTGAATTTTCAACCAAAGAGATAAAGCTTCATTTAAAAAAATTTTGAACAGAATAGTTCAACTTTTACCCACGCAGTTAAATTTTCAATTAAACAAGATCAGTTTTCAACTAAATAGTCAGAATTTAACCAAAGAGATGAATTTTCAACTTCTTAAACATTAAAAATATGAATCTTAAAAAAAATGATTTCTTAAGAAAGTGGTTCAAAGCAAAATTTTCAAACAAAATAGTTTAAATAAGAAGTAAATTTTCTACGAAGATACTTAAATTTTCAACCCAAAAAGGCAGATGAATTTTTAAAGCAAAAAGACAAATTTTACAAAAAAATAGTTGGATTTTTCTCCAAAAAACATTTCAATTGATTTTTCGACGCCAAAATATGAATTTTTCTCAAAATTTACTTATTTTATTGAAAATTCATTTTTTTTTAAATTTATTTATTTTTAACTGAAAATTCAAGTATTCTAGTTTTGCTTGAAAAATTATCCTCCTGAGTTAAAAATTAAACTATTTGGTTAAAAATAAATTTTTGTTGTTGTAAATTCATGACTCTAGTTAAAAATTCATTTCTTTGGTTGAAAATTCAGGTAGTTTGTTGAAAATTTGCTTTTTCAATTATAAATTGATAGTTTACCTGAAAATCTTATTGTTCAATTGTTCGCTTCAAAATTTCACTTTTTTAGTTAAAAATTAATTATTTTCTGAGAACATTTATATTTTTTGATTGAAAATTCAGTTTTTTTATTGAAAATTCATATTTTCGGGTTAAAAACTTAACTATTTTGCAGTAAATTCGTGTTTTGGCTTGAAAATTCAACATTTTGGATGAGATTATTCTTCTTCTTTCACTGAAAAATCTTTTGTGGTTGAAAATTTGACTCTTTTGTTGAAAGTTCCTATTTTTTGTTTGAAAATCAACCAAAAAGTTGCATTCATGTCCAAGAAAGATGAAATTTCTGATAAAGCAGATGAATTTATAAAGCAAAAAGACAAATTTTACAAAAAAATAGTTGGATTTTTATCCAAAAAAGATTTCAATTGATTTTTCAACACCAAAATGTGAATTTTTCTCAAAAGGTAAATTTCCTACGAAATAGTGGAATTTTCAAGCAAAAAGATTGACTTTTCAACAAAACTGTTGAATTTTCGAACAAATAATCAAATTTACAACTGAAAGGATAATTTTCAGGAGGAAGCAACTGCAAAAAAAGAAATATAAATATAAAGCAAATAAATTATTAACAATAATGTTATATCAGGGTTATCGCAAAACTTAATTTTAAAAATTCTCTAATTTTTCCCTGACCAATTCTTCATTTTCCCTGACCGTTAATGTTCAAAGACCAGAATATTACATTCCTAACATTTTGAACCTAGAATCTTTTATAAGCGGAATAAAACAATTTCAAATAAAAATTGAAAAATTTCAAACTTATTCTGCTTGACAGTTACACTGAACAACAAAACTTTTGGCCCGGGATGTCTCATTGAAGTGAATATGATTTTTATATGTATTATGAGCCGTAGAATACGCAAATGGTCTCAGTTTTTGCCCTACGCATCAGGGTTATTTTTAAATCGCAAAATATCGATTTTTTGAAAAATCCCTATTTAACGCATTTTTCGTTTATTTGCATATCCCGATTTTCGTAAGAACTAAACTGTAATTAGTTTTACTTATACTGAATCTCACTTTTTCTTGTGTTTTGGTCTCAATTTAACACGATCCTACTTTTTTTGTTTAGTTCGAATAACCTAATAAGGTCACAGGCTAGAGGTATATTATTAAATTTAAGCTTTTTTTTAATTTTCAGAAAAAATGTTATTTTATTGAAATAATAAATAAAATTTACATTTTTTATGTCGATTAAAAGTAGTATTTTTTCTATAATAAAAATAAATGAAATTACATAGTATATAAATGTCATTGATTGTACTTATTCCTTGTGTACATTGGAAATTGAAAAACTTTTTCTATTTAACTTTCTCTTATGACTTGTACAGCTTTCAGATAGGACAGACCAACAATAATCTGCTAACATATTTGCACTTTTTTCAGAATTATACCTCTTCTCTAACTCAGCTATATCCTGGTGGAATCTTTCTCCATGTTCGTCGCTTACTGCTCCATGATTTTCAGGAAAAACTTCTAAATGAGAATCCAACATATGGATTTTCAAAGACATATTAATCGTCATTTTCTTCAAGTTTTTTAACATTTCATTCACCAACACTGGATAATTATCTGCTTTTTTATTTCCCAAAAAGTTATTGATAACGTTTTTTACTGATTTCCAAGTCTTTAAGTGTATGTCTGAAAGCTTTTTTTCAAAATTCGCAGTAAGCATAAGCTTTCTAATGTCAGGTCCAACAAATATGCCCTCTTCAAATTTTGCATCACTAATATGTGAAAATTTTTCTTTCAAAAATGAGTATGCCTCAGGAGATTGCTTGATCAGTTCCTTGACAAAACTTTTAGCCAAACCTAATTTGATGTACAATGGCGGTAAGAAAACATTTTGAGAATCAACAAGGGGTTGTGCAATAACATTTTTTGTCCGGGTATCATTTCTATCCGCGGTGGCCATATTTTTTATGTATAGTGTGCTGCTTTATTTCGGCTATCCCAATGACATTAACATAGAAAGCACATATACTTAGTGTAACCTAACTGTAGACCCAGAAGAATACTTATTATTTTGAAGTCCTCACATATATTCCATTTATGTTTATCATAATAAATTTTTTCTAATAAAATTTTCACATTGTCATAGCATTTTTTAGTTTGCGTACCATACAAGACTGGTATGGATGGCTTTTCGTTACCATATTATTTAAGAGTACAGCTTTCAAGCTTGTTTTATTAGAGTCAATGAAAAGACGCCATTCATCAACCACAAACTCAAGCTGAAGTTCGCAAAATAGCCCTTTGATATCGTTGCAAAACAAAAAGCTATTTTCTTCGGAAAAATAATCTCTGAATTTTTCTTCTCGACTTTGAAAAGTGATTTTAATGTTCGTTTCAAGTAGATTTTTTTCTTTCAGGCGAGAAACTAATATTTCTGCTTTAGATTTAGAAAGAGTTAAATCACGGATAAGATCATTTAATTCTTTTTCATTAAATCGAATCGACTCAGTTTGCTCTTTTTTTATTTGTGAATTCGATTAAAAGTCAGAAGATGAGTGCTCTAAACTGAGCGGTTGACTTTCAAAAAACTCTTGTGAATCTGCCGTTGTTACTTGCATTGGTGAAGGAGTTATTGTATGTACTGGCACTCCAAGTACAGGCCTTGTAACTGATGACACTTGTGGATAGTTTATTCGATTTTCGTTTTTGATGAAAAGCCTTTTAATTTAGTTAGACAAAAGTAACTGTCACTCACATGATCTTTCTGTTCTCTCCATATTGTAGGCATAGAATAAGGAAGATTTCGATCTTGTCTTGATAGTCTTATCGAACAAGTCAAATATATTACATTAGGAACCCAAGGCTTACCGCAATTACTTATTTTGGAACCAAAATAGTTTTCGTATGCACTTTGCAATGAGGGAGTAAAGTTCCGTCTGTTTTCCTCAAATACACACTCACTACATCCATAGCAAAATTTACTACCACTATTCACACATTGACGATTTCGTAACATTTTCAGATTACTTTATCAATGTGATTCGGATATAAATCTGTATAGAAAATATCTACGTTAAAAGGCAAAACAACAAATGCAAATATACACAATACGCTCACTGAAAAATTTGGTATGACAGCTGTTCGTGCAGTACGACTGTCCTGCCACCTAGTGTCTCATAGCAGACGTGCTGCGAGCTCAGATATGCTCTCGCGGCGGCGGGAAGTACAAAATTGAAAGAATACAACGGTTAGTGACATTCAAGATATTGTTCTTAATTGTTTCGGTCTGAATAGAAGAATAAGAGTTTGGGCTAAAAATATAAAAACATTGTCCATTTGATCACGTTTTTATCTTGTAATGCAAACTGTGTATCGTGAAAATTATATTGAAATCAAGTTCAACTTGGATACAAATATAGAAAAGTTAGTTTCAGTACACACAAAATTAATTTTAATTTAAATGTTACGGAAATCGCGATATGCAAATAATCCCGAAAATGCGTTAAATAGGTATTTTCCGAAAAATCTATATTTTGCGATCTAAAAAAAAATCAAAATACATATAAAAATCATATTCACTTCAATGAGACATCCCGGGCCCAAAATTTTGTTGTTCAGTATTATTTAAAGTTATATAAATTCCCTGACTTTTACAAGATTTTTTTTCTCAATCCCTGAATTTTCCCTGACTTGAAAAAAATTGTTGTTGGCTAGGTTCACTCACCAGTTACGTAATTTAAGTACGGTCCCTATTATTAAAAAGATTATTTTCCAGCAGAATTTGAATCTGTCTTCTAGATCTTGTACAAATTTGTGCAAATGACTGCAGGGTGGGTTTTTTTTCAATTTTAATTTATTTTTTTTTAAATTGAGAAGATAGTCCTGGGAAGAAAGCAATTCGGGGACATGGATGACGTCAACTCAATTAGAATACAAGGATGGCTTCGTTCATAGAAACACATGCATACACTAATACATTTCGATTGGAACATTTCTGCGGTCTTTGCTCCACTGCAACCAATGGCAGCTGATGTCGCTCTTTTTAATTTGCCTCATAACTCGAGTTTAATTAGTCCGAGACTCGGCGAGAAGAAGCATCTGCGTGTATTTGATTTTCGCGCACGAAGAAACAAATTCGCTAAAATACTGATGATTCATTCGAAGGGGGTGGAACCAATAAAATTTAGGCCACTTTTTTTTACTTGTGTTGTATCAACAAATAACGGCTCGTCAGACATGGTAAATTGGACCATTGCAAGCAATATTCAAAGATGATCTTTTTTTCTATATCAGGTTTTTGATTCACATACATATAAACAATAATTTGAATTATGAAGGTTTTCGGTATTTTTTCATTTTTTTAAAGAAAATTGTATCAATCAATTTTTTTCTGATGATAATAAAAATTCCTTGAAAAAACTTTGATTCACCACCTGGCAAAATAATGCGTGTATTTTCTGAAAAAAGTTTCTTCTCTCGATCTCTCTAGTAGCTTAATGGGAAAACACCCGACCGGCAATCGGAAGTTCTGAGGTTCGATTCCCTGCGGAGCGAAAGGAGATCTTTTTTCAGAAAAAAATCAATTAAAATAATTCTTAATTCATATTTCCATCTAGGCTGAAAATACGTAAAAAAATCTGCCCGCTTAGCGGGCACATTCTCATCGCGCGCTTCGCGCGCGGCTCGCTTCGCTCGCAAGTTTGAGCGCGCCTAGCGCGCGCGAATGTTGGATCTCGCGCTTCGCGCTCGATTATGTATTCACCTCGCGCTACGCGCTCGGGCGTATTTACATCGCGCTTTACGCTCGGCTCCTCTAGATTTTTGAACTTCGTGTTCGACTTCGATGAAAAGAAAAAGTTTGTTTGCAAATATTATAAAATTATCAAAACCTCTACATATTAAGTGATTGTTAAATTTGTTTTTATTTTAGACTGAAAAGGAACTTTCTGTACTCAAGGTTCTATCGACCTTAAGGAACACATTCTCATCCAGACACTCGCGCTTCGCGCTCGATATTTGATTTGAAAATCATTTGAACCGTATGATAGAAACAAAAAAGTTTGAGCGCACTTACGGCGTGCGATTTGGTAAATACACTGAGCGCGCACTTTGTGCTTCGTATTATATGTTCTTCATATACAAATTACTAAATTTATATTTGATTTCAAATGAAAAGGAATGATATAATTCAGGCGACAAATTTTATTAGTTAACATTTTATTTTATCTTGTGCCGTTTATCAAAAAAGTTAATTTTTTCATTTTGAATATATTCTCACCACAAAAATTGATTACGGGTTTGTAAGTCTTTTTTGAATGCACAATTTTTTTTCATTTATATGTTTTCGTACCTTGCATTGTTTTTTCAAAAATTTGATTTTTTTTACTGTCAATGTTATTTTCACGAATAAAACAAAAACCACGCATCCTATCGAAACATGAGTCACAATAAATTTGTACCTCTTCCTTGGATAAACAAATTTTGTTTCGGTCATTTTTTCGTAGCTGGTAATATTCGTCTGAAAATTTGATTTTTCTATTTTCTATGCTGTTTTTTACGAATAAAACAAAAACTACGCGTCATATCAAAAAGTGAATGATAAGAAATTTGTAGATCTTTTTTAGCTGCATAATTTTGGTGAGATGATCTTTTCTGGTATCTTGCATAGTTTGACAGCAAAATGGCTTTTTTGATTTTTCATTAATTTTTTGTGCGATCAAAATTTGAAATTTTTATTTTTCAAAAAATTCAAAAAGTTGTTATGAAAATATTATAGGGTGTTCAGGAATCAACGTTTTTCTCCTCTTGACTTTTTTTCATATCGTGCGTTTTTCGGCTTAAAATGTTCATTTTCGTTTGTTTTTTGGAATTTTGAAAATGCTATAACTCCAGTAATTAATTTTTTATCACGAAAAGTCATAAGAATATTTTGTTAGTCATTTTGCGTAATACTAATAACCGTACATAGAATTTTCAAATCTTCAAAAAAAGTGGTCTCAAAAATTTTCAAAATGTGCTCACTTTTTGGATTTTCATCCAAAATAGCTGGTTAACGAACTCGTTCTCTATTTTTCGGCCATAAAAAAGTGTGCCAAAGCTCAATCAAATCTGATCATTTTTTCGAAAGTTATCGTGGCTACAGATAGACAGACAGACAGACAGACTGACTGACAGACAGACAGACAGACTACAGACAGACAGACACCTTGGTAAAAATCGTTTTTTCTAGCTCAGGGGGTCTCAAAACGTGGAGATTTGATGAAAACCGACTATGTCAAATTTTACATAAAACCAATACCTTCTCATTAGAATGAGAATGTAAAAATTATGTTATTTTCTGATGATAATACAGATTCCTTGAAGAAAATTGTATACTAATAATAATAATAATCTTCGAATTCATTATTTCACATTGTCTAAATTAATTCAGAAAAAATAATTTCAGAATCTGAACACGCACACTAGCTTAAGTTGTACTTTTTTAGTCAACAAATTGATATAAAAAAAAATTAAAAATTTGATATGATTAAGAGTTTTGAGTTTTTTCTTTTTTATTGATTTTATATTTTTCAATATTTTTAAAATTCATTTATTAAATTTTTATACATACAAAATTATCACGGAAAAATCTCGAAAAATAAAATTCCTGAAAAAAGAAAGTATTCAAAATAGAAAAACTGCCGAAATATAAAAGTCCTGGCTTGGAAAATTCCCGAATAATAAAATTTTCGACGGAAAATTCCCGAATTATAAAATATCTGATACTACAAAATTTCCAACGCTAGAAAATGATCGAACTTAAACAATTAAAAAAATTGTTTTCCAATAAATTATATTTATTCATTAATTTATTATTTTATTATTCAATTTATTTTTTGAAAATTATTGTTAGATTTTGAAATAACAATAACTAAAAAAATATATTTCTCAATGCAAAAGAACAATAAATGAATGAGATTTTTATTACAAGAGCATGATTTTAAAAAAATCGCTATGCACATTTAAAAAAAAAAAGCTTGCATTTATGATTTTTACTTTAATGATTGCTGTCTTAAATTTAAACAACAATTTTTTAAATTACATTGAACATTTTTGAAAAATTTCTTTCATAAAAATATTTCATTATTGTATTTTTAATAAATGAACAATATTGATTTAAAAAAACATTTTTTAATTGTATAAATTCGGCAATTTTCTAGCGTCAGATATTTTATAATTCGGGAATTTTCCAATTAGGGATTTTTAAATTTTGGCAATTTTATAATTTTGTGAATGTCAACGAATATTTTGGTTGAGGATTCAACTACATATTTTGTTAAAAAATTTTCTTTTTTGTTGAATTCAACTGGTTTTGTATAAAAATTAAAATCTTTTTTGAGTGAAATATCAACTATTATATTTTTCCTTGAAATTTTTTTTTAAATAAAACTACTTAGTTAGAAGTGGAATTAGTTTTTTCGAAATTAATTTCTTTGGTTAATGGTTCATGATTTCAGTTTTAAAACTTTTTTTCAGAATTTAACTATTTTCTTGAAAATTATTTTTTTTTTTTTTGGTTTGAAAATTAATTTCTTCAAATGAAAAATTATTTTCTTCAGTTCAAATTCAACTATTTGGTTGGAAATTCCTGTATTTTGTTGAAAATTAATCTTTTTGTTAGAAAATTCGCTGTGGGCTAGGATTTCAACAAATAATTTTCAAAAATTAATCTTGTTGGTTGAAAATTTATCTTTTGGGTTGAAAATTCATCTGTTTGGTTAAAAATTCATTTTATTCGGTTGAAAATTAATTTTTTCACCGAAAATTTGACTATTCTGTTTTATGTTAAAAATGTATCCATTTTAGGCGAAAATTTACCTATTTTAGTGAAATTTTTTTTTTTTTTTTTTAATTTATTCATTTTTAACTGAAAATTTAAGTATTCTATTTTTGGTTGAAAAATTATCTTCCTGAGTTAAAAATTAAACTATTTGGTTAAAAACAAAATTTTGTTGGTTGTAAATTCATGACACTAGTTACAAATTCATTTCTTTGGTTGAAAATTCAAGTAGTTTGTTGAAAATTTGCTTTTTCAATTATAAATTAATATTTTAGCTGAAAATCTTACTGTTCAAATTTTCGCTTCAAAATTTCTCTTTTTTAGTTAAAAATTCCATTATTTTCTGAGAAAATGTATATTTTTTGATTGAAAATTCAGTTTTTTTGTTGAAAATTCATATTTTTGGGTTAAAAATTCGACTATTTTGCAGGAAATTCGTGTTTTGGCTTGAAAATTTAACATTTTGGATGAGATTCTTTTTCTTCTTCGACTGAAAAATCTTTTGTGGTAGAAAATTTGATTTTTTTGTTGAAAGTTCCTATTTTTTGTTTAAAAATTAGTCTGTTTCGTTTGAGGATTCAACCAATTTATCAAAAATTCGTATTTTCTTCATTAATTCAACTGACCTTGATTAAAAAAAAAAAAATTGGCAAATAACAGCTGTTACATATTTTGTTAATGAATTTTTTTGGATCGAAGATTCATCAGTTTGGTGGAAAATTTAACTGTTTTGTTGAAAATTGGAATCATATGAAGCAATCTTGATTTGTATTGTTATTAACATTTTTAATTCGCAATGGATTATTTTTAAATTGTTCGATTTTTAGCGGAAAATTTTAGAAAATGAATGATTTAAAATTAAAAAATATTTCATTGTGAAATTTCAAGAATGTGTAATACTATAACGAACATTTTTAATTTTTGAGCGATTTAAATTTACTTAAAATAATTGAGATTTTTAAGGGTTTGACAATGAGCAGAAAAAAGTTTTAATATCACAATTCTTGGTGACTAAAAATTTTTTGGACTCTTTTAATTTTCAACGATCCTTAATAGAAGTATTTCATTTTAAATATTTTTCATTTTAAAATCACTTTTTATTTTGAACGTTTTTTTAGAATAATTCAATTTTAAAGGTTTATAATGGCAAATTTCTTTATTTTGAACGGTGAAAGTGAAGGTGAATTCACTTTTATATCTTAGAAAAAATTTTCTGATCAATTTGAATGTTAAATTATAAAATTATTTATGTAATAACAATTTAAGATTCTAGAATTTCAGAAGCTGTGGCTTTGAAAACATTCAATTTATTTTTCAATTTCAAATTATCCAATTTTAATCACTTCGAATTGAAAAAGCCTTTCAATTCAAAAAATTTCAATTTCAAATTATTAAATTTTGAACGCTTTTAATTTAAATAATGAAATTTCAACTCATTTCTAATCAATTTGTCCAATTTTAAAAATTTTAGTCAGAAATTTTTCAATTATGAGAGCTTCTGATACAAAATTTTTTAATTTCAAACAATTTCGATTTTAAATTATTCAATTTTAAGCACTTTCATTTAGAAATGATACGAATTTAATTCCTTTTAATTACATTTTAAACATTGTCCTTTTTTACATTTTAAAAATTGTCCTTTTTTCAAAATTTTACCTAATCTAAAATTGTTTGAGTTCAAACGCTTTCAATTTTAAATTATTAATTAATAATTATTAATTATTGTTCAAAAAATTGTGCATTTAAAAATTGGTTCAATGAGGGATTCTTAAATTGTTTATATTTTTAGTAGCGGGAAATAGAAATTCAAAAACGTTGAATTTAAAACAATTTGGAAGGCTACTATGGATTTTTAAGTCTTCTTTGACCTTGAATAAAAATCTGGGGTCTGGTACCACTCAAATTTTCGTGGTATCAAATTCCAGATCGATATTAAAAGATGCAGCAAAGAAGCACATTATCAATGTAAAAATAAATAAATAGATGAAAAAAAAATTAATGATTTAATAAATTAATAAATTAATGAATTATTAAATTAATAAATAAATTAATTAATTAATTAATTAATTAATAAATTAATAAATTAATAAATTAATAAATTAATAAATTAAT
>CAKNYM010050182.1:80735-91896 GCA_932195095.1 Andricus curvator | reverse complement strand
AATAAATTAATAAATTAATAAATTAATAAATTAATAAATTAATAAATCAATAAATTAATAAATTAATAAATTAATAAATTAATAAATTAATACATTTATTTTTATTTGAACAGAAGCCAAGGATCCTATATAAAAAATTTGGTTAAATAAGGTTATATATATTTATCTATTAATAAAGATGTTGAATTTTCTTAATGTTTCTAAACATTATTGCTGAAAGAGAAAATTTTAGTTTCATTATTTTTTTTAATATTGGGAAATAATTCTGTTCCCAACATTTTGCCGTTTACCAAAAAAATACTGGTACCGACAAATTTTCAACAAAATGTAGATTTTTAAAGATTTTAAATAAAATTTGGAAGCTTTTTAAGAATTTTGAAGGTTTTGAAATTATGAAATATTTTTCTTAAGATTCCAGGGAAAATTTAAAATAATTTTTTAAAAATTAGTTTGAAGAAAATATTTAAACAGATTTTCAAAGATTTCACATGATTTCCTTAAATCTTTGAGGAGAATTTAGAAGATTTCAAAGCAAAAATTTACAATTTTGCAAGATTACTATATTTGAGAAAAAAATCGAATGAGGTTAAGAGATATTTAGAAGTTTCATTAAGAAGATTTGAATTAATTTTTTTCTTAATTAGTCAAAAATATTTTAGAAAATTTTAAATAATTTTTTAAGATCTCGGAAAAGAATGTAGATTTCAAAGGAAAATTTTGCAATTTTGCAATATTACGAAATATTAGGAAAAATTTGAATAATTTAAAGAGATATTTAGAAATTTTGAAAGGATGCAAACATAATTTGATTTTTTTAAATGAAAGTTTTTGAAGATTTTGAAAAAAAATGTAGAAGCTTTTTAAGAATTGTGAAAGGTTTCAAGAGAATAAATAATTTTTCTTAAGATTTCTCGTAAAATTTTTAATGATTTTTTTTATTCTACAGCATTTATTCTAATAGAATATTCAGAAAGATTTCAAAATATTTCAAAATATTTCCAAAATTATCAAAAAAGAATCCGGAAGATTTAAAGGCAATTTTTTTATTTTGCAGAATTTTTTCAAAATTTTAAGAAAAATTCGAAATGTTTCAATATATATTTAGAAATTTAAAGAAAAATTAAAAAATAATAAAAAAACTTTAAGAAACCTAAAACAAAATATAGAGTTTTGAAATTTTCGAAATGAAATTCTCAAATTTTAAAAAGATTTTGAAAGATTTCAAGATAATAAAAAAATTTGCTTAATATTCCAGGGAATATGTTAAGTGATTCTTTATTTTAAAAAATTAATTTAAAGAGAATATTTAAAAATATTATAAAACATTGAAACTGATTTCTAAAATTGTCAAAAATGAATCCGGAAGATTTTAAAATAATTTTGGTAATAATTTTAGTCAGTTTAAAATATAAGGTATTAGAAAAGTTGAAAAAATTTAGGTATTTTTGGAATTTTCAAGAAAATAAATATATTTTTAAACTTTGAAAAATTTCCGAAGATTTATACAATATTCTTAAATTTATTTGAAGCGAAAAAAGGTCTTAAATATCTTATAGGTTACTCAAATTTTTCCTACAATTTTCTAAAATTCTGTAAAATAAAAAAAATCATACAAATTTTCTAGATACTTTTTCGACATATCTGAAATCTTCAAAAACCTTTTTGAATTTTCTCGAGTAATCTAGGGAAATTATATTTATATAAGCTTGAAGAAAATAAATAATGAAACTTAGAAAATAAAGTCATTTAAAATTTTTATTTTGTATTCAAAATTATTTTTTCCTTCAAATTATTTGATGGAAAAATAACTTTTGTACAAAATTCGTCTCTTTTAGAAAAATAATTTTTTGTTTTGTTAAAAATACGAATGGTTAATAATTAATTTGTTTTGGATGAGGCTTCAACTATTATGTTGAAAATTGCTCTTTTTGCACGAATTCAACTACTTTTTATTTGAAACAATTTTTTTTTTCATTGGAATATCAACTATTAAATTTTACGTCGAGAATTCATATTTTTTGTTCGAAAAGTCAACTATTTGGTTGAAAGTGAACATTTTTGTTGAAATTTTTATTTAACATACCTGAATTTTTTTAAATCTTTTTGAATTTTCTCAAGAATCTTAGGAAATTCGAAATTCTTGAAAATCTCGCACTCATTATTTTTCAGTATGTTTTTTTGAATTTTCTGGAATTTTGTAAAAAAAAATAGTTTAGAGATAATTCGAGACAGTTTAAAAGATATTCAGGCATTTTTAAAGTTTTAAATAGGTTTAAAATATTTTCAAACTTTGAAAGGTTTCCTATAAATTATTTTTAAATTTTTTCCAAGCACTAAAAAGTCCTAAATATTTTTTTAACTAACATTTTTCCTAAAATTGTGTAAACTCTTGCAAAATAAACAAATTTTTGTGAAAATTGTCTAAATTCTTTTTCGACACATCTGAAATCTTCCAAAATCTTTTTGAATTTTCTCGAGAAGCAAATAAATAAAGAAACTTAGAAAATAAATCATTTTTCGAAATTTTTATTTTGTATTAAAAATGATTTTCCCTTTGAATTATAATTTGCCTGAATGTTTCCTTCTTCGCTGAAAAATCTTTTTTTGTTTAAAATACAATTATGTTGAGAATTCGTCTCTATGGTTTGAAAATTAACCTATTTTGGTAGAAATTTAATCTTTTTTTTTAATAAAATTGGAACTGTTCGGTTCAAAATTAAAATCTTTTTTGGTTGACGATTGAAATATTCTATTGAAATTTCATTTTTTTCATTAATTTAACTGTTTTTGATTTGAAACTAAAATGTTTCAGTATTGAAACATCAACTATTACCTTTTTCGTTAAGAGTTTATCTTTTTGGTTGGAAATTCAACTACTTGGTTAAAAGTTGAACTACTTTTCAAAAAATAAAATGTTGGTTAACAATTCATCATTTCATTTTGCGAGTCGAAATCATGTCCAAATTAAGTAGTTAGTCGTCGGGTGGAGAGTCTAGTTATGACGTCAGTCCCACCAAACTTCGGTTAATGGAGAGGGCGTGTGGGGACGGAACTGGAACAGTGAGGCTCTTCACTTTGGGTAATCGTTAGAGAGATTGATCAGCAATCTGGGAATTCTAGATCAATCCAAAAATCTATACCCCCTCCCCCACATTACACCCTTCCTTACCGAGTTATTCACGGTTACCCCGAAGGGGAAATAGCTTAATAGTATAATAATAATAATTCATCATTTTAGTTGAAAATTAACTTTTTTGATTAAAATTCATATTTTTTGTTTGAAAAATCAACTACTTGGTTAAAAGTTGAACTACTTTGCCAAAAATAAAATGTTCGTTAACAATTCATCATTTCATTTTGCGAGTCGAAATCATGTCCAAATTAAGTAGTCATTCGTCGTCGGGTGGAGAGTCTAGTTATAACGTCAGTCCCACCAAACTTCGGTTAATGTAGAGGGCGTTTGATGACGGAACTGGAACAGTGAGGCTCTTCACTTGGGGTGATCGCTAGAGAGATTGATCAGCAACCTGGGAATTCTAGATCAATCACAAAATCTACACCCCCTCCCTCACATTACTCCCTTCCTTTTTTGATTAAAATTCCTATTTTTTGTTTGAAAATTCAACTATCTGGTTAAAGATGAACTTTTTTTGTTTGTTTTGACATATCTGAAATTTTGAAAAATGAAAAATAAACGTAAAAAATAGTTTATCAGCATTTTTACTGTGTGTTAAAAATGATTTTGATGATGCTAGTAATATTTAAATTATCAGACGTCTCTGTTCCAAGAGACTGAACATCGTCCGGTATATTATTCAACACCGTGTGACCCAACTGGCAGCAACCACACTAAAAACATGACACCTTGAAAGCTGAAATCCTATCGTATCAGGGCACGAATATATTCATTATTCAAACTTTTTGGATACTTTCGGAATATTTCAATCAATTTTTTATTTGAGCAATTATCTGTTTTTTTATATTTTAATTTTTGTTATATTTATATTTTTTTGATCCTGCAGATCAAAAAATAAACATAGGCATATCTCTCTTTTCTTAGTAAACATTTTTTTAACTGTATAAAGTTTCTATACCTTATTTATAATTAAAAAATTAAAAATTATAATACTTTTCAAGAATTTTGAAAGGTTTCAAGATAATAAAAAGTTTTTCTCAAGATTTCCCGTAAAATTTTATATGATTTTTTTATTTTACAGAATCTATTTAAAGAGAATATTTAGAAAGATGTTAAAACATTCCAAAAGGTTTCCAAAATTATCAAAAAAGAATCCAGAAGATTTAAAAGCAATTTTTTAATTTTGCAGAATTTTGTTCAAATTTTAAGAAAAATTCGAATTGTTTTAAAATATATTTAGAAGTTTAAAAAAAAAATTCAAAAATAATAAAAATCTTTGAACAACTTCAAACAAAATATAGAGTTTTGAAAATTCCGAAATAAAATTTTCAAATTTTTAAAATATTTTGAAGGGTTTCAAGATAATAAAAGAATTCTCTGAAAATTCCTGGGAATATGTGAAGTTATTCTTTATTTAAGAAAAAATAATAGGATTTCGTGTTTTTCGTAGGATTTCGTGTTTTTCGTAGGATTTCGTGTTTGCTTTATTCAGAAAAAAGATCTTCTCCTTTCGCTTTTAAGAAAATTCATTTATTCTCTTGAAACCTTTCGAAATTCGTTTAAAGCTTCTAAAGTTTTTTTTGAATCTTTGAAAATATACATTTCTCAAAAAAAAGCCATAATTTATTGAAATTTAACCATTTTTCAAAAATTGGTAAAAAGGAATAGTAAGGAAAAAATCAATTGCAAAAAACTATGTTAAAATAAATTCATATAGTTGTACTTGGTAGATTTTTGGTGTCACAGATGTTTTTGGTAGGATTTCGTGTTTTTCGTAGGATTTCGTATTTTTTGTAGGATTTCGTGTTTTTTGTATTAAGAAAAGTGAAATAGCTACGGCTCAATTACTTGAATTTAAATTAGATTACTAATTTACTAAATACATGAAATTAAATTTATTTTTTGAATAATTTTCGACAAAATTGAATTAATTTATTTTTAAAATTAAATTTATTCAGAAAAAAGATCTTCTCCTTTCGCTTTTAAGAAAATTTATTCATTCTCTAGAAACCTTTCGAAATTCGTTTAAAGCTTCTAAATTTTTTTGTTTGAAATCTTTGAAAATATACATTTCTGAAAATCTTTTCAAGTTTAAAATTCTTTTTTCATATCTTCAATTCTTCTAAATATTTCTTGAATTTACGCAATTTTTGTTTGATTTTTTAATCTTACCAAATTGAAACAGTTTGCTTTAAAATCTTCTAGACGCTTTTTCGAAATTTTAGGGAAATGGTTTGAAATGTTTAAAAACCTTTTTAAATTTTCTCTTAAAGTTGATTTATCAAAATAAAAAATCACTTAAAATTCTCACGCGAATCATAAGAAAATTATTCATTCAATCTTTTCAGACCTTCTAAACCTTCTAATCTTTAAAATTTATTCAAATTTTTCCTTCGTCATTTTTAAATTCTGCAAAATTAAAAAAATTCCCTTAAAATCTTTCAGATTCTTCTTTGATAATTTTAGAAAAATTTTGAAATGTTTTTTAATAATTTCTTAAAATTAATTTTTCGAAATAAAAAATTATTTTAATTTTTCCTAGAAACCTAATTTTTTTTTAATTTTCGCGAAACCTTAAAAAATTCTTTAAAAATCTTTACAAGTGTTCATTATTTTTGAATCGTTTCAAAACTTGTGAATATCTCTTAAGCTTACTCAAATTTTTTCTAACATTGTGTAATATGGCAAAATTGCAACATTTTGCTTTAAGATCTTTTACACTGTTTTTAAAAATTTTAGGAAATAATTAATTACAAAACAATAATTTAAAATTTTCCCATGAATCTCAAGAACATTTTCTTAATTCTCTTGACACCCTGCAAAATTCAGTTCACCTAAAACATTTTTATATCCTGAAAAATTAAAAAACTTCTAATTTTTAATTTAATTTTCTTTTTTTTGAACTTCTAATTTTTCTTTCGAATTCTTTAAAATAAGTTTTTGCTCATAATTTAATTTTTGTTGATGGTGCAAAAAATTCATAATTTAAAAATTTTACGTAATCGGGTCAAAATACCCTTCTTCTCACATGACTCTCTTTTTTTATTCTTACAATTTTCCACCGGATTTAATTTCCTCTATAATTTTTCAAAGAATCTGTAATATCATTAGAGAATAACAGAAAATATTTAACGTCTTTTCAGACTAGATGAAGCTATCAAAGAAAAATTATTTTAAATAATTTTTTTCTGAAAAAAAGATCTTCTTTCGCTCCGCTGGGAAACGAACCAGAGAACTACTGCTTTCCGGTCAGTTGCTTTCCCATTAAGCTACTAGAGGGATCGAGAGAAGAAACTTTTTTCATAAATACACGCACTTTTTTGCTAGATGGTACAAATCAAAATTTTCAAAGAATCTATATTATCATTGGAGAATAACAGCAAATATTTAACGTCTTTTCAGACTAGATGGAGCTATCAAAGAAAAATTATTTCAAATAATTTTTTTCTGAAAAAAGATCTTCTCCTTTCTCCCCGCTGTCTGAAAAGACGTTAAATATTTTCTGTTATTCTCTAATGATAATACAGATTCTTTGAAAAATTTCATTTGTACCATCTAGCCTAATAATGCGTGTATTTCTGAGAAAGGTTTCTTTTCTCGATCTCTCTAGTAGCTTAGTGAGAAAGCACCTGACCGGAAATAACATCCTCTTTAATCTTCGTCATTTATTTCATTTCGATTCAAATTGATGTCACCCCACTTCCAAATCGAGACGGTACAATAAAAAAATCAAATATGATATGATATCTCACACGATGAGTTCCTGTACAGGAGAGGAAGAAAAAAATTGCGGGTGTACCTCGTGAGAGAGAGAACGGGACAAGCAGAAAATAAATTGAATCGCTTGGTGACTTTAAAAGACAGCAAATTGTTTCGTCCGGTTCAATTGGAACCCTCAGTACTTAACAAATTATGCCAAATCCAAGGTGTTACACAAAACTACAAAACACTTAACCCAATCATTTTTCTAGCAGTTCTATTATTGAAGAAATCTGTATTATCATTAGAGAATAACAGACATTTTTAACGTCTTTTCAGACTAGATGGAGCTATGAATTAAAAATTATTTTCATTAAGTGTTTTCTGAAAAAAAATCTAGCATAATAATGCATATATTTTCTGAAATAAATTTTCTTCTCTCGATCTCTCTAGTAGCTTAATGGGAAAAGCACCTGCCCGGAATTTAGAAGTTCTGTGGTTCGAATCCCAGCGGAGCGAAAGGAGAAGATCTTTTTTCAGAAAACACTTGAATAAAATAATTTTTAATTCATAGCTCCATCTAGTCTGAAAAAACGTTAAAAATTTCTGTTACTCTCTAATGATAATACAGATTCCTTTAAAAATTTAATTTGTAACATCTAGCATAATAATGCGTATATTTTCTGAAATAAAGTTTATTCTCTCGATCTCTCTAGTAGCTTAATGGGAAAAGCCCCTGACCGGAAATCAGAAGTTCTGTGGTTCGAATCCCAGCGGAGCGAAAGGAGAAGATCTTTTTTTCAGAAAACACTTAATTTAAAAAAGTTATTTTATTATACTTTTTTCCTTTAAAAAAAGGTACTTTCCGGGACACAGGTGTACTTCCTGATCCGGTGAAAAATCGTTATAAAGTTTTAAGAGCGAACATTGTTTGCATCAGGGGTGTCAAACGAAGCGTGAAATTCTCGCTTTCGCAGGAATTTTAAACATTTTTATACTGGTTGGAATATCGAGTTCCTGTGAATACATTCGCAAAAATGCATTGGACTTTTTTTCAAATTTTCATGCATATCGCCCGGAAATTTGCTCGAATTGACAAAAAAACAATTTTTTTAAAAATTATATTTATAGGTTAATTAGATGTTAATATCAATTTTTTAATGAAGATAAGAAGCCTAATTGTTCAAGCGAACTATTATTGTTCATGACTGAAGGTTGGCAGTGCAGAACTAAACAGCCAACAAAACCGAAATTTTTCAGAAAAGCGAAAAAATATTATGTAAAATCAAAAACACCATTTAAAGATAAGACAGAAGTCCACGAGAAAATATATGTAGTCAGATGACAATCCCAAAGTGACACTCATCACAAATCGGAACAGGCTCGGCTGCGGATTGCGATTAGGAATGTGATGTGAGAATGCATGTGAAAAAGTTTTATCCTAAAAAGATACCCAATTCCGAGTAAATCGTAAATATTATTCCATTTTTTGTTTTTATCTCTACTGCGAGATTGTCTTTTTGTTTAAATAATTATTTTTAAAACATTTGGCAAAAGAGTAAAAATTAATTTACTTTGAAAGAAGAACTATTTAAAAAATATTTATTATTTGTTCATAACTAAAAAGTCAAAGCAAAACTGAAGATTTCAGAAAAAAGGCATAAACAATAATCAATTGCTTAAATAATAATAATAACAGGCTTGGCTCCGGATTGCGATTATTCTCCTTACTAACATTAAGTAATGTGAAAATGCATGTGAGAAAGTTTTATCTTAAAAAGGTATCCAATTCCGAGTAAATCGTAAATATTATTCTATTTTTTGTTTTTATCTCTACTGTGAGATAGCCTTCCTGTTTAAATAATTATTTTTAAAACATTGGCAGAAGAGTACAAATTAATTAACTTTGCAAGAATTACTATTTAAAAAATATATATTATTTGTTCATAACTAAAAAGTCAAAGCAAAACTGAAGATTTCAGAAAAAAAGCCATAAACAATAATCAATTGCTTAAATAATTATAACAGGCTCGGCTGCGGATTGCGATTGGGAACGTAATGTGAAAATGCATGTGAAAAAGTTTTATCTTCAAAAAATATCCGATTCCGAGTAAATCGTAAATATTATTCCATTTTTGGTTGTACCTCTACTGTGAGATAGTCTTTTTGTTTAAATAATTATTTTTAAAACATTGGCAAAAGAGTAAAAATTAATTTACTTTGAAAGAAGTACTATTTACAAAATGTGTATTATTTGTTCATAACTGAAAAGTCAAAGCAAAACTGAAGATTTCAGAAAAAAAGCCATAAACAATAATTAATTATATGTTTCAGAACCGAACAGATGACATTAGTTCTGAAGTGGGTTGTGGCGTACGATGCAAGATAGATCAGGTAAGGAAATGAAAATAATATATTTTTTATAACACATCACGATTTCGGCCTATTTTCATGCCTGTGGAGCATGCCCAAAAACTCGATTTTCGAACGGTGAGATTAGAAAGTACTTTTTACACCCAAATGAGTAGGAAGTACTTTTCACATACAGATGAGTAGAAAGTACATTTTACCCCCAGCGATAAGAAAGTACTTTTACTCCCTAGCGAATATACAGTACTATATACTCCCTAGTGATTATAAAGTACTTTTTATCCATTGTGATTAGAAAGCACATATCACATCTAGCGATTATATAGTGCTTTTCACTCCTACAAAATAGAGAGTACTTTCCGTTCCCTAGTTAGTAAAAGTATTTTTTACTAGTGATTGGAAGGTACTTTCTATTAACTTGAGGGTAAAAAGTACTTTTCGCCCTAGTGAATTGAAAGTACTTTTCAACTTCAGATGAATAGAAAGTACTTTTCAACTTCAGATGAATAGAAAGTACTTTTCAACTTCAGATGAGTAGAAAGTACACTCTACTCCCAAGTGAGTAGAAAGTACTTTTACCCCTAGTGATTATTAAGTACTATACACTCCCTGGTGATTATAAAGTACCATACATTCCCTAGTGATTATAAAGTACCATACACTCCCCAGTGACTATAAAGTACTTTTTACGCTTGGCGAATAGAAATTACTTTTACACCAAGCAATCTAGTAAACGGAAAGTACTTTCTCTTTCTAGTGAGTTGAAAGCACTTTTCAACTCTATAGTGAGTAGAAAGTACTATACATTCCCTAGTGAGTATAAAGTACTTTGTGTCCATAGTGGCTAGAAAGTACTTTTACTCCAAATGAATAGAGTGTACTTTTCGTTCCATATTGATCAGAAAGTACTTTTCACTCTCTAGAGAGTAGAAATTTCTTTTAACGACCAGTGATTTGAAAGTACTTTCCATTAACTTGATATTAGAAAGTACTTTTTTTGTCATAGTGAGCTAAAATTACTTTATATTAACTTGGGAGTAAAAAAGTACTTTTTACACCCAAGTGAGCTAAAAGTACTTTTTATTCCCAAGTGAGTATAAAGTACTTGTACTCTAGAAAAGTTGAACCAATTTGTAAAAAATTCATTTTTTTTTTCTTGATGATTCATAATTTTAGTTAAAAATTCAGCTGTCTGAACGTAACTGAACTTTTTCGTTAAAAATGTCCAAACCGTTTTGTAGTTTGGTAGAAAATTGAACTATTTGGTTAAAAATTAACTTTTTTGATGAAAATTTATATATTTTTTTTTAAATTAAACTTTTTTGATAGGAAATTAAACTATTTGGTTAAAAATTAAACCATTTTCTTGAAAAATTTAACTATTCTGTTGAAAATATTTTCATTGAAAATTAATTTTTTAAACTGTAAAAACGATTCCATTTTTAGTTCAAAATTCAACTATTTCGTTGAAAATTGACCTTGCATTCGACTTTTTATCTTGCAAAATTAACTATTTTGTTAAAAATTTGTGCATTCGTTTTTTTTCCAATTAATTTTCTTTTAACTTCAAATTTAATTGTTATTGAAAACTTATCTTCTTTCGTTGAAAATTCTTTTTTTTTTTTTTTTTTTTGAAAATTCCTCGGGAAATTCGTCCTCTTTGGTTGAAAATTTATCTTTCATGGTAGAAAAATTATCTTTCTTGGTTGAAAATTCTTCTTCCTTGGTTGAAAATGAACTTTTTTGACGAAAATTTAACTTTTCAAGTTGAAAATTCAACTGTATTTAAAAAAATTTCCAATTAAAATTTTCTTTTTTAATTCCCAGCGGAGCGAAAGCAGAAGATCGTTTTTCAGAAAAAAATTATTTAAAATAATTTTTCTTTCATAGCTCCATCTAGTCTGAAAAGACGTTAATTATTTTATGTTATTCTCTAATGATAATACAGATTGCTTG
>CAKNYM010050182.1:68709-80725 GCA_932195095.1 Andricus curvator | reverse complement strand
CCATCTAGCAAAATAATGCTTGTATTTTTGAAAAAAGTTTCTTTTTTTGATCTCTCTAGTAGCTTAATGAGAAAGCACCTGACCATAAATCAGTAGTTCTGTGGTTCGATTCCCAGCGGAGCGAAAGGAGATCTTTTATCAGAAAAAAATTATTTAAAAAATTCGTCTTTTTCGTCTTTAATGTATTGAGACGGATTTAATTAAAATTTTTTTATCAGAGAATTGTCACGTGTTACAAAACCTTTGCGGGCCCCCCCCCCCCCCCATAATCTATGTGAATCGTTGTGACGTTACGTCAGCCCTTCCCACCCTGAAACGTGACGCAATATGTGGACACTCCCTATAATTATTCAGAAAAAAATTTTTTTGATCACTGATCACATCCAAATTTTTGTAATGAAAACCAAATTTTCGTAAAACAAAAAAAAACCACAGATAAAACTGGGGTTTCGGTAATGTTGCAGCTCAAGTAAACGTTGGCATCCTTTAGAACTCAGGCTCTAAGGGAACTCTTTTTGAGGGTTTGTTTTTAGTTCGTTTGATGTCCGATAGATGGCCAGTGACTGGTGCCAATGTTTTCAACTGCGCATGCGCCTAAAAGCGCGGGCCCATTTAAAATCAATAAATACTACGAATAATTATACAGATAAATATTAACAAAAGTTTTATTTTCCATTAAGCTACTAAAGAGATCGAGAAAAGAAACCTTTCTCAGAAATACACGCATTATGAGGCTAGATGGTTCAAATCACATTTTTCAAGGAATCTGTATTATCATCAGAGAATAATAGAAATTTTTAACGTCTTTTTCAGACTAGATGGAGCTGTAAATTACAAATTATTTTAACTTATTTTTCTTGAAGAAGATCTTCTCTTTTCACTCCGCTGGGTGTCGAACCACAGAACTTCTGATTTCCGGTCAGGTGCTTTTCCATTAAGCTACTAGAGACATTAATTTATTAATTTTTCCTTTTCAACAAGAGAGGTTCCTTTTTGTTCCAGCTCCCTTAGAACCAAAAATCGGTTCTATTAGAAAATGTTGTTGGCGTAAATTAATTTTTTTTTCTGAGTGCGTAGACGAAACAAAGGGATAGACCGGTCCCTCCCATACAATGAAGGTACTTCCGGTCAGAATAGGCCCCCCTGTACTATTACATACTACGGAACGTAACGTGAACGTTACGCGGAGACAGTAAACGACAAATAAAAACAAACTGAATGAATGAAAGAATGAGCGGTGTGTAGGGCTTCGTGCTTTAAATTGGATTGCGTACAAGTGCGGCCTTTGGCGGATGTCGCCAAATTGACGTGTGACTACGGATCCTCCGCTTGTCGCGGAAGTTCAGACAAAAGCTGGGAAATTGGAAAGCTCGCGTGACATTTGTGAGTAAACAACTTTAATGCAACTTTAGCCACAGAGGATGCATTAATCGACCATCAGACCTTTTTTAATTAATCTTCTCTTCGGTGGGGGGGGGGCAACTCCAAATAATGCGGTCCAGTCGAGGATTACTCCGGATTATAGCAGATTACTCTGGATCTCATAAAATTATGATGGATTACTTCGCCTAAACTAGCCTTACATGAATTTTTAACCACAAAGGAATACTCTTTAACAAAATTGTCGAATTTTCTACAAAATAAATTAACTTTTAATTTAAATAATTTTTTTCTGAAAAAAGATCTTCTCCTTTCGCTCCGCTTGGAATCGAACCACAGAACTGCTGATTTTTGGTCAGATGCTTTCCCATTAAGCTACTAGAGTGATCGAAAGAAGAAAGTTTTTTCAAAAATATACGCATTATTTTGCTAGATGGTACAAATCAAATTTTTCAAGGTATCTGTATTATCATTAGAGAATAACAGAAAATATTTAACGTCTTTTCAGACTAGATCGATCTATGAAAGAAAAATGATTTTAAATAATTTTTTTCTGAAAAAAGATCTTCTCCTATTGCTCCGCTGGGAATCGAACCACAGAACTACTGATTTCCGCTCAGGTGCTTTCTCATTAAGCTACTAGAGAGATCGAGAGAAAAAACTTTTTTCAGAAATACACGCATTATTATGCTAGATGGTTCAAATCAAATTTTCCAAGGAATCTGTATTATCAGAAAAAAATTATTTAAAATCATTTTTCTTTCATAGCTTCATCTTGCCTGAAAAGACGTTAAATATTTTCTGTTAATCTCTAATGATAATACAGATTCCTTGATTGACTTTTAATCTCCTGGTTGAATTTTCAACTAAGAAAGATACATTTTCAACCAAAAATAGAATAGTCATATTTTCAATTGAAAAAATTAGGTTTTTAGAAGAAAAAAAAACTGATTTTCGACTACTAATATGATGAGTCTTCAACTGGTATAGTTAAATTTTCAGTTTATAAATCAACTCTAAACCAAAAGACAGCGAATTTTCCAACAAAATGGTTAAATTTTTAACCAATAAAATGAATTTTTAACAAAGTAGTTCAACTAAGCAGTTGAATTTGTTAATTATTCATTATTATTATTGCTAATAACTTATTAATAATTAATTATTTGTGAAATTATTTTTCTACAAAAACATTAATTTTCTACCAAAAAAGATAAATTTACAATAAAAAATGATATTTTCAACTAAGAATAATAATTATATTTCGTCGTCTCGTTCTTCTAGATCATTATACGTAGTCATACTCGAGCTGCTCGATCTGATCACAGTTTTAAAGCTATATTTGAAAAAAAAAGAAAAAACTTTTTGCCGCGCCCACCTACCTGAGTAGCGCTGCGCACTTCCGACTTCATTATATTCGTCTGTGCAGATCTGAACACATCGTTTTTCATTAATTTTTTCAGTTTTTTCGTGACAAAAAGTGAAGTTTTTTCTTGAATAATGTCAGAATCAAGAGTTAGAATCGCCGATGAAGAAAGAAGTCGAAAAAGGTATAGAAGTAGATCTAGGTTGAAAGATCAAGACTCTCCTAAAAGAAATTCTGAAGAAGAGGTTAGGAAAGCACGTGGTAGCCGTTCCGATAGTTCATCCTCCTCCTCGTCGGATACTGATTTATACAAAAGACGATATTCTAGAAGTTTTTCGCCCAAAGATCGTGAGTATAGTTTTTCTGATCGATCTAAAAGCCATTCGCCCGAATATTCATCTCGGGACAAGGGTCGAGAATCCAGTCTTTCTGATCGATCTAAACGCTCAGAGCGTGGTTGCCATGTCTCAGGGGCCGCAACACATGGGAATGGCAAGACAAAGACTCACAATCCTGATCGTTATCTGCGAGATGCGACGGATCAAAAACTTCAAAAATACCCTAATCGTGATTTGCGAGATCCGACAGGTTCAAAAGATCGTAACCGTGATCGTTATCTGCGAGATGCGACAGGTTCAAAAGATGGTAACCGTGATCGTTATCTGCGAGATGCGACAGGTTCAAAAGATCATAACCGTGATCATCATCTGCGAGATGCGACGCGATCAAAAGATCATGACCGTGATCGTCAAGGGCGAGATCCGGCAAATACAAACAAATCAAAGAACGATCGTTATTGTTATCCTGATCGTGACCCGAGAGGTGCGACGGATTATTCTCCAAGTGAATACTCTAGCGATACCGATCATGAGCACCGTTCGTCCCCACCGTCCTTGCTAAAGAAGGATTTCGTTGAAGGTGACGTTCAATTAAGTAAATCTACTTTAAAAATTCTTGGAGATGATTTTGTAGAGAAAAAAGTCTCTTTCGATAAGGTTCACAACGTCTTGATCGAAAAATGGTCTCATATTTTGCAAAATGGATCCACTAAGGAAGCAATGGAGGAATTCATAAAAAAGTATCCTTTGCCTGTAGATTTTAAGGCAATTCATCCACCAATAATAAATCCAGAAATCAAGCAAAGATTGACCGAGTATAATTTAAAGAAGGACGGTTTTCAAGTAGCTTCTCAGGAAAAATTAGGAACAGCTATTTATGCTGTTGGCTTGGCCTTAACATCATTATTTAATGACGCCCGTGCAGAAATTGCCCCGGTTGGCCCTACTACAACAAGTTTTCTGGCCGGATCCCGGCCGGGCTACCCCTGGTTAGGTTTCATGGCCAGGCACCGGTCGGGAGCCGGCCGGGCTAAATTTTTCTCGAATCACCTAGTCGGGAGCCGGCCGGTTACTGGCCGGGACAACCCTGGTTAGATTTCATGGTCGGGAGCCGACCGGGCACTGGTCAGAATACTTTTTTTGTAGAAATTACACATTTTTTAAGAGCCGTGACATTATCAAAGACGTATTTACGGATACTAGATGAATTATTATCTGAAAAGTATAATTTAAAGATTTATTAGATCAGCAAAACAGAAACTAGCTTTTTTGAATTCTTAAAAAAAAGATTTGATTTTTTCCAATGTTTTAACTTATTAAATAAAACTGTTATCGATTCTGCAATGTGCAACAGCTGGTTTTTTACAATTTTTATAATTTTCTCTATTTTCAGACCATTTTTAGTCTGTACACTTTCAAATTTACCGCCATGTCTGACGCCTTCTGCGCTGGCGTCGGCGTAGACACTTGTAAGTTTCAGTTTCGAACCTCAAACGAGAATGCACGTGTCATCTCCTTGAAGTTCGCAAATAAAACCGCGATCCGTAATTAAAATGAACCTTATTTCAGTAATCAGTTCGAAAACCCCACTTACTGCGTGGATAATTAGTATTTTTAATTAAATTATAGTGTTGTGTATTCATTTCTTTCCTTTCTTCCTTCCTAACCTCAAATCACCACGTGGTTTCCAAAATAAAACAATTGCTAGCAGATTCTAGCATCAATTATTGAAACTCTTCTTCAAGTTCCTCACGAGAATTTATTAACTTGATTTGACATTTAAAGTTCATCGTATTCTTTACGATGAGCCTTAAAAGACAAAACAAGTTACCAATTTCTCGCCAGAAGCAACATTTTTTAACCGCTCTGTGGCCGGGTTACCCGACCGGATCCCGGCCGGTATGAAAGCCGGAATCCGACCAGTTTACCGTGACGTTTTTAGCCGGATACCGGCCGGTATCCCCGGCCAGCGCCCGGTTTAAACTGGGGCTATCCGGCCGGCTCCCGATCGGATCCCTGTTACCATTCCTACACGGGCGGTGGTAATAAGAATGATGATTGTATTTCTTTCCTGAGTGATGCAGGAAGAATGTTGGCAGACGTGCATTACCGGATGTCCATGACGAGACGGACGTTTATAACCCCTGTGGTAAACCAACTCGTGAAGGAAATTTCGGATGGAATTCCTATATCCAACAATATGTTGTTTGGCGAGAATCTTCATGATAGGATGAAAGCTGCCAAGGAAATTGAGAAACAGAGTAAAGAGTTGGCGAAACCAGCAAATCTTTCCACTAAAAGTGGAAAATCGTTCCCAAAGCCTCAACAAAAGACACCCTATTCACGTCCAAGACAGACATCGTCAAACTTCAGAGGCCCGTTCAGAAGGAGTTACAGCAACTACAGGGGTCGCTGGGACGGGTCGAAGAGCAACCGGACCCAATCGCAGAGACCATTTCGTCGCCGTTATTAGAGGTAAATAGACCATCTGGTAGACTACAGTTTTTTGAGGATACATGGTTACAGTTGACAGATGATAGTTTTATTATCCAATACATAAGGGGCTATAAAATTCCTTTTATTGAAGAAGTTATTCAGAAGAATAGACCTATTACACCTAATTTCACAAAATCTGAATTTCAAGACTGCTTACTTGCAGTAAAAGACCTTATTAAAAAGGGTAGTATAAGAGAATGTCAATCATGTGAGGGTGAATTTATTTCATCATATTTTTTGGTCGATAAGCCAAATGGGCAAAAAAGGTTCATTTTAAATTTAAAAAAGTTAAATTTTTTTTATACAAGCCCCCCACTTCAAGCTAGAAGACCTTAAAACAGCAATCAGGTTAATAACACCGGATTGTTATATGTCCTCTATTGACCTTAAGGATGCATATTTTTTAGTTCCTATTGCGGAAGAATTTAGAAAATTTCTTCGTTTTGAGTTTAACGAAAAGTTGTACGAATTCAACTGCTTGCCGTTTGGTCTCTGTACAGCTCCATATATATTTACAAAGTTATTAAAACCGGTGGCACAAATATTAAGAACGGAAGGCTTCTTTTTAGTAATTTATTTAGACGATATCTTATTAATAGCAAAATCCAAAGAGTTGTGTCGCTTAAATGTACTGCGAACTAGAGAGTTATTGGAGTCTCTCGGTTTCATATTAAATCTTGAGAAATCTAAGTTAGAGCCTTCCCAGAGGTGTAAGTTTTTAGGTTTTAATTTGGACAGTTTAAGATTCATAGTAGAGTTACCAGAGGATAAAAAGCAAAAGATTTTAAAATTGACACAGCAATTTAAATCAAAATCAAAGTGTCATATAAGAGACTTGGCCCAGTGTATCGGAGTCTTAATATCAGCATGTCCGGGTGTTAAATATGGGTGGCTCTATACAAAGTTGATGGAACGTCAAAAATTTCTAGAATTGGAAAAAACGAATGGGGATTTTGAAGCGTGGGTTAATATTTCAGATGATGTAAAGATTGAATTAAATTGGTGGATTAACAATATATTAACAGTGGATAGTCCCATCCGCTCTTCAGGTTATCGTTTAGAGATTTTTTCAGACTCTTCATTAACTGGTTGGGGTGCTTATTGCAACGGAAAAAAGGCACACGGTTGGTGGAGTATAGTAGACAGAAGAGACCATATTAATTTGCTAGAATTGAAAGCGGTCTTTAATAGCTTGAGATGCTTTGCAAAGGATTATAGGTCATGTCAAATTTTACTTCGCGTAGACAACACAACAGCGATTTGCTATGTTAATCGCATGGGTGGGGTGCAATATCCAAAATTAAATAGCATAGCCAGATTGATATGGCAATAGTGTGAGGAAAGAGATTTATGGATTTTTGCATCATATATAAAATCTAAAGATAATTTTATCGCGGATAAAGAATCGCGTATTCTGCCTCCAGAGACCGAATGGGAGTTAAACGATAAGTTTTTTCAACGGATCACAAACCATTTCGGGAATTTTGATATTGACTTGTTTGCCACGAACATTAATAAAAAATGCGACCGATTTATTTCCTGGTGTAGGGATCCAGAAGCGATGACGATTGATGCGTTTACTATAACCTGGTCAATTTTCAATTTTTACGCTTTTCCCCCATTTTCATTGATTTTGAGGGTTTTAAGAAAAGTCATCGATGACAGGGCAGAGGGTGTTGTAGTAGTTCCTTTTTGGCCTAGTCAAGCCTGGTACCCACTATTTTTGGATTTAATAATAGAAGAACCTCTCTATTTGGGTCCTCAAGTAGATTTACTTCTGTGTCTTTTCAGGAGAAAACATCCTCTGGCCTACAATCTTACCCTGGTGGCAGGGAAGTTATCGGGGAAGCGTTTCGCAGGCGAGGAGTTCCAGAGTCGGCGATAACAATGATGGTTCGCTCATTAGCCTCATAAGCGATTAAGCAATATGAAAAGCCTCTAAGATTGTGGTGGCAATATTGCAAATATAATAGCGTTTCGATATTTGAAGCAAGCACCTTGGAAGTAATAGATTTTCTAATGCAAGTTTTTGAAAATATAGGATGTTATGGCACTTTAAATTCGTACAGATCAGCTGTTTCATTGATTTTAGTTTCCGACATCGGGTCTGATCCTTTAATGAAGCGATTTTTTAAAGGTGTTGCTATCGAGAAACCACAAACACCGAGGTATAATCTTACTTGGGATCCGCACACTGTTCTAGTTTATATAAAAACCCTAGATCCGAATGAAAACTTGTCCATAGAATTGTTAACACAAAAATTAGTTATTTTAATGGCTTTGGTTACCTCACAAAGGGTTCAGACTTTGTCTAAGATCTGTGTTAAAAACATAGTTGAGAATGATGATCTTATTCAAATAAAAATCCCTGACCGGATAAAAACTTCGAAGCCTAACAAACCGCAGCCCTGCTTGACGTTTCCTTTTTTCCCTGATCAGTCAGATGTTTGTGTGGCGTCTACGTTAAAAACTTATATGAAACGTACAACTCATTCAAGAAAATTTGTGGACGAGCTTTTTATTACATACAAAAAAACCTTTTAAGGCCGCCACAGCTCAGACTTTAGCTCGTTGGTTAAAAATTATGTTAGCGAATAGTGGAATAGATATTTCTATCTTTAAAGCACATAGCACGCGACATGCGTCTACTTCTTCGGTTGCAAGGCAAGGAATTAATATTGAGGTTATCCGCCAAGCCGCAGGTTGGACAGAAAAGTCAAAAATATTTGCTACGTTTTATAAGAGACCCTTAGTTGATAAGACTGCGTTTGCGAAAGCGGTATTAGGCACCCTGCTTAAAATGTCGGGTAGGACGCGGTTAGAAACCGGTTAGAGGTGGGTTGTAAACGGCCCAAACCGCGCCGTAACCGATTTTTGTCTCCGGGTTATAACCGACACCTAACCAGGCTCTATCTGGCATTATACAATATTCGTATCCGGTTTCTAGCTGGTTTGTAACTGGATCCACAAAATACTTCCACCCGGTTCTTATCCGGCCCTCACCGGCTTGTACCTGATTTTAATCTCCAGTTTATAACCGACACCTAACCGGGCTCTATCCGGCAACATGTAATGTTCGTAACCGACTCCTATACGGTTTTTAACTGGGTCCACAAAATACTTCTATCCGCTTCTTATCCGGTCCAAACCGCGCCGAAACCGGTTTTTGTCTCCGGGTTATAACCGACACCTAACCGGACTCTATCTGGCATCATGTAATATTCGTATCCGGTTTCTACCGGGTTTGTGACTCGATCCACAAAATACTTCTAACCGGTTCTTATCCGGTCTTAACTGGCCCGTACCCGATTTTAGCCTCCGGTTTATACACGAAAAAAAATTGTACTTAAAGAATTATAGATTTAGTTACGATGTGGCGGATATGAGCAAAAATCCGTGATAATTACAGACCTATGTTTTTGTGAATTCTACAGA
This sequence comes from Andricus curvator, assembly GCA_932195095.1. Lineage (NCBI taxonomy): Eukaryota > Metazoa > Arthropoda > Insecta > Hymenoptera > Cynipidae > Andricus > Andricus curvator. Next base: position 71,713 of record CAKNYM010050182.1, on the reverse strand, counting down.
ACTTCTTCTATGAGAATTAAATATAATTCAAGAAGAATTCTTAGACGAGACACAAAACCCCTCTCAAATCAAAAACACGGCAGAATTCTGTAATTTCTACATCACCGCGCCGTCGTTTCCAACACGAAAAAAAAAACCGATTTATAGAGGGGCTTCTATATTTAGCTTACTTATTTGTATATCAGAAAGACGGAAGGACGGACGGAGGACACACGAGCGACACATTCTTAACTTATTGTAACGGACCCAAACATAATTATATAGCCTAACCTAAAATTTATATAATGCACGCAACGCACTTCCCTAACGCAGAATATCGCACGCTGAGGGTATCGGTCGAAATGGTCCTTATATACTAATCAAGAAAATTCTTACAGCTTGTGAGAAACGACCAGTGCCGGGCTGGATATTTAATTTAAGGTTCCAAATTTCCGGATAGAAACCGGTTATAACCAGTTAGAAAGCTTCCAGTGTCGAGTGCTGTGTAGGAATCTGTTAGGAACCAGTTATAAATGAATTTCGGTCTTTGCCAACATTTCATTTCAGGTTCCAATTTTTGGATAGAAACCGGTTAGGACAGGTTAGAATGATTCCTGTGTTAAGTGCCGTGTAGAAAACGGTTAAAAAACGGTTAGAAACCAATTTCGGTGTTTACCAATATGTAATATCAGGTTCTAATTTGCCGGATAGAAACCGGTTAGGATCGGTGAGAACGTTTCCTGTGCAGTGTTCCCAATTCAGCTCCCCAACCGCCCTGCGCATGCGTCGTACCAGCAGACTCATTGGATGTTGATCGCGCGCTTATTTGAAATGATTAACTATGCAAATCAATTTTTCACAATATATAATAATCATAAAGTACAAAAAAATATTATGAATGATTTAAAATTCACATTGGTGAAAAAAGGCATTCCTTCCTTCAAATTTGAAATCAATCATTTATTTTTGAAGAGTACAATAAAATAATTATTTCACCTTGCACTCGAAAAGACTATTTTTTGATCTGAAAATTAATCGTTATTATTTCTACAATGATGATTCATTATAAAAAACTGCTTCACGCATGTGATAGTTTAAAAAAAGCGCGTTATATACAGACAATGAGACTGCCGATGCAACGCATGCGCATTGCAGTTGGGGAGCCGAATTGGGAGCACTGTTCCTGTGTGGAGTGCCGTGTAGGAATCGGTTAGGAACCAGTTAGAAATGAATTTCGGTCTTCGTCAATATTTAATTTTCTGTTCCAATTTTTGGATAGAAACTGGTTAGGACCGGTTAGAAAGATTCCTGCTTCGAGTGCCGTATAGGAATAGGTTATGAACCGGTTCGAAACGAATTTCGGTGTTTACCAATACTTAATATCAGGTTCTAATTTGCCGGATAGAAACCGGTTTGGACCAGTTACAAAGTTTCCAGTGTCGAGTACTGTGTAGGAATCTGCTAGGAACTAGTTAGAAATAAACTTTGTTCTGCCAATATTTAATTTTGGTTCCATTTGTCGGACAGAAACCGGTTAAGACCGGTCAGAATGTTTCCTATGTCGCGTGCCGTGTAGGAAACGGTTAGGAGCCAGTTAAAAATGAATTTTGGTCTTTGCTAACATTTGATATCAGGTTTTAATTTTTGGATATAAACCGGTTAGGACCGGTTAGAATGATTCCTGTGTTCATTGCCGTGTAGAAATCGGTTAAAAACCGGGTAAACGAATTTCGGTGTTTACCAATATTTAATATCAGGTTCTAATTTGCCGGATAGAAACCGGTTAGGACCGGTTAGAATGATTCCTCTGTTGAGTGCCGTGTATCGGTTAAGAACCGGTTAGAAAAGAATTTCAGTGTTCACCAATATTTAATAGCAGGTTCTAATTTGCCTGATAGAAACCGGTTAGGACCATTTAGAAAGTTTCCAGTGTCGAGCGCCGTGTAGGAATCGGTTAGGAACCGGTTAGAAACTAATTTCAGTGTGCCAATATTTAGTCTCAGGCTCTAATTTGCCTGATAGAAGCCAATTAGGACCGGTTAGAAAGTTTATAGTGTCAAGTGCCGTGTAGGAATCGGTTAGGAACCAGTTAGAAACGAACCTTGATCTTTGCCAATATTGAATTTCTGGTTCCATTTGCCGGATAGGGACCTGTTAGGATCCGGGTACGTTCCAGAAATTTAAATTGAGACCGGAAAGAAATAGGTTAGAACCGGGTGAAAACCGAATTGGTTTCTAACCGTTTTCTATCCAGTTTCTTGTGTTATCTAACCGGGATTTTAAGCAGGGCAGTAATAATAAGAATTGAGTATATATATATCCCCTTTTTTAGTTGCTCTTGCAGTTGTTTACGCAAACCATTTTTCATGTAAAACTCTAGAGTAGAGTTTTTTCTTTATGTCCATGTGTTTATTAAAGAAATTTCATAGAAAAGGTTTTTATTCCTTGCAAATCAAAAATCCTATACTTTAAACATCTACGTATAATGATCTAGAAGAACGAGACGACGAAATATAATTAACCGATTAAACGAACTTACCTTAAGTGAAGTTCAATCGGGATTATATGAGTCGTCTCGTTCGAATAGATCATTCCCTCCCTACCCAATTCAAATGTCCTGTTTTTTGTTTTTTTTTTCCTAAGTGGGAAAAGCCCCTAAAATAGTGCGATTTGCCTACTTTAAAATAATGAAGTCGGAAGTGCGCAGCGCTACTCAGGTAGGTGGGCGCGGCAAAAAGTTTTGTCTTTTTTTTTAAAATATAGCTTTAAAACTGTGATCAGATCGAGCAGCTCGAGTATGACTACGTATAATGATCTATTCGAACGAGACGACTCATATAATCCCGATTGAACTTCACTTAAGGTAAGTTCGTTTAATCGGTTAATTTTCTACATCACGAGAAATAGCTAAACTTTCAGTAAAAAAATTAATTCTTAACCAAAAAAAAAAATTTTTGAACAAAATAATCTCCAACCAGAAAAATGAATTTTTAGCAAAGTAGTTCAATTTTCAGTTAAAAAAGAT
>CAKNYM010050182.1:55118-68699 GCA_932195095.1 Andricus curvator | reverse complement strand
AAAAATGAATTTTTAGCAAAGTAGTTCAATTTTCAGTTAAAAAAGATGAATTTAAACCTAAAAATTGAATAGATACATTTTCAATTCAAAAAATTAATTTTTTACCAAAAAAAAAAACAAATTTTTAACACCATAGATTAATTTATCACCAAAGAGATGAATATCCAACTAGTATGATGAATCTTAAACTGAAATAGTTAAGTTTTCAGTTAAAAAATAATCTTTCTACCAAAATACAGCGATTTTTCAACAAAATGGTTGAATTTAAAAAAAGATAAAATGAATTTTTTACAAAGTAGTTCCTTTTTCAACCAAGCAGTTGAATTTGTTCAGTATTTATTATAATTATTAATAATAATTTATTAATTATTAATTATTTATTTGTGAAATTATTTTTCTACAAAAAAATTTATTTTCTATCAAAAAATACAAATTTATAACAAAATACAATAAAAAATGAATATTTAAATTTTCACCTGAAAGAATTCAATTGCAACTAAAAGAGAAACAAATTTTTAACAAAATAGTTCAGTTTTCAATCAAAACGATGAATTTTAAAAGCAAAAATCTTAAATTGCTAAAAAAAAAAGACATTTTAACAAAACCATTTTCAAATAAAATCAAGAATCTTCAACCATAAAAATCAATTTCCAGCAAAGAAGTTTAATTTTTAACTGAAAATGATACATTTTCAACTAAAAATGAAATAGTTACATTTTCATTTGGAAAAATTAATTTTAAAAAATTCAACAAAATAGTTTAATTTTCTACCAAATTCCACCAAAAAGATGAATTTTCAACTAAAATGATGAATCTTCAACTAAAATTCAGTTTAAAAAATAAACTTTCAACAAAATGGGTGAATTTTTAACAAGTTAGTCCAATTTTGTTAATTATTTGTTAATTATTTATCATAATTATTAATAATTAATTATTACTTAATAATTTATTTTTCTACAAGAAGATTAATTTTCTACCAAAAAATACAAATTTTTGACAAAATACATCAATTTTCAACTCAATAAAAAGTTGAATTAGTTAAATTTTCAACTAAAAAAGATAAATTTACAATAAAAAATGAAATATTTAAATTTTCATCTAAAAAAATTGATTTGCAACTAAAAATGATAAATTTTCAACTAAAAATGGAATAGCTAAATTTTTATTTGGAATAATTCATTTAAAATAAAATTTTCAACAAAATAGTTTAATTTTGTACCAAATTCCGCCAAAGAGATGAATTTTCAACTAAAATTATGAATCTTCAACTGGAATTGAGTTGAAAAATAAACTTTCAACAAAATGGTTAAATTTTTAACCAATGAAATGAAGTTTCAACAAAGTAGTCCAATTTCAACCAAGTAGTTGAATTTGTTAATTATTTATCATATTTATGAATAATTAATGATTAATTAATAATTTATTTTTGAAATTATTTTTCTACAAGAAGAATAATTTTCTACCAAAAAATGCGAATTTTCAACTAAAAATGATAATTTTACAATCATAAATGAAATATTAAAATTTTCACAAAAAAATTAATTTTCAAGCAAAAAAAGAAACGAATTTTCAATAAAATAGTTAAATGTTTCACCAAAATAGTTAAGTTTCAACAACAAAAAATGCATTTTTAAGCAGGCAGAATATATTTGTACTAAAAAGGATGAATTTTTGACAAAATACATGCATTTTCAAAAAAATTGTTCAGTTTTCAATCAAAACTGTACATTTTCAGGTTTCATTAATTTTCAACTAAAAAAAATAAATGTTCACCTTATATGAAATATTTAAATTTCTAGTTAAAAAAAAATTAATTTTAAACCGAAGAAGCGAATTTGAAACAATGCAGTTACATTTTCAAACAAACCATATTCAACTAAAATCAAGAATCTTCAAACCTAAAAATTAATTTTCAACAAAGTAGTTCAATTTTCTATTAAAAATGATAAATTTTCAACTAAAAATGCAACGGTTAAATTATCAATTAAAAAAATGAATTGTTAACCAAACAAAAAAAAACGAATTTTGAACGAAAAAGATTCATTTTCTACCAAGAAAGACACATTTTCAACAAAATACATGAATTTTCAACTAAAACTGATCAATCTTCACTCCAAAATAGAATAGCTTATTTTCAGCAAAGATAATTAATTTTCACGGAAAAAAAACAACAAATTTTTAACAAAATAGTTTAAAACTATTTGAATTAACGACGTAAGTTACTCCTCATTACCTGCAATACTCTGGATTAAATTCTGATAGATAAAACAATTTCAATTTTCAGAATCAAATTGTTATAAATAATAATTTTTTCCATACCTTCACTTATCCAAAAAATCTGTAAAAATAAATAAATAAGTTTGTTGCCAAAAATGGATTTTTTTTTTAAATCCGATAAGCACTATCCTTTAGCAGATTTAACAAATGAGAACTCACTAAAAGTGTAACTTTTCAAAATATTATTGTTTTAAAACAAAAGTATCCACTCACCCACCATTCATTTTGAAAATTCCCTGATTTTTCCTTGACCAATTTTTCATTTTCCCTGTCCATTAAATTTAAAAAACCTACTTTTTAATCTTGTAATATTTTTACATAGGATCTTTTATGAATGGAATAAAACAATATTTTAGCCATAAATTCAAAATTTTTAAATTTTATTAATTTTTTTTTTTTTAACTTTTCTTCCGTAGAAGATGAATGTTCAACAATAAAGTGCAATAGTTGTTATATTTTAAAGAAAAAAGATGTAATTTCATCAAAAAATAATACATTTTTAAATCAGAAATACGAATTTTCAACAAATAAAGGTTTTTCAATCATGAAAGAAAAAAATGTCACTCAAATTGTTGAACCTCCGAGCCAGAAGACGAATTTTATGTACAAAAATTGAATTTTCAACTAGAAAATGTGAATTTTCAGGGAAAAAAAAATGGTAACAAAAAAAATTTCAATTTTCATCCAAAAAATATTTAATTTCGACTTTTCAATATCAAAATATGAATTTTAAACAAGAAGTAAATTTTTTACGAAATGTTGCATTTTCAACAAAAAAGTTGACTTTTCAACGAAAAAGAAAGATTTGTTAACAAAATTGTTGAATTTTCAACCAAAAAGTTGCATTTTCACCCAAGAAAGATGAAATTTGTACTAAAACAGATGAATTTTTCAATCAAAAAACATTTTTAAAAAAGTCGAATTTTTATCTACAAAAGATATCAGTTGATTTTTCAATACGAAAACATGAATTTTAAATAACAAGTAAATTTTCTCCGGAATAGTTGAATTTTCAACCAAAAATGAAGGCTTTTAAAAAAATTTTTGAATTTTGAAACAAATGATGAAATTTAAAACTAAAAAGATAATATCTTTTATGAACGGAATGAAACAATTTCAAATTAAAATTGAATAATTTCAAATTTATTCTGCTTGACCGTTATTTCAAGTTAAAAAATTCTCTAAATTCATCTATTTTGGTAGAAAAGTAATACTATTTTCGTTTGAAAATTAGTTTGTTCTTATTTAGAATTAATTTTTTTAACTGAAAATGTAACTGTTCCATTTTTTGTCAAAAATTTATCTTTTTTGATAGAAAATTAATCTTCTTGGGTGAAAATTGTACTATTTCGTTAAAAATTTACTTTAATTTTATTGAAAATTAATTTTTTCACTGAAAATTTGACTATTCTCTTTTTAGTTGAAAACTTATTTGTTTTCGGTGAAAATTCCACTATTTGTTGAAAATCCGTTTTGTTTTGTAGGAGAGTACTTCTCATTAGTTGAAACTGTATCTTTTTGGTGAAAAATTTATTTCTTTGGTTGAAAATTTAACTGTTTTGTTAAAAATTCGTTTCTTTTTGGGTTTAAAATTTATTTTACTAACTGAAAATTTAACTATTTTATTTTTGGTAGAAAATTTATCTTTTTAGTTGAAAGTTCATGTATTTGTTTAGAAATTAAATTTTTCTAGTTGAAGATTCATCATTTTGGTTGAAAATGCGTTTCTTTTTAGTTGAAAATTAATTTTTGGAAGATGTAAAAATTCCATTTTTGCTTGAAAATTTATATTTTCAGTTAAAAATTAATTAATTTGGTTGTAAAGTCGTTTTTTTGTTTCAAATTTACTTTTCTAACTGCGAATTTACCTATTCTATTTTTAGGTTGTAAATTGATCTTTTTTAGTTGAAAATTTATATATTTTATTGAAACTGTACCTTTTTTGGTAGAAAATTCAATCAAAATTGAATTATTTTGTTGAAAAATCTTTTTTTTTTATGAAAAAACAACTATTTTATTGAAAATTAGTGTTTTTGTGTGAACATTTATTTTTCCAACATCTTAACAATTCTATTTTTGGTTGAAAATTGATCTTTTTAGATGAAAATTCATGTACTTTGTTGAAAATGCGTCTTTTTTGGTAGAAAATTAATCTTTTGGGTTGAAAATTCAACTAACTATTTGGTTAAAAATTCATATTTTTGGTTGAAGATTCATCATTTTAGTTAAAAATTCATTGGTTTGGTTGAAAATATGTTTTCCATTACTTTTACTTCTTATATCATTTAAATTTAGCGCCCGTTCTAATTTGAAGCGATACATTTTCCCGCGAAATTTAAATAATGTAATTATTATTAATAAAAGTAGAAAATACGATTTTTTAAATCCTAATTCAAAATGCTCATAAATGCTCATTAAATTCTCAAAGCACATAAAGGTCGGGCATATTCTCGAGCACATTCTCATGCTCGTGAGAATTTCTCCGAGCACTTAAACTCTTTAGAACACTAGTTGCAATATTTTTTTTTTTTTTTTTTTTTTTTTTAATTTTCTTGCTTAACCAAATACTGTGATATCGAAATAACCATGGTCCGAACATAAAGTCTGAATATGCCCTCAGGGAACGGAAAGGTAATCAGCAAGGCGTATCTCCACATTGGGAAGTAAGCCCTCTAATTATCGTGACGGAAAGTACACAAAGCAGACTTCCGATATTTCGGTAATTATTTTCGCGTTTTCACTAGTCAAGTAAGTAAAGATAAAATCAGAACAGAAGAAAATACATCACGACTTTGAAGGATGCAAGAAACTAATAATTAAAAAGATGGAGGGAATCAAAAGTACAGAGTTTGTCAGCATGAGAAACAGCAAAGGTGAAATGATATACGATACAGACGGGATGGTAAACGCTTTAAACGTTTTCAAACTATAACACATTCTGGAAGAAGAAATTCCAGCAAGTAGAAATCCTCCAGGAACGGAAGCCAAATTTTTATTTTTTATAGTATTTAGGTACTCAAGTGGAATTCAAGTACTTGAAGCAAATGCCTAATGACCAGTTTTTTATTTTATTTTCAGGGTTTCGTTGGAAATCCTTTCAATCGTGCCAGCGTTTTTCCATCGTTTACCTCGCTCAAAAAAAAAAATTTAACTATGGTTTTGTATTCGCCCCATAAAGTGACCACAGCGGGGCATAGAAAAATACTGAGAACCTTGGGAAAATTCTTTTGATTTAAATACCGAATTTTAAGCAAAAAACAATCTAGGGAAAGTGGAATGGACAGCTTTTCTTATAGAGAACGTTTTTTAGCGAAGCTTCTTTTAGAGAAAATTTGGTTATTTAGACGCCTATGTTGCAAGCTTTTCTGTTAGTCCAATTTTCTTCGGGGATGCCTGAAATTGACGCTCTTAGCATGAAGAATTGAGATAAAAAATCAAATTTCCTGTGTTACAGTTTTTTTATATCATTGGGCCAACGGCCATACCACGCTGAAAAACCCAGTTCTCGTCAGATCACTGAAGTTAAGCAGCGTTGGACGCGGTTAGTACTTGGATGGGTGACCATTCAAGAATACTGACATGAGTGCTGTTGGCACATCGTGGGTGTGGTGAGCCCACACTTGTAGTTATTTATAACTACAAGAAAAACCTAGAAACACTACCCGAATCGGGTAGTGTCACGCCTACCCTGAAAGGGAAATGGTTTAATGGTATATATATATTGGTTAAAAAATCAGGAAAATTTGGTTATTTAGACGCCTATGTTGGATGCTTGCCTTTTAGTCAGATTTTCTTCGGGGATTGCTCAAATTGACGCTCTTGCATGTGGAATTAGGATTTAAACAAATTTGCTATACTATAATTCTTTTTTGTAGCAGTGGTTAAAAAATAACAAATAAAATAGAAATTTGGAAGATTAAGTTATTTAGATGCCTATGTTGGAAGCTTTTCTTTTAATCCGATTTTCTTTGGGAATACCTCATATTGACGAACTTGGCCTGTAGAATTAAGATAAAAAATAAAATTTGCTACGCTACAGTTTTCTTTTTCCTGTTTATATTAGTGGTTAAAAATAAAGAATAAAATAAAAATGTGGAAAATTTCGTTAAATATTCCCCTATGCTGGAAGCTTTTTTTTGGGCCTACTTTCTTCGCCGGAGAGCTCAAATTGACGCTCTTGGCATGTAGAATTATGATAAAATATAAAATTTGCTATATTATTTTTTTTTATATCAGTGGTTAAGAAATAAGAGAAATGAGGAAAATTTTGTTATTTAGACACCTATGTTGGAAGTTTTTCTTTTAGTCCGATTTTCTTTGGGGATGCTTCAAATTGACGCCCTTGCATGTAGAATTAGGATTTTAAGAAACAAATTTGCTATGCTACAGTTTTCTTTTTTATATCATTAGTTAAAAAATAAAAATTTGGAAAATTAGGTTATTTATATGCCTATGTTGGAAGCTTTTCTTTTAATCCGATTTTCTTTGGGAATGCCTCAAATTGACGATCTTGGCCTGTAGAATTAAGATAAAATATAAAATTTGCTACGCTTTAGTTTTCTTCTTCCTTTTTATATCTGTGGTTGAAAAATAAAAAATAAAAATGTGGAAATTTTCGTTAATTCGACCACTGTGCTGAAAACTTTTATTTTAGGTCGATTTTCTCCGCGGATGGCTCTAATTGACGATCTTGGCATGCAGAATTAGGATGAAAAATAAAATTTTCTGTGTTATTGTTTTATTTATTTTTATATCAGTGGTTAACAAATAAGATAAATGGAGAAAATTTGGTTATTTAGACGCCTATGTTGAAGGCTTTTCGTTTAATCCGATTTTCCTTGGGAATACCTCAAATTGACGATCTTGCTCTGTAGAATTAAGATGAAAAATAAAATTTTCCATTTTAGTTTTTTTTCTTCTTTTTTATATCAGTAGTTGAAAAATTAGAAAAATGAGAAATTTTTGGTTGTTGAGACCCCTGTGCTGGAAGCTTTTCTTTTAGTCCGATTTTCTTGGATAAGGGGACAAATTGACGATCTTGGCATGTAGAATTAGGATAAAAAATAAAATTTTCCATTTTAGTTTTTTTTCTTCTTTTTCATATCAGTAGTTACAAAATAAGGAAAATGACAAAAATTTGGTTGTTAAGACCCATTGGCTGGAAGCTATTCTTATAGTCCGATTTTCTTCGGAGAGGATACAAATTGACGATCTTGGCACGTAGAATTAGGATAAAAAATAAAATTTGCTAGGTTATAGTTTTATTTTTTTTATATCAGTGGTTAACAAATAAGATAAATGAGGAAAAATTCGGTTATTTATACGCCTATTTTGGAAGCTTTTCTTCCAATTCAATTTTCTTTGGGAATACCTCAAATTGAAGATCTTGGCCTGCAGAATTAAGGTAACAAATAAAATTTTCCATTTTAGTTTTTTCTTCTTCCTTTTTATATCAGTAGTTAAAAAATAAGAAAAATGAGAAAAATTTGGTTATTTAGACGCCTATGTTGAAGGCTTTTCGTTTAATCCGATTTTATTTGGGAATGCCTCAAATTGACGATCTGGACCTGTAGAATTAAGATAAAAAATAAAATGGTCTATTTTAGTTTTATTTTCTTCTTTTTTATATCAGTGTTAAAAAAATTAGAAAAATTAGAAATATTTGGTTGTTAAGACCCATTTGCTGGAAGCTATTCTTATAGTCCGATTTTCTTCGGGGAGGGTACAAATTGACGATCTTGGCATGTAGAATTAGGATAAAAAAGAAAATTTGCTAGGTTATAGTTTTATTTTTTTTATATCAGTGGTTAAAAAATAATATAAATCAGAAAAAATTCGGTTATTTATACGCCTATGTTGGAAGCTTTTCTTCCAATTCGATTTTCTTTGGGAATGCCTCAAATTGACGATCTTAGCCTGTATAATTGGAATAAAAAATTAAATTTTCCATTTTAGTTTTTTTTCTTCTTTTTTATATCAGTGTTAAAAAAATTAGAAAAATTTAGTTGTTAAGACCCCTATGCTGGAAGCTTTTCTTTTAGTCCGATTTTCTTCGGCGAGGGTACAAATTGACGATCTTGGTATGTAGAATTAGGATAAAAAATAAAATTTGCTACATTATAGATTTATTTTTTGTATATCAGTGGTTAACAAATAAGATAAATGAGGGAAAATTTGGTTATTTATATGCCTATTTTGAAGGCTTTTCGTTTAATCCGATTTTCCTTGGGAATACCTCAAATTGACGATCTTGGCCTGTAGAATTAGGATAAAAAATAAAATTTTCCATTTTAGTTTTTTTTCTTCTTTTTTATATCAGTAGTTAAAAAATAAGAAAAATGAGAAAAATTTGGTTGCTAAGACCCATGTGCTAGAAGTTTTTCTTTTAGTCCGATTTTCTTCGAGCAGGGTACAAATTGACGATCTTGGCATGTAGAATTAGGATAAAAAATAAAATTTGCTACGTTATAGTTTTATTTTTTTTTATATCAGTGGTTAACAAATAAGATAAATGAAGAAAATTTTGTTATTTAGACACCTATGTTGAAGGCTTTTCGTTTAATCCGATTTTCTTTGGGAATACCTCGAATTGACGATCTTGACCTGTAGAATTAAGAAGAAAATAAAATTGCCTATTTTAGCTTTTTTCTTCTTTTTTATATCAGTGTTGAACAAATTAGAAAAATTAGAAATATTTAGTTGTTAAGACCCCTGTGCTGGAAGCTTTTCTTTTACTTCGATTTTCTTCGGGAAGGGTACAAATTGATGATCTTGACATTTAGAATGAGGATGAAAAATAAAATTTGCTATGTCATTGTTTTCTTTTTTTTTTTATATCAATGGTCAACAAAAAAGATAAATCAGAAAAAATTCGGTTATTTATACGCCTATGTTGGAAGCTTTTCTTCTAATACGATTTTTTTTGGGAATGCCTCAAATTGACGATCTTCACCTGTAGAATTGAGATAAAATTTTTTTTTTATATTTTAGTTTTTTTTCTTCTTTTTGATACCAGTAGTTAAAAAATAAGAAAAATGAGAAAAATTTGGTTGTTAAGGCAGGAAAATTTGGTTAATTATACCCCTATATTGGAAGCTTTTTTTTCGTCCGATTTTTTTAGGGAGAGCTAAAATTAAAGCTTTCAGCATGCAGAATTCAGATGAAAAATAAAATTCGCTATGTCAAATTGTCAATTTAGAAAAAAGCAATAAAAAACATGCAGAAAAATTTGCAAAAAAAAAAGTATTTTTTAATTTATATCTATGCCTAAGAAACCCTTACCTGAGGCCGATTGCCGACCTCTTTTCAGACTGATTTTTAATTAATTATTATTTACTTTAATAGATCTATTAACTTTTCTCTATTTCTGAATTTTTAAGAAACATAATTATTTTAATTTCTAAAATTAAAAAAATTGGGATCTTAAATTCCAGGAACCATCAGCATGACTTGGTGTAATAAATAATAATCTTAATTCGTACTTCCATCCCGAAAAATATCTTACTGTCACTGACCACTTAAAATGATAAATGACTCTTGTAAAGTAGTGGGTTTTGGACGCCGAAAATAATAGGGGCTAGGGGAAGCTGTATCGAATTACACAATTATAAAAATGTATTAAGTATAATTATTAGAAGTAATTAGGCAAAAAAAATAAATTTTTTATATTTTAAATTAAAAAATCTAAATAAATAAGTGAGAATAAAAATTTAAATATAATAAATAATATAAATTTATGTGATAAGTTTGCAATACATTATTTCTTAAGATAAATTTAATTTAGCTTCCATTTCTTTAAAATGAAACAGCAGACCACCCACTATAAACAATGAACAAATTATAATTTCATAAAATTTCAATATTAATTATCAATTTTACAGAATCAATTTGCAAAGAATTTATGGCAAAAACAGTTTTAAAAATTATTTTTTCAGCAGAACATGGAACTTTTTTTATTATTTTTTATGTTATTTTAACTTTAAGAAAACAATGAAATATTTACGTGAAATATGAAAAACTTAACGAAAATTTTCTTTAAAATACTGTACATTGGGAATAATTTTATGTAATTTAATTTTCTTCACGGCAGTTTGGTGTGCTATCTACAATCTTTTAAATCCTTTAAAGATGTTTCAAAAATTTCAAAATTACAAAACTGGGTTACTTTTTCAAGAAAAAAAAACTAGAAAGTCCATTTTCTCAAAAAGGCAGTCTTTGATTTTTTTATATTTATAGTAATATAATGGAATTATTGTGTGTAATGAACTATTTGATTGAAAATTAATTTTTTTGTTGAAAATTCATATTTTTGGGTTCAACTGTTTTGTAAAAAAATCATTTTTTTGGCTTAAAAGTTCAACTTTTTTTTTTAATTTCGTCTTTTTGGGTTGAAAATTTTATTATTTTAGTATAAAATTCAACTATTTGGTTGAAAATGAACTTTTTGATGTACAATTTATATTTTCGGGGAGAAAATTCGTTTTTTTTCAAGCCAAACGGAATCTTTTTTTCTTGAAATTGTAACTGTTTGGTTAAAATTTAATCTGTTTTGGTTAGGATTCAACTGTTTTGTTGAAAATTCGTTTTTTTTTTTTTGGTTGAATTAAACTGTTTTTAATTTAAAATAAAAATCTTTTTTGACTGAAACCTCAAATTAAGCATTACATTTTCCGTTGAGAATTCTTTTTTATTTTATTTTTGTTTAATTCGTCGACTGTTTTTGATTTAAAAATTAAAATTTTCTTTTGGTTGAAATATCAACTGTTATATTTTGTGTTGAGAATTAGTCTTTTTCAATTGAAAATTCAACTACTTGGTTAAAAATTAAACTTCTTTCTTGAAAATTCATTTATTTTAAAGATTTACGGTTTTTTAATACAAAATAAAAATCTTTTTTTTGGTTGAAAAATCAACTATTGTATTTTTTGTTTGATAATTCATATTTTTTTATTGAAAATTCAACTACTTGGCTAAAAGTTAAACCACTTTCTTAGAAATTCATTTTTTTGGTTGAAGATTCATCATTTTAGTTGAAAATTCATCCCTTTGGTTGAAAAATCTTCTTTTTAAGTTGAAACTTAAACCAATTGATTAAATATTTTTTCTTTCTTGACCGTAAAATATTTTTTGGTTGAAAATCAACTATTTTTTGAAATTTTATTTTTTGCGTGATTTCAACAGTTTTGAATTTAGAATAAAAATCTTTTCTTGGTTGAAATGCTAAATATTACATTTTTCATTAACTATTCTTCTTTTTTGGTTGAAAAATTAACTATTTTGTTGGAAACTTTTATATAAAATTTAAATATTTTTTGGTCCAAATATCAATTATCATATTTTTCGTTTGAACCAAAAAAGGTGAATTATAATTCACCTTTTTTGGTTTGAAAATTCAACTACTTAGCTAAAAATTGAACCACTTTACTAAAAATTCCTTTTTCGTTCAAAGATTCATCACTTTAGTTGAAAATTCATCTTTTATGTTAAAAATTCTACTATTATGTTGATGAAAAATCGCCTTTTTGAGTTGAAAATTCAACAATTCGCTTATATTTTTTTTTTCTTTTTTAACTGAAAAACCTTATTTGGTTGAAAAATGAACTATTTTGTGCGAAATTCGTCTTTTTTATGAATTCGACTGTTTTTGATTAAGAATGTAAATCTTTTTGTGCTGAAAATTCATCTTCTTGATTGAAAGTTTAACTACCTTGTTAAAAATTAATTTTTTTTGTTAATTCATCTCCCAAACTGGAAACTTAGTATTTTGTTGAAAATTTGTCTTATTTGCAAGAAAACTAATCTTCTTGGTTGAAAATTCACCTTCTTGGTTGAAAATTCCACTCTTTGGATTTAAAATTAAATAATTTTATTGAAAATTCATTTTTTTTGTTCAAAATTAATCTTTTTTGATAAAACATTAATCTTCTTGGTCGAAAATTCATCTTTTTGGTTGAAAATTCAACAACCTTCTTGAAAATTCATTTTTTTTGCTAAAAATTATTTTTTGATCTGAAAATTTAACTATTCCATGTTTGGTGACAACTTTATCCTGTATTTTCGATAAGTTGCAAATTCGCCTTTTCTGTTGAAACAATAATATTCTTGATTGAAAATTTATCTTTTTGGTTTAAAATTTAACAATTTTGTTGAAAATTCTTCTTTTTTAACTAAAAAATCTTTTTTCGTTGAGAAATGATTTTGTGTGAAATTCGTCTTTTTTATGAATTCGACTGTTTTGTATTAAGAATGTAAATCTTTTTGTGTTGAAAATTCATCTTCTTGATTGAAATTTTAACTAACTTGTTAAAAAATAATTTTTTTTTGTTAATTCACCTCCTTGACTGGAAACTTAACTTTTTTTTTGAAAATTCGTCTTATTTGCTGCAAAATTAACTTCTTGCTTGAAAATTCATCTTTTTGGTTGGAAATTGGACTCTTTGGATTTAAAATTAAATAATTTTATTGAAAATTCATTTTTTTGTTCAAAATTAATCTTTTTTGATCAAACATTAATCTTCTTGGTCGAAAATTCATCTTTTTGGTTGAAAATTCAACAACCTTCTTGAAAATTCATTTTTTTTGCTAAAAATTATTTTTTTATCTGAAAATTTAACTAATCCATGTTTGGTGACAACATTATCCTGTATTTTCGATAAGTTGCAAATTCGCCTTTTTTGTTGAAACAATAATATTCTTGATTGAAAATTTAACAATTTTGTTGAAAATTCGTCTTTTTTAACAGAAAAATCTTTTTTGGTTGAAAAATGAACTATTTTGTGCGAAATTCGGCTTTTTTATGAATTCGACTGTTTTTGATTAAGAATGTAAATCTTTTTGTGTTGAAAATTCATCTTTTTGGTTGAAAATTCAACAACCTTCTTGAAAATTCATTTTTTTTTCTAAAAATTATTTTTTATCTAAAAATTTAACTATTTCATGTTTGGTGACAACTTTATCCTGAATTTTTGATAAGTTGCAAATTTGCCTTTTCTGTTGAAACAATAATATTCTTGATGGAAAATTTATCTTTTTGGTTGAAAATTTAATAATTTTCTTGAAAATTCGTCTTTTTTAACTGAAAAATCTTTTTTGGTTGAAAAATGATTTTGTGTGAAATTCGTCTTTTTCATGAATTCGACTGTTTTTTATTAAGTATGTAAAACTTTTTGTGTTGAAAATTCACCTTCTTGATTGAAAGTATAACTACCTTGTTAAAAATTAACTTTTTTTTTAATTCATCTCCTTGACTGGAAACTTAACTATTTTGTTGAAAATTCGTCTTATTTGCTAGAAAATTAATCTTCT
>CAKNYM010050182.1:283-22214 GCA_932195095.1 Andricus curvator | reverse complement strand
AGTCCTCCGAACGATGGCCCGGATGCGTCAAGATGAGTTTCTCCTTGGTAGAGAGAAGAGAGTGATTAGGCATTCTCTAGAATCTCTATTATCCACCAATGACAAGGTTCTGCTTGACGCATGCGCAGTAATGCACCGGACCATTGTTGGAGCACTAACGGACAGCAGGCGATGCAACTGGACTGCTGATCTCTAACTAGTGAACCAGATCAGTGTCCACCATCTTTTTTTTTAAAGGAAGATAAGAAAAAAGGGAATATGATTCTAACCTAACATTGTTTCAAAATTGTAAATCTTCTTGGAAATCTACACCGATTTCCGCTGAAAAACGCGAGCATTACCTAAAATCGTTCAAAAATTTGTTATCTTCTTTAAATCCTATGATTTTCTATTAAAAGTACCGACTTCTGGTATACCAAGCCAACAAAACCAGAAATTGAACAACAATCGTGAATTTAATGACTCAATGATAATCTGAAGAATAATATTCTGAAAAATCGTAAGATTTTTTAAATTAAAAACACCCATTTTTGACGAAAAACAGTAACATAATACAACCAAAATTATTCCAAATTGTAAATTTTCTTAAAAATAATCATTTTTGTTTTAAATATCCGATTTCCGGTTGAAAATGGTAACATAACCTTAAATTGGTCCAAAATTGTAAATCTACTTTGAAATCTATACCGAAATTTCCTGTGAAAACCGCTTGTATTGTACACTTTCTAATCTTCTTTAAAATCTAATGATTTTCTACTAAAAATACCTGTTTCCGGTGTAAAACGCAAACATAACCTAAAATTGTTAAAAAGTTATGAATCTTTTTTGAAATATAGATTTTTTAATTAAAAATACCAACTTCCGACAAAGGAGACTAACAAAATCCAAAATTGTTAAAAGATTCTAAATCTTTTGTTTAAATTACAATTTTTTTTGTTTGAAAATTCCAATTTTCGATTAAATACGCCAAACGTAACCTCAAATTGTTCAAAGATTATGAATCTTCTTTGAAATCTGATAATTTTTTAATGTAAATTTTAATTTCAGACGAAAAACTCTAGCAAAATCTGGAATTGTTTAAGCTTGTAATTTTGATTATTTTGCCATTTTTTTTTATATAAAAATACGAATTTTAGGTGAAATCACACCAAAATAACCTAAACTGTCAACTGGGCTGCTGCTATTTAAATATTTATAACTCGCGAACCAGATGAATGTCCATCACATTTTTTTTAACGAAAGTTAAAAAAAGCAAGGAATATGATTATAAAAAAAAATTAATGAAATATAGCGTATTTCGTCAAAAATCCAATCCAAAAATTGTTTTCATTTTTTTGTGTGAAAACTTTGAAATTCGTTTTCCAAATAGTTTATGTATCCGAAAAAAATTCAGAAATATTACAATTTAAAGAGAAGTGAGCCTCAAATTTCAAAAAAGTGTAGTTCCAAGAATTTTCAAAAATTTTCGAAAATCCTTCGGCCACAAAAAATTTCTCATAAAGTACTACAATACATCACATACACACATATCATTCACATATTCAACTTTTTCCAAAAAAGTTTGCATTCAACTCAATCCAAAAAACCGGGTTTTTGCACATTTTCAAAAAATTCTAAATTGAGCATAATTTTTTTTTTCAATTTCCAATTACTAGTAATAACCTTACATATAAAAGTCTTTAGAATTTTCTAACTAATTGAAAATATTTTGTTTGTAAATTTTAATTCAAACCATTAAAACTCAATCAGGAAAACAAGTTGAAAAGCGAAACGGCCTAATATTGATTGATTTGAAAAAAATCATTTCTTTCTCCAGGCAACATTTGCGATGATACTAATTATTATTATTATTTTGTGAGGCTGTTTTATTTAAATCCCGTAGCACTGTTTTAAATCCCGTAACTGCGGTTATTTTTAAAACTCCGGTGAAACAGAGGTCTATACACGAGTCACCCTCGCTGCTAAAGTATGATTCAAGCCCTGGAAGTTTGGCCAGGGGAGAGGAAAACTGCAGAAAACCACCTCCAGAGTTCAGCTATCTGATGCTAATGCCGTCAGTGTGATACTAATTTATAATTTTTTTCTTTTTAGCTGAAATAGGTGTACCAGTGGCACCTGCGTTGGTCGCAGATTCATTAACAGCAACATCTCTCAGGCTTGAATGGAAAGGAATTGATATTGAAAGGCGCGGTGGTGGCATTTCGTATTTAGTGCAATGGAGATACGAAGAATTGGCAGAAACCTGGCAATATTGTAGAAATCAATCTTGGGGAGAAGATGATCAAATCTTAGTCGATAATTTACAACCATATACAAAATACAGAGTACGTTGCCTACTTTATTAGTTTGGCTAGTTTTCTTATTTCTAATTTGTTTATGAAGACACGAGAATGACAACTGGATAAGGACCATAAATGAAATTTTACAGAATAAAAAAAAAATTGATAGGTTTTCAAATTTAAAATTTTGAAAAGGATTCATTCAAAAATTAAGTGAGGAAAATTTTTACTAAATAAAATAGTAAATCCAAAGATATTAGAACTTAGAGAAAAGTCCAGCAGAAATTCGAAAAATTGAATTTTTAATTAACTAATGAACTTGTTCTTATCAAAAAGTTTTCAACCAAAATTCAAGTAAAATTATCAACCTTTGAAAAAATGAATTTTTAAGCAAATAGTTGATTTTTTAACGAAGAAGATTACTTTTTCACCAAAAATACGAATTTCCAAATAAAAAAAAAATACATTTTCAACTAAGAATGGAATAATTCAATTCTCAGTTGAAACAACTAGCTTTCAATAAAAACAAAAACAAATTTTCAATCAAATTGTTGAATTTTCAACTAATAGTAATAGTTAGATTTTCACTGAAAAAATTAATTTTGAACCAAGGAAAAACAAATTTTGAACATAATAGTTAACTTTAAAAGCAAAAAAATGAATTTTCAACTGAACTGATGAATCTTCATCTAAAAAAATGAATTTTTTAATACAGCAGTTTAAATTTTAAGCAAGTAGTTGAATTTTCCACTAAAAAAATGAATTCTTAACAAAATATATAATAGCTGATATTTCTACCAAACAATATTTTAAAATTCAATCAAAAATGGTTAAATTCAACAAAAAAAAAACGAATTTTCAACTGAAAAAAAAAATTTTCAGACAAAATTCAATTTTTAAATTTTCAGTAAAAAAACTAATATTCAGAAAAAAAAACGAATTTTCAAACAAATTGTTGAATTTTCAACTAAAAAAAAATTTCATGAAAAGTAGGAGTAGTTAGATTTTTCACTTCAAAAAATTAATTTTGAACCAAGGAAAACCAAATTTTGAACATAATAGTTAACTTTTTAAGCAAAAAAATGAATTTTCAACTAAACTGATGAATCTTCATCTAAAAAAATTAATTTTTAACAACATAGTTTAACTTTCAAGCACGTAGTTAAATTTTCCACTAAAAAAATGAATTCTCAACAAAATATATAATAGCTGATATTTCGACCAAAAAATATTCTAAAATTCAATCAAAATTGGTTAAATTCAACCAACAAAAAAGGATTTTCAACCAAAGAAATAAGTTTTAACACGAAAAAAGGAACTATAAATTAAGAAAATTATTTTTCTGTCAAAAAAATATGAATTTTCAACCAAATAGTTGAATTTTTAACTAAAAAGGATAAATTTGCAACCAAAAATGAAATAGTTAAATTTTCAGTTGAAACAACTAGCTTTTAACAACAAGAAAAAAAAAACAAATTTTCAACCAAATAGTTGAATTTTCAAATAAAAAAAAATTCATAAAAAGTAGGAGTAGTTAGATTTTCACTTTAAAAAATTAATTTTGAACCAATGAAAAACGAATTATGTAAAAATAGTTAACTTTTTAAGCAAGTAGTTGAATTTTCGAACAAAAAATAATTTAAGATTCGATCAAAAATTGTTAAATTTAACCAAAAAAGACGCATTTTTTAATAAAAAAAGATCAATTCTCATCTAAAAATGGAATAGTTAAATTTTCAGTTAAAAAATTCATTTTCAACCAAAAAGAAACGAATTTTCAACCAAATAGTTAAATTTTCCACTAAAAACAGATAATTTTTGAAACAAAATTGTTATAGTTGAATTTTTATTTGAAAAAATTAATTTTCAACCAATTAAAGACGAATTTTGAACAAAAGAGTTAATTTTTCAACCGAGAAAATGAATTTTCAACTAAACTGATGAATATTCAACAAAAAAATCTAATTTTTTCACAAACCAGTTCAACTTTCAACCAAAAAAGATGAATTATTAACAAAAAATGTAATAGTTGATATTTCAACCAAAAATTTTTCAACTGAACAGTTTTAAACCAAAAATGGAATAGTTAAATCTTGAGTTAAATAAATTAATTTTCCACAAAAAACAGAAACAAATTTTGAACCAAAAAGATGGATTTTTAACAAATTATTTAAACTTTCAACCAAGTAGTTTTATTTCCAACCAAAAAGATGAATTTTCAACTAAAATGATAAATATATAACTGGAATACTTGAATTTTCAATCAAAAATATTAATTTTTAAACAAAAAGAATAATTTTAAGAAAAGATTTTTTTCCTACCAAAAATATTATATTTCTACCAAAAGAGACGATTTTTCAATAAAATACATGAATTTTGAACGTAATAGTTGAATCTTGAACTAAAAAGGATAAATTTTTAACCAAGTAGTTGAATTTTGAACTAAAAAAGATCCATTTTCAATCAAAAATCGACAAGTTGAATTTTCACTTTAAAAAATTAATTTTTAAGGAAACTGATGAATTTTCAACTGAAATTATGAATATATAACTCGAATAGTAAATCTTAAAGAAAAAAGTTTAATTTTGAACTAAAAAGATAAATTGTCAACCAAATATTGAATAAATTGTCATTTAAAAAAATTAATGTTCAACCAAAGACATGAATTTTCAACTAAAATGATGGAATATTCACGTAGAATAGTTACAATTTCTGTTTAAAATAAAATTAATTTTCACAAAAAAACAATTTTTCATCAAAATAGTTCAAGTCTCAACTGGAATTGTTAAATTGATGAATCTTCAACATCAAAATTTTAAAATTTTTAACGAAAGAATTTAACTTTCAACCACGTAATTAAATTTTCATTTCAAAAAAGATAAATTCTGAGCGAAGAATGTAGCAGTTGATATTTCATGAAAGAGAAAAAATTGCAAAGAAACTTTCGAATTTTCAAGCAAAGAGATGAATTTTCAAACAAGAAGATTAATTTTCTACCAAAAAGAACGAACAAAAAACGGTCGATTTTCAACCCAAAAAAACGCATTTTCTACAAAATAGTTGAATAAGTAATATAAAGCTACTTACATAAATAAAGAATCATTGTTACTCAATTTTTTATTGCAAATTAAAAGAAAATTTAAGCACGCTCTCGAAAAAGTTCTCTGACTTTAACAAAATCCCTGACATTTCCAGGTTTTTCAGGTACATAAAATATCCCGACAATTCCAGGTTTTCCAGATTTTCCAAGTAGGATAGATACCCTGATTATATGTGAAAATAATTGTAGAATTAAATTAATTATGACAAAACATGCTAAAGAAAGGTATCATCTAAGAAATTAGAGCAATGGATGCAATAACCAGCCCGACGCTCGAAAACGCGTAAAAGTATTGTCCGATCGTCTCAAAGAAAGAAAATTTTCAAAATCGAAAAATCAATTTTTCGAAAACGTAGAATTCTAGATAATAAGGAAGTGAAACTTTTTCCTCTTAGAATTTTTCTTCCAAACGTTTATTTTCAATAATAAAGACGAAATATTGAAAAAAAGTTTTTCCCTGCTTTAATTAAGTTTTAAAACTTAAATCGTTCTAACTCGGCCCAATATTATTGAAATGAGTTCATATCTGTAGGTCGTATTTAAAATACTCTAGCAATGCCTAGGTAATCATGAAAAAGTTAACAATCGCTTATTGTTTAATAATATTTAATTGAAAAATGAGGTCAATCGATAATTGTGTTTTCTTGGTTTCGCCGGCAAAAAGTATCTAGGTAACTTCGACGTTTACACAACTTCCAGTGAGTGATTTGTTCAGCAATATTGAATTAAGTTTTTTGGAAAATCTCATATCGAATCGTTTAAAATTTACTGAGATATTCAGATTTGGAAAAAGTACTCGAAGTCTGCCCGCGCTAGCTAATGCGTCGCGAGGACTGCTCTGTCAGGAAGCGTTCTCGAAGTTCAGTCTGCGCGGACAGACGTCGAGGACTTTTTCCAAATCTGAATATCTCAGTAAATTTTAAACGATTCGATATGAGATTTTCCAAAAAACTTCATTCAACATTGCTGAACAAATCACTCGCTGGAAGTTGTTTGAAAGTCGAAGTTACCTAGATACTTTTTACCGGCGAAACCAAGTAAACACAATTATCGATTGACTTCATCTTGCAATTAAATATTATTAAACAATAAGCAATTGTTAACTTTTTCATGATTTCCTTGGTATCGCTGGAGTTTTTTTGAACACGTCCTACAAATATGAACTCATTTCAATAATATTTTGCCGAGTTAGAACGATTTAAGTTTTAAAACTCAATTAAATCAGGGAGAAATTTTTTTCAATATTTCGTTTTTATTATTAAAAATAAACGTTTGACAACAAAAATTCTAACAGGAAAAAGTTTCACTTTCTTATTATCTAGAATTCTACGTTTCCAAAAAATTGATTTTGAAAATTTTCTTCCTTTGAGACGATCGGACAATCCGTTTACGTGTTTTCGAGCGTCGGGCTGGTTATTGCATCCGGCTGCTTAGTTAGTGCTATTACCCTAAATGTATTACCCTAAATGTGTCGAGAAATAGTATCCCAAATTACTGGAAATCGTTGGACACCGAATTTCAAAAAATTGGTATCCAGTTGTCATTATCATGTCTTCATATCAATTAGGTCACTTAAAATTAAATTTTAAAAATTTCAGTTCCGAGTAGCTCTTCTTCTACGATCAACACAACACAATACCGAACCAATTGTCTCAGCTCCAAGCGTTGTGATATTAACAAAACCTTCCGGTCTTCCAACTTCTGCCCCGGTAATTGTAAGGGCAGCAGCCGTAGACAGTTGTCGTGTGTCTGTTTCCTGGGAACCAGGTCCATTTCCCAATGGACCACTTTTGTCCTATGTGTTACGGCTACAAGGGGCTGCCTACTCCCAGCTTAAGGTATACGCCACGCCAGAACTGAAACAGTTTTACAATTTAAATTAATAATCTTCGATATTTATCAATTTCCGTTAATTTAATATTCTAAATGATCTTTTCTTCACACTACACAATAGAATCTTTTCTGTTTTGCACATTTCTGATTCGCGCTTTATTCTGATATCTGCTGACAAAGCTAGTCTTTTCCCTGCTGGAAGCAGAAAGATTGAAAAATATAGAAATTGGCCGATAGGAAAAGATAGAACAATTCCAAGGAATCTGTATTATCATTAGAGAATGAAAGAAAATACTTAACGTCTTTTCAGACTAGATGGAGCTATGATTTCCGGTCAGGTGCTTTCCCATTAAGCTACTAGAGAGATCGAGAGAAGGAACTTTTTTCAGAAATACACGCATTATTTTGCTAGATGATACAAATCAAATTTTTCAAGGAATCTGTATTATCATTAGAGAATAACAGAAAATATTTAACGTCTTTTCAGACTAGATGGAGCTATGAAAGAAAAATTATTTTGTCTGAAAAAAGATCTTCTCCTTTCGCTCCGCTGGGAAACGAACCACTTTGCATCTCTAAAACGCTGTCTTTCCCTATCCCCAATCTCAATGATATTATATCTCTTTAATATAAATTTGAATCTTTGTCTATCTTTTTTTCTATCTTCCGCGATTGAGTACTCTTATCATTTTCTATCTCTCCAAATTCGGGGATCCATCGAAAAGTTAGGGAATTTACTTAAAAAATTAATTTGATGTTGGATCACGTACAGACTTAAAATTGTTGTCCATCTCTTAATTGACAACTGTGTCGAACTTGGAAAAACGGTTTTCCGGTCCTCTACTTATAGGCCCGAAGACTGATTTCACTTGTTGGTTACTTTTGCCACCAGCCACCTAGCGGCAAAACCTTCAGTTTGGCGTGGATAGGATGAGATAGAGAAGAGAGGATTGAAAAAGATAGACGGGAATTTAGATTAACAGGGATAGAAAAAGATTGACATGAATAAATAAAGGATAGGATGAGATAGAGAAAAGAGAAAAGAGGATTGAAAAAGATAGAGAAGAGAGGATCGGAAAAGATAGACAGGAATTTAGATTAACAGAGATAGAAAAAGATTTACATGAATAAATAAAGCATATGATGAGATAGATAAAAGAGGATTGAAAAAGATAGACGGGAATTTAGATTAGCAGAGATAGAAAAAGATTGGCATGAATAAATAAAGGATAGGATGAGATAGAGAAGGAAGGATGGAAAAAGATAGACAAAAATTTTAATTGAACATTAGATAGAAAAATAGACGTTGCTAAATGTATGATACGATGAGAGAAGAGTAGATTGAAAAAACAGACGAAAATTGAGATTAACTGAGAGATAGAAAAATATTGACGTAGATAGATCAAGGATAGGATGAGATAGAGAAGAGGGTATTGAAAAAGATAGACGTGAATTTATATTGAGAAAGAGATAGGAAAAGATGGACGTTGATAGATGTAGTATAGGATGAGATAGAGAAGTGGGTATCGAAAAAGATAAACGAGAATTTAGATTAACAGAGATAGGAAAAAATTGACATGAATAAATAAAATATAGAATGAGATAGAAAAAGAAGGATTGGAAAAGATAGACGAAAATTTAGATTGGAAATTAGATAGAAAAAGATACACATTGCTAGATGTATGATACGATGAGATAGAGAAGAGGATATTGAAAAAGATAGATGTGAATTTAGATTGACAAAGCGATAGAAAAAGATAGACGTTGATGGATGTAGGATACGATGAGATAGAGAAGAGGGGATTGGAAAAGATAAACAAAAATTCAGATTTATCGAAAGATTGAAAATATTGACGTGGATAGATAAAGAATAGGATGAGATAAAAAAGAAGGTATTGGGAAAGATAGACGATAGGATGAAATAGAGAAGAAGGTATTGAAAAAGATAGACGTGAATTTAGATTGAGAAAGAGATAGGAAAAGATGGACGTTGATATACGTAGTGTAGGATGAGATAGAGAAGTGGGTATCGAAAAATATAAACGGGAATTTAGATTAGCAGAGATAGGAAAAAATTGGCATGAATAAATAAAATATAGAATGAGATTGAAAAAGATAGACGAAAATTTAGATTGAAAATTAGATAGAAAAAGATACACATTGCTAGATGTATGATACGATGAGATAGAGAAGAGGATATTGAAAAGGATATATGTGAATTTAAATTGACAAAGCTATAGAAAAAGATAGACGTTGATTGATGTAGGATACGATGAGATAGAGAAGAGGAGATTGAAAAAGATAAACAAAAATTCAGATTAATCGAAAGATTAAAAATATTGACGTGGATAGATAAAGGATAGGATGAGATAAAAAGAGGGGATTGAAAAAGATAGACGATAGGATGAAATAGAGAAGAAGGTATTGAAAAAGATAGACGTGAATTTAGACTTGAAAATAGATAGAAAAAGATAAACGTTTATAGATGTGTGATACGATGAGATAGAGAAGAAGATATTGAACAAGACAGACGAGAGTTCAGATTGACAAGGAGAAAAAAAAAGATTGACATTGATAGACAAAGGATAGGATGAGACAGGGAAGAGGGCATTATAAAAGTAAACGTGAATTTAGATTGACAGAGAGATAGAAAAATATTAAGGTGGATAGATAAAGGATAGGATAAGATAGAAAAGAGAGAATTGAAAAAGATAGACGATATGATGAAATAGAGAAGAGGGTATTAAAAAAGATAGACGTAAATTTAGACCTAAAAATAAATAGAAAAAGATAAACGTTGATAGATGTATGATACAATGGGATAGGGAAGAGAATACTGAAAAAGACAGACGTGTCAGAGAGACAGAAAAATATTGACGTGGATAGACAAAGGATAGGATGAGATAGAGAAAAAGGTAGATGGGAATTTGAATTGACAGAGAGATAGAAAAATATTGGCGTGGATAGATAAAGAATACTGTATGATAAAAAAGAGGGGATTGAAAAAGATGAACGGAAATTAAGATTGAAAAATAGATAGAAAAAGATACACGTTGCTAAATGTATGATACGATGAAAGAGGGAAGAGGATATTATAAAAGATAGACATGAATTCAGATTAATCAAGAGATAGAAGAAGATTGATAGTCAAGTCAATTGAGAGTCGTAGGATAGGATGAGATAGAAAAGAGGAAACTAAAAATGAAGATGGGAATTTAGATTGACAGAGAGATAGAAATATATTGAGGTGGATAAATAAATGATAGGATAAGATAGAAAAGAGGCGATGGAAAAAGATGACGATAGGATGAGATAGAGAAGAGGGTATTGAAGAAGATAGACGTAAATTCAGATTGACAAAGAGATGGAAAAAGAGTTGATAGATGTTGTATAGGATGAGATAGAGAAGAGAGTATTGAAAAAGATTGACGAAAATTTAGATTAACATAGATAGAAAAAGATTGACATGAATAAATAAAGGATAGGATGTGATAGGAAAGATGGTATTGAAAAAGATAGACGTGAATTTAGATTGACAAAATAGAAAAACTTATTTTAAATAATAAGATCTCTATCTTTCTACTTCAAGCAAGGATTATACAAACTGGTTCTACAAGATTTTCAAAAATATCCCTCTAAAAAAAGAGCATGAGGAAGAATCTTTTTCTGGGTAAATCTGCTTTTTAATAACCGAATGGCTACTAATATACTTTAAAAAAATCTCTAAGATCTTTTAACTAATTCCTTCTTTTTCTCTTGTATGAACCAATAGGTCACATGATAACTATGATTCTGGCATGGCGTTCTATTCTAACATCTACTTCGTCAACATAATTAATAATAATAATAATAATAATACCTTCAGGCCTCGGACTATTTTGATAAACTCAAAATAGAGTCATGCAATGTTTTAATCATTCTCCACTTTTCAGAAATTTGATTTATTTTGCACAATTCTTTAGTTTTGAAAGAGTTCTGGAGTCCACAGCAAACATAATTTCGAAAAAATCAAAAACACAAAAGCTGCAATTGAGAAAGAATTGATCACGGTCATTGAAATTAAAAAATTCGAACTCTTGAAGATAACAATTTTTTCATTTAAATTTATAAAAACTGAACCGAAAATTAAAACACTCAAAGTGGAACACTTTTAAAATTTAAAAAAATTTCAAATTAAAGTTAAAAAAAATGTTAATTCAAACGCTCAATAATTTTCGTGTATGAAATGAAAGCTTTCAAAACTTTTCAAGTAAAAATTTCTTAATTAAAAGCCGTTAAACTGCAAAATTTTAACTTTTATACACTGTACAGTTAAAATATTTAAAAATACATATATGAATCCACGCTATCATTATTTTCAAAATTATATCATTTCAAGCAATTTCAAGCTAGAAAAATTAATGTATACATTAAAATTTGTTTTGAAATCTTTTAAAATATTTTCTCAAAAATTTTTTTCAAAAAAAGCATTACAAAATTTCCCAGGAATCTAATAATAATTTTATTATCTTGGAACTCGGAATTTTCCTACAATTTTCGAAATTCCCGCAAAAGTAGTAATAAAGTTCTTTTAAAATTAATTTTTCACCAAAAAAATGATTGTTCAGTTTTTCTAGGAATTTTTATACAAATTTTTTATTTATTTAAAACCTCTCAAAATGCATAAAAAGCTTATAAATTTGTGTTCCACATCTTCAAAAATCTACATTGTGTTTTATATGTTTTGAAATCTTTTCAGGTTTCAAATTATTTTGAAATCTTTTCAAAACTTATATATTTTAAACTTAATCGATTAGTTTCCAAATTAATAATTGTTCACTTGTCATTTATCATTCAAATTTTTTTTTAATCTTCTTAAATATTCTCTTAAAATTAATTTTTCAAAATAAAAAATCATTTTTAATTTTCCCAGCAAACTTAAGATTTTTTTTTCATTTCCTTAAAACCTTTGAAGATCCTTAAAAAGCTTCAGAATTTTATTTCGAAATCTTCAAAAATCTAAATTTAGTTCTCAAAACTGGTAAATATCTCTTAAACTAACTCAAATGTCTGGAAATTCAATAATTTCATTTACATATTAAAATTTTTTCAAGGCTTTCTATTTCAAATAATTCAGTTTGAAATTGTTTAGTTTTTAATATTTGATTTATAATTGTGGTTAAAAATGGAATATTTTAGATTGAAACAATATTTGAATAGGATTTGGAATTATATAAGAGCGTTTAGTTTTTCAAATTCTTTTTAAAATAAAAATAGTTTATAAAGTTTCTATCAAACGTTTACATTTGTTTAACTACTGAGGCTTTTAAATTGAAAAAATTCTATTTTTAACCTTCTATTTTTAAAGTATTTAAATTAATATTTAAATTTGTTTATTTTTTTCTAATTACAAATAAATATTGGTTAATAATTAAAATATTAGCAAAAAAATTTGGTTTAAAAATTAAATAATTTAATATATAAATTTAAATTTAAATTCATATATTTAATTTATTTAACTTCATTGTTAATTTATTTAATTTACTACAAGAAAATTTCAGAAAAAATTAGCTTTTTGTATTTAACTGTATGTTGTATCTGTAATATGATTGATTTTGAACAAATTCAGAATCGTCCTGCAAAGTCAATAATTGTTCAATTTTTAATAATCGAACTACAGTTCAATGTGATTTATTATAATAGCAAAAGTTCTTCGTTAAAGTGTAATATTCTTTTCAAAATGTAGTTTCTTGTAGAAACGTACATTTCTACAATAAACTACCAGTATATAAAACATAATTTTACGTCGTTTCCCAATATTTCATCTTTTGTGAAATCTTGTAATTTTTTGTAAAGATTTGTAATTGAGCCGCCGGGTGCAATAACCAGCCCGACGCTCAAAAACGCGTAAAAGTATTGCCCGATCGTCTCAAAGAAAGAAAATGATCAAAATCGAAAAATCAATTTTTTGAAAACCTGGAATTCTAGATGATAAGGAAGTGAAACTTTTTCCTCGCAGATTTTTTTTTGCCAAACGTTTATTTTTAATAATAAAAACGAAATATTGAAAAAAAGTTTCTCCCTGATTTAATCAAGTTTTAAAACTTAAATCATTCTGACTCGGCCAAATATTATTGAAATGAGTTCATATTTGTAGGATGTATTCAGAAGACTCTAGCAATGCCTAGGAAATCATGAGAAAGTTAACAATCGCTTATTGTTTAATAATATTTAATTGTAAAATGAGGTCAATCGATAATTTTGTTTTCTTGGTTTCGCCGGTAAAAACTATCTAGGTAACTTCGACTTTCAAACAACTTCCAGTGAGTGATTTTTTCAGCAATGTTGAATTAAGTTTTTCGGAAAATCTCATATCGAATCGTTGAAAATTTACTGAGATATTCAGATTTGGAAAAAGCACTCGACGTCTGTTCGCGCTGTTAGCTAATGCGTCGCGAGGACTACTCTGTCAGGCCGCGTTCTCGAAGTTCAATCTGCGCGGGCAGACGTCCAGTACTTTGTCCAAGTCTCAATATCTCAGTAAATTTTCAACGATTCGATAATCTACTGAGATATTCAGCTTTGGAAAAAGTACTCGACGTCTGTCCGCGCTGTTAGCTAATGCGTGGCGAGGACTGCTCTGTCAGGCAGCGTTCTTGACGTTCAGTCTGCGCGGGCAGACGTCGAGTACTTTTTCCAAATCTGCATATCTCAGTACATTTTCAACGATTCGATATGAGATTTTCCAAAAAACTTCATTCAACATTGCTGAACAAATCACTCACTGGAAGTTGTTTGAACGTCGAAGTTACCTAGATACTTTTTACCGGCGATACCAAGAAAACACCATTATCGATTGAGCTCATTTTGCAATTAAATATTATTAAACAATAAGCTATTGTTAATTTTTTCAGGATTTCCTAGGCATCGCTAGAGTATCTTGAATACGTACAAAAAATATGAACTCATTTCAATAATATTTGGCCGAGTTAGAACGATTTAATTTTTAAAACTTAATTAAATTAGGGAGAAACTTTTTTTCAATATTTCGTTTTTATTATTAAAAATAAACTTTTGGCAAAACAAATTCTAAGAGGAAAAAGTTTCATTTCCTTATCCTCTAGAATTCTACATTTTCAAAAAATTGATTTTTCGATTTTGAAAATTTTCTTTCTCTGAGAAGATCGGACAGTACTTTTACGCGTTTTCGAGCTTCGGGCTGGTTATTGCACCCGGCGGCTCAATATTCTACAATAATGTACGTAAAACTAAAAGCGTTTCAATGACCTCAAAATTCAAGATAGAAAATGTAACCTTGTAGATTTTTACAACAAAGTAAAAAAAAAATAATAATAAAAAGTTACACAAATTTTCGAGTTCCAGAAACTTGTACTTTATTGTTAATTTATTTAATTTACTACAAGAAAATTTAAGAAAAAATTAGCTATTTGTATTTAACTGTATTTTTTTGTTAAATTTTGTACATTTTTTTACAAAAAAGTACATGTTTTAAGAAAAAATTACAGTTGTATAAATGTTGTACTTTCTTGTAAAAATTTTTTCCATCAGGGATCGTTAAAAAAGTGGCAAAAAGTGTCAATAGTGGCGTGAGTCCGAGGCCTGTATCTTTTAACATGGGATATTTATGAACAATTAATTATTAATTGTTAATTTAATTTGTTAATTGTTAATCTAATCTAATTTAATTTAATTTAATTTAATAGTAATTAATTGATTATTAATTAATTAATTATAAACAATCAATCCGTTTATGTAAGACTTTTCTATTTTCTATTTAGGACATTCCCATATCCGAAAACACTGATCACTACATGTTTCAAAATCTGGAACCTAATAGAAACTACTCAGTAAGCGTGACGATGAGGAATGCAGAAGGGGAGGGCCCACCTGCTTTGATTTACATTTCCACATCACCTGAACCTGCTGGTAATTTTAATTCGCTAATGCTGCATGTACAATAGGGTAGTCCAAAAATGCACTGGAAAATTTTTTTTCTCGAATTTTTATGAATAATGCCCGAAAATTGGTTCGAATCCACAAAAAAATAAATCCTTTTTTTTTTTTTTTCTTTTTGTATTACGATATTTAGAGGTGGCGCAAGCCCCATGAAGTTCAACACGTATTTCCCATAAAAAAAGACGTTTTTGTAAATTTCAGAATCCTAAATATTAGCTGAATCGAGTTGAAAATCAACATTTCTCTTCACAATTAGCCAGAGAATACAAATAAAATATTACTTTTCAAATATCACACCCATAAGTCTGTTTTATAGGGTCCCAAAAAAAACCCATAATTGAAAAAATGGGTTTTACGAGTTCATGGCGCTCATTATGATTTTTTTCGGGTTTTTTTCAATACAAATTGTTTCTGATACGTAAAACAATTTATTATTGTTTTTGGCCAATTTCTCTTCGAATGGAGATAAAAAGTCGAGGTTTTTTCAACAATTTTCTACTTTTTGTCCAATTTTCAATCAGAAAAAAAACATAATTGTTTCAACAATTTATTATTATTGTTAATCATATCAACTTTGAATAATGCTAGAAATTTCGTTTCTTTTAAATTATTAACTTTTTGTTCAATCTTCACTTGGAGTGAGTTGAAATTTAATTTAATATAGCAAAAATAATTGTTTAAACAAATTATTATTGTCTATAGCTATCTTCTTCTATATTAATACTAGATAGTTACGGTTTTTTCTGAATTTTTTAACTTTTGTCTATTTTTCAGTTTGAGTAAAGTAATAATCAATTCAAGCTAACAAAAATGATTGTTTAAACGATTTATTATTATTGTTAATAATATTCTCTCTGATTAATGGTAGAAAGATTTGGTTTTTTCTGAAATTTTGAACTATTTGTCTATTTTTCACTTGTATTGACTTAATAATTATTTAAGTTAGGCAAAAATAATTGTTTGAACATATTATTATTGTCTATAGCTATCTTCTTCTATATTAATACTAGATAGTTGCGGTTTTTTCTGAATTTTGTAACTTTTGTCCATTTTTAAATTGAAGCAAAGTAATAATTAATTCAAGCTAACAAAAATAATTTTTTTAACAATTTATTATTATTGTTAATAATATTCTCTTTGCTTAATGGTAGAAAGATTTGGGTTTTTCTGAAATTTTGAAGTATTTGTCTATTTTTCACTTGTATTGACTTAATAATTATTTAAGTTAGGCAAAAATAATTCTTTGAACAAATTATTATTGTTAATAACTATCTTCATCTATATTAATGCCAGATAGTTGCGGTTTTTTCTGAAATTTTTAACTTTTTGCCCATTTTTCACTTAGTGAGGTAATAATTGATGCAAGTTAATATAAATAGTTAATTAAACA
Source organism: Andricus curvator (assembly GCA_932195095.1). NCBI lineage: Eukaryota > Metazoa > Arthropoda > Insecta > Hymenoptera > Cynipidae > Andricus > Andricus curvator. The sequence continues at coordinate 5,656 of CAKNYM010050182.1, read as the reverse complement.
ATTTATTATTGTTTATAACTATTTTCTGTTAGATAAGGACTACAAAGTTGCGGTTTCTTCTAAAATGTTTAACATTGCTTTGCCTCTTTAGTTATAAACAAATAATAAATAAACATTAGAGAGAAACATATTTAAAACAATCTCTTTTTCGTGAATATATCTTGCTGGAGGGGGGCTGATATCAAAATATGTTTGAATCCAATTTTTTTTGTCACGCTTTACCTAGTTCTCCCACTTCTCCTAATTATTCCATTTTTTTGTCTCTTGTGTAAGGTAGCTGATTTGTTTTAATTAATTTTTTTAAACATTGGGAAAGGAGCAAAAATAATTCACTGAAAAAAGTAAAATATTATTTAAAAAATTATTCTTGTTGACGTTGACTTATTATCTGTTCATAACTAAACAGTCAAAGCAAAACTAAAGATTTCAGAAAAAAGCATCTTTCTAGTATTAATCTAAGAGAATACAGTTATAAACAATAATTAATTGTTTAAATAAGCATGTGTGTTAACTTTTATTAATTATTACCTCACTAAGTGAAAAGTGGACAAAAAGTTTAAGAGTTCAGAAAAAACCGCAACTTTTTAGCACTTATCTGAGAGTAGATAGTTATAAACAATTATAAATTGTTTAAACAACTGTGTTTGTTGAATTGCATTATTTATTACTTTACTAGGTAAAATGTGGTAGTAGTCAATTTCTTTAAATAATTATTTTTGCTAAATTGAATTAATTATTAACTCACCCTATGTGAAAAGTAGACAAATAGTTGTAAATTTCAGAAAAAACCGCAACTTCCCTGGTGGAAAAAATTTTTACAAAAAAGTACAACATTTCTACAACAGTAATTTTTTTTCAAAACATTTCCTTTTTTGTAAAAAATTTACAAAATTTAACAAAAAAATAAAGCTAAATACAAATAGCTATTTTTCTCTTGTATTTTCTTGTAGTAAAGTAAAAAAATTAACAATAAAACACAAGTTTCTACAACTAAAAAATTTGTGTAACTTTTTATTAATATTTTTTTCACTTTATTGTTAAAATCTAGAAGGTATTACAGAAAACTACACAATTTTACATTTTTTAATTAGGGGTTTTGATGTAATTAAAACGCCTTTAATTTTACCTAAATTATTGTAGAAAATTACAAATCTTTACAAAATATTATAAGATTTCACAAACTGAATTTAAAAATGGAAAAGATTTCGAAAAATAAAAAACTAAATTTAGATTTTTGAAGTTTTCGAAATAAAATTTTGAAGCTTTTTAAGGGTCTTTAAAGGTCTTCAGAAAATAAAAAAAGATGGGAAAATTTAAAATGATTTTTTATTTTGAAAAATTAGTTTTAAGAATATAAAAAAAACTGGGAAAATTTAAAATGATTTTTTATTTTGAAAAATTAGTTTTAAGAGAATATTTAAAAAGATTGAACAATAAATTTCGAATAGTAAATGACAATTGAACAGTTATTAATTTGGAAAATAATCGAGTAAGTTTAAATATATTTCGAAGTTTTGAAAAGATTTAAAAATAATTTGAACGTGAAAAGATTTCCAAACATTTAAAACACAATGTAAATTTTTGAAGATGAACACAAAATTTATAAGCTTTTTATGCATTTTGAAAGGTTTTAAATGAATAAAAAATTTGTATAAAAATTCCTAGTAAAAATAACAATCATTTTTTTGTTGAGAAATTAATTTTAAAAGAACTTTATTACTACTTTTGCAGGATTTTCAAAAAATTGAAGGAAAAATTCGAGTTCCAAGATAATAAAATTATTATTAGATTCCTGGAAAATTTTTAAATTATTTTTTTTTAAACAAATTTTTGAGAGAATATTTTAAAAGATTTCAAAACAAATTTTAATTTATAAATTAATGTTTCTAACTTAAAATTGTCTTAAATGATATAATTTTTAAAAGCTTTCATTTTTTACGCAAAAATTATTGATCGTTTGAATTAACATTTTTTTAAGCTTTAATTTTGAAAGTTTAAAATTCAAAAGTATTTTAATTGGAGTGTTTTAATTTGTGGTTCAGTTTTTATAACTTCAAATGAAAAATCAATTTTTATTTGCAGTCAGAAGTTCTTCTTTTTTGACCTAGGATGACAAATATTGAGAACATTACTAAGAAATAATTTTAAACGACATGTATGGTGTCCAATTGCAATATTATTCTTGTAGAAAATTAAACTACAATAAAATACAAAAATATACAAAAAATACAAAAAAAGTACAAAATTCGTCTCAATAATAGAAAAAAGTTGTACTTTCCTGTAATTTTGGTTGTAACTTATTGTATTTATTTTTAGATTTCTGTGAAAAATGTTTTAGTTTTCTGTAATTTTTTGTAAAAATTTGTCCACCATAGTTTATAGCATTATTCAAATTGAACATCATTAATAATAATGATAAATTATTCAAACAAATAATTTTGTCTTCTTTAATTAATTATTTAACTCACTCCAAGTGAAAAGTGAAGAAAAAGTTGAAAATTTCAGAATAAACTACAATTTTCTAGCATTAATCTAAGAGAATATTATTGACAATAATAATAAATTGTCTAAACAATTATTTTTGTTGAAATTAATGAAAATTAATGTTAACTCTAATTAATTATTTACCTCTCTCTAATTGAAAATTGGACAATAAGTGAAAAATTTCGAAAAAACTGCGACTTTCTATCTTCATTCTAAGAGAAAATTGCTAAAAACAATAATAAGTTGTTTAAACAATTTATTTAAACATATTATTATCAAAATAAAGTAGTATTTTATGTATTAGAACAATACGCATTGCAAAAAACGCAAAAAAAATCATAATTAGCGCCAAAAACTCGCAAAACCCATTTTTTCACTTATGGTTTTTTTTGGAACCCTATATAAAACAGACTTATGGGGGTGATATTTGAAAATTAATATTTTATTCATATTCTGTGGCTAATAGTGAAGAAAAACGTTGACTTTCAACTCGATTCCGCTAATATTTAGGATTCTGAATAAAATTTACAAAAACGTCTTTTTTTATGGGAAATACGTGTTCAAGTTCATGGGGCTTGCGCCACCTCTAAATATCATTTTTTTCAAAACAAAAAACTGGATTTATTTTTGTGTGGAATCGAACAAACCGGGCATTATTCATAAAAATGTAAGAAAACAAAATTTGTGGACTACCCTAATGTACAAACAACCCAGTGGACAAAAAAATTAAGGATTTCCTAGAGGCGTCTTCAGGAAATCCCTGAAACGTCTTTTGGAACATGTCTTTTGGAAATCCTAGGGATGCTCTTAAGACGTCTAATGTCAGTAAAGATGTCTCGAGAACGTCCTAAATCTTTAAAACGTCTTCAGGACATCTTTAGGACATTAGACGTCTTAGAGACGTTGATTGGACCGACATTGGACGTCCTAAGGACGTCCCAAGGACCTTCTTGGGATCTTCATGGTTTCGTGCCCACTGGGAAGATAGGAATACGAATTTCGAAATAGTATTCCTATCCTAATAGATATTTAGTCTTGAAGAATCAACAGATGGTTAAACTTCTATATCCCTAGTTCAAATTCCAGTAAAGGATATGGAACAGCCCATCCTCATTCTTGGGGGTGAGCACGCAGTAATGAAACAGGGTTCCGACATGCTGGATGAACCAAGTATAATTTACGAGACTGAAAGCGTTATCCGAGGAGTGGCCATTCATGTAGCTTCCGCTCAACTCTTCGTATCAGATTCAATGGGCTACGTATACCGCACCTCGATTTTAACACCATCTGAACCAACAGTTGTGTTGAATCCGACCCAAGCCAATTTCAAACCACTGAGCTTATCAGTTGACTGGCTCAATTTGCATCTCTATGTTCTGGGTGAAGTGAAACATGCAACGACAGTTTGGCAAATAGCCAGGTGTAGTTTGGATGGTAAAGGACTGACGGTTGCGATGGCTGGATTTTTGACGAGACCCTCTCATATTGAGGTTGATCCCTACAATGGGTACTTATTCTGGGTCACACGAGGTGGCCTCTATAGACTAGATTTAGCTGATATCAGCAACGGAGTCAAACATGAGGTACAACCATTCCTGATTCTAGAAGATGCGAATCTAGGAGCTTTCACTGTAGACCATACGAACTTCAGATTACTTGTTCCTCACCATACTCAAAACACAGTCAAATCTGTATCTCTTGATGGAAAAGAAGTCATTGATCTTAGAGCAAATACTCAGCAACCTAGATTTAAGAGCGTTGTTTCTTTGGCGATGGCTAATGGTTTGTTTTATTGGACAAATGGGGAAGATGTTCTGACTGAGGGTTATCATTCTGGACAGAATAGATACTTCCACAATGCTTTCCCTAGGTGAGAATTTCAAAGATCTCATAGATTTCTAAAACCTAGACCATGATTCTCTATTCTGATTGATCTTGTTTGTTTGATTAAAAATTGTTTCTGCAGGTATGTTAAATCGTACATCAGTGTCAATATCCTGATGGATGCGAGTCAGCCAGTTCCTGTTCCTGTGAATCCTCCCACTGGTGTCCAAGCAGTTTTAGGATCAGAAAGGGCAAAGGTGTCCTGGCAAGCTCCTCATTTGTTAGGTGGTCAGGGGAAAGGTGCCTGGCAAAATTGGTCTTACGAATTGGAAATCAGGGATGATTCCACTGGAGAGACAATTCGTCAGAAAGATATTTCTGGATCGACTCACACTGTTTACGAATTAGGAGAAAAATCAGATTATTCAATTAAAGCTGCTGCCTACACAAGTGCTGGAAGAGGACCATGGTCCACAGAATTTAGAGGACGAACTCTAAGGTAAGACCAGACATCACAGTCCAAAATTCTATCAAAACCAGAATAGGGTGATTTTTCACGAAAATAGGGGAATAATGGAGGAATAATTTTTTTAAATAAAATTATTGTAGGTACTATATTCCCAAGGTTTCGAAAAGAAATATATTGCATTTTCAACAAAAAAGTTGAATTTTCAACCCAAAAAGATAAATTATGAAAACAGAAGATAAATTTGAAAATTCAACAATTTGATTGAATTTGTTTTCACTGAAAAATCTTTTTTGGGTAAAAATACGCTAATTTTGTTGAAAATTTATCTTTTTGGTTTGAAATTTTATCACTTTTGGTAAGAATTTCATCTTTTTTGGTTACAAATAATATTTGGTTGAAATATCAAGTTTTACATTTTTCCTTCAACTACATGGTTGAAAATTCGTTTCTTTTTTTGAAATTTATTGTTTTAACTGAAAATTTGATGATTTCACTTTTGGTGGAAAACAGATCTTCTTAAAATGAAAATTAAACTATTTGGTTGAAAAATCTACTGTTTGATTGAAAATTCATCTATTTTGTTGAAAATTCGCCTT
>CAKNYM010050178.1:390558-402623 GCA_932195095.1 Andricus curvator | reverse complement strand
ATTCTTTTTAGCACTCAATAATATGTTAAAAATCGGATTTTCATAGTAAAACTTTTTTTATTCGAATAATTCAAAGTTGATTCAAGAACAGAAAAGATGTGTTGATTCGAGACGAATCGATTGACCTATAATATTAATACATTTCATTGAAGAGTAAGGAAACTATGGTAATGCATAATATTTGAAAATACGGTTTTTTTATGTAAATCTTTTTTCTTCAACATAATTCAAAGTTGATGCAACAGTATGAAAGATTCCTTGGTTTGAGAAGAATCGATAGACCTTCAATATCAATACATTTCATTGAAGAGTAGGGAAGTTATAGTAATTTATATATTTTTCAAATAATTCTTTATAGTAAAAGTTTTCTCATTCTCGTAATTTAAAGTTGATGTGTGAATAGAAAAGTTGTGTTGATTCAAGACGAATCGATTGACTTATAACATTAATACATTTTACTGAAGAGCAAGGAAGCTATGGTAATGCATGATATTTGAAAGCACGGCTTTTCATAGTAAAACTTTTTTCAATAACATAATTCAAAATTAATGCAAGAACGGAGAAGATTTCTTGATTCGAAGCGCATCGATTGATCTGTAATAATAATAAACTTTATTGAAGATTTGTCAAGTTATGCTCATTTATAATATCTGAATCATCAGTTTTAAACAGACAAACTTTTTTCATCGACATAATTCAAAGTTGACGCAGGAATAGAAAAGACTTTTTGATCATAAATTCTCAAATAGAGTAATTCTGGCCATTTTTGTAAGGAAATCATAAAGCTGGGAAAGGGATAGGGTGCGACGGAACTTTTCCTTTCCCTTTTCCAGCTCGAAAAATTATTATTTCAAATACAACATTTGATTTGTCTGATTTGTCTTTGTATGTAAAACATTTTTTGTATTATTTTGTAATTTTGTATTTTTTGTAAATTTCTATCTTTAAATTGAGCAAATGAAGACTTTGGTTTGTATATTATTAAAAAAGATAACTAATGCTTCCTCTATGAGGAAGCAAATATATTTTCTAACGGGAAGCAAAGTGCTCGTGAAATGAGCACCATATAATTATAAATACAAACAAAGTGGAAACACTCGAGATCGAAATCACAGCTAGTTTCAAACTAATAATATTAATCTTCGATTTACTGTATGAAAAAAATAATGTAGAAAGTTGCTTACTACTTTTTTTTGTCAAAAAATGATTTATTTCATTGAAAGTAATGTTTTGTAAGATTCTTACAAAAATCATATTTCCATTAAAACAGGCTTCAAAGAGAGTACAAATTAATTTTTCGGCTTCTCATTTCTTTGAAAAATATAAATTTGTTTGAAATTTATTGAAATTGAAAAATTATACAAAATGCATTTTAAAATTATTGAATTTCTTGCTAAAAGTGATAGAATGTAAAATTTTAATTATATTATGTTTAAATGCTTATCAATAATACTTCTTTTGGCTGCTGGTCTGCACTGTTAGAAAAGGCTCTCTTGTATTCCTCAGCATGGAATTTTTTTAAATATCAGGTAGTTCCAGTTGTATTCCCATCCATTATTTTCATTATAATTTCCAACTTTTGTGCAGAGCAAGCCTTACATTTCGCGAATTTCTTTTTATCCGTGTATCCGCATTCAAAAATACTTCCTTTCTCCTTCTTTTTGTCACTGATTACGATTCAGATGAATCTTCATCAATCATCAGTTCATTACTCAGAAGATTGAATTATATAATATATTCAAAAATATATCTCAAATGAATTTCGAATGATAATTCTTATTGTTTATATAAGTTTATTATTTTAGATTTTACTAAGAATACATTATTATTAGTATTTTATTATTTTTCAGTATTGTTGCTTATTTAAAATTATGTATCCACCCCGTAGATTTTCTTTTCCCTACATAGCTTGTATCTTCTGCCATCCTTCTCCAGATTGTGTTTAATCGTTAAATTAAAAATTTAAGATGAACAGATTTAACGTTAAATTAAACGTTAAATCCAAATAATCTTTGGCAGCAGAGCTCTGTCACTGAAAGGCTGTCACAAGTGACGTTTCTCGATTATTTTCAAGGACCTCGTTCGATATCTTTCGAAAAATGAGACGATACGATTATAAATTTAACAAATAAATACACGAGATGATCGTTCGAAAAAAGGGGCTGATAACGAACGACGTCGAGTGAAACAGTTGAGTTTCTCCTGTTGATGTGAATCAGTAGCCGGAAATAATAATAAAATTGCAATTAAGCAAATCAGTTACTTTTATAAACTAGCGAAAAATTACAAACATTTTACAAATCGTATTAAGTGATAAACAACTTATTACCAACATCATATTACATTTGCAAACTGTTTCCAATTGGAAACGTGATTAATTATAAACGAATTATTATTTTGTTTATCACTTCCGAGTCGAAATCTAACAAATATTAAATTTGCAAAACGTTGCGCTAATCGTACTGAGTGATAATTAACTTAGTACTAACATCATATTAGATTTGCAAACTGTTTACTACCTTGAAACAAGCTAGGTACAGTGAAATTCTTAACGGCAAACACTTTCACGCAAAACAGAAGTCCCGGGCGCAATCACCAAATTACAGATCTTAAAGGTTCGATCTGTAATTGTAAACGGTTTATGCACAAACGCAGCGGAAGAACAAAGACTGAGCGCAAAGCGCGAGACCTAAAAGAAGCGCACCCATGCAGCGTGCAGATTTTTAAAAATAATGTTATTATTAATAATTTATATTGTATTACAGTACGTCACAAAAACATATAAAATTCTTATTTATTTGACTTTTATGGCATTTATTTATGTATTTTTTGGCACTGATTCGGAAATTTTACATTATTTATTTCGTAGTAGCAATATTTTCGGAGATGTTCAAAATTCAATGTCCAGTGTCACATAAAAAACAAAAAACCATGTTGCGTAAACATCAGGTCATTTTCGCTTTTTAAACCTGTTTTAAGAAAAACGCGAGAAGATAGAACATTTTCGCCTTCAGATACGTATTCTAAAGAAAAAATACTGGAATGTCCAATCAATTATTGATAAAAAAAATCTTTTCACTCCATGAGTTCTCCATGAGTTCTCTCTTTTTTAGATTTCTTTCATGATAATGGATTATGAAACCGTCCGATTGAATAATCCACATGTGCGATTCTATGTTTTCAAAGGACTGCGTGATATCTAAAACTTATATGGAAATTATATCACGTTTATTATTATTTCAAGGCAACTATAGGTACGTACTTCAAGTTTTCAACATTCAAATGACCGAAATATTATATCACTAATAGTTGTCGAGTTTCACATGCTGAGTTGTGGCTTTAGCTGAAGTTAGCATTACTACAGGTTTTTAACTAAAATTACCAGGCACACAATTTAGTTTTTGCGGCATATATGAGCACTAAATAAGCACTGAATTCCTGCGCCAAGTACAATGTGATTCCACTTATAGTTGCCGAGTGTCACATACAAGAGTCATCTGAATCCAGCATGTCTACACGTTTTTGTTAAAAAAAAGTGCCCGGATTTTGTGCATAGCACGAATCCAGAGCACTTAATTAGCACTGAATTCCTGCGCAAAAGTGAATTTGATACCACTTATAGTTTCCGAGTTTCGCGTACCGGAGTTGTGGCTTCAGCCGAAGCTAGCATTGCTACATATTTTTCACCGAAATTACCGGGCACAACATTTTTTTCTGCAGCATAAATTAGCACAAAATAAGCACTCAATTATAACATAGCGCCCATATCGATATGACAATGTTGTGGTTCCAACTTCCGGGACTTGAAATGTTTGTATTTTTTGGCTAGTTTAACAAAGTACCTAATTTTTTAAATTGCAATTTCAATATTGTTGTCGGTCCCCGTGTGAAAAAATTTGGTGGCCCTGTATTGTTTCTGTCTAGTCCGCCTTGAGTCCACACTGGCGCGCCACAGGCTGACTGTCCAGTGACTAGACTGGGATGTAACGCTCGGATCGACTAGTTTCTAGACAGATCGGCTATTTTGATAAAAAAAATAATGAACAATTAAATAATACAATTATTTTTTATACGATAAACGTCCAATATATAGATTTTCCAGTTGATTGAAAATATAAAAAAGTTTTTGTAAAAAAAAATGAAGAAATGAGTTTCCGCAAATCTCTTGTACATACGCCGGATGTCGAACTTCTGATTTAACTTCCTATTATATTGTTTTAACTTTGTCCCGTCGCCTCAATACCTCGGCCATCTAAAAGTTATATTTTCTCTCATTCTGTCGGATATGCAATTCAATTCATTACATCCCAATATTTATTTCAATAAAACATGTACAATTTTTAAACATTCAAAGTGCTTGATGTGTGAATAAATCATTGAGAATAATAGCGTTTGTATGATTTGACTTGCGATTAGACTATGAAATAATGATTGTTTATTATTTCAAATAATTAATACGTTAGGCTTAATTATCCTTTACGCAATAAATAAATAATTACAATAAATTAAATGAGTCATTTATAATAATATTTGATTTTTTGGAATATCGTCAATATTATACATAGCATTATACATATTATAATTATTATAAGTTTAATAAAAATTTATTAAAACTCTGCTATACCTATGATTCAATTAAAAGAAAATGTTTTTGAACATTCTTAAAAAAATCGTTTTTAAAAACACAGTTCTTGTATTAAGATTTCGATCACCTTCAACAATTATTGCTTGCTATCTTAAATATGTAAAAGTGTACAATTAATTATTGCTGGAGCATCTGTGCAATTGCGTATTGTAATTTCTTCAATCTTTTATTCTAAAATGATTATTTTCTGAATTCACCTCTGTAATTTTTTCTTGAGTCCAAACCGTGATTCTATCTAGAAACTGGCTGAAATCGGAACAATCTTTATATATTCAAATTCGTAACGAACTCCTAGATAGCGCCAAGACTAGGACTAGACAGCAAAAAGGTTTAAATCAAACACCCAGCAAAACTAGACAGCGCCAGTGTAGCGCCAGGCTAGTTTTGCGTGAATAGACAGGCTTGAGAAAAACTGTACTGGCTTCAGCATGATTCAAGACTGCCACGAAATTTTCCCAAACGGGTCGTGCAACGTTTTGCAAATTTAATATTTCCAAGATTTTGACATTTCCAACATTTGCTACCCAAAAACGCAACATTGGCTGTTGTCGCAGGAATTTTATGAGTCAAATTGCCAAGTTGTAAATAAATTCCAAATATAATATGACGTTGGTAATAAGTTATTTACCACTCAGTGCGATTTGCAAAATGTTTGTAATTTTTCGCTAGTTTACAAAAGTAACTAAGTTGCTCAATTGCAACTTTAATATTTTTGCCGACCAAACAACGTTTTTTAAATTTGATAATTTTTAGATCACGACACTCCTAACATTTTCTACGCAAAAACGCAATCTTCGCAATTTTCGCTGAAATTCTAGGAGTCGAATTGCAAAAAATGTAACAATTATATTAAAAACGATAATTTGCGTTATGTATTTAGTTTTGCAAATCATACAATAGTTTCTTTTCAGTGGAAAAAAAGAAGAAACAACATTGTGCAAAACCTTCGGTATTTTCGCTCAGGAGTGACTAACAAAATGTTAATTTGTTTATAATTAACAATGTTGCCGCATGAAGAACGTTTTGAAAATTTAATACAGGATATAGAGACTGAGCTTATAGTTACTCAAGTTTGCAAAATGTTTTGAATTTTCGTGGAGAAATGGGGGGAAAACTTTGCAAATTAATTTTTTGAAACAAAATGGCGACCCGACCACGTTAAACATATAAAAACACAAATGTACCATTTTTTTGAAGAACTTCGGAATTTTTGTGAATTGACTCAATTTTTATGTCTAATTCCACTGGCCTGAAGCCTCAGGAGTCAAAATTGGTAAAACAGCCAATGTTTAAAATTTTGTGTTTGGTATTTAGTGAAATTATCTTTAGAAGATGTGGTTTCAAGATTTTTTTGAGCATGTGTGGACTTTTTAAATATAGAAATTCACTAGAAATAAATCCATAAGATCTAGGAGTCGACATGAGATTCACAGTCATTTTTAAAATTTTGGAATTTGGTATTCGACATGATACATTTTTTCACTTGTGATTTTAGAATTTTTTTTCTATGTTTGGAGTTTTTAAAATTAGTAATACACTAGAAAAAAATGCGCTAGACTCAGAAGTCGAAGTTACAATTAGAGTGGTTTTCATAAATTTGGAATTTGTTATTTAATAGAATTATCAACTTCACTTGTGATTTTATAATTTTCTTGAGCATGTCAGGAATTTTTAAGCATAGAAATACTACAGAAAAAAATCGTCAAGGCCGAGGAATAAAAAACAAAAAAAAAATTACTTTTATTCTAATTTCGACTAGTGGGTATTGTGAATTTACATTTCAAAACCTCACACGTGCTCAGAAAAATGTTTGATCCACAAGTTATAAAGATTATTTCATTAAATACCAAAATCAACATGTTGAAAAGTAAATGGAAATTTTTTTTCAGAAAAATGATTGATTTGAATCTCCAAAAAATTGAGAAGATTTTTCTGAAAATTAGGTATGCAAAGAAATATAAACCTCAAGAAAAGTCTAAAACTCTGCAAATAAGAACATTTTTCAACCTTTTTTTCGAGCATGGGTAACCAAGCTGCACGTGGATCGATTTCAAATTAATTATACTTTTTTAGAACCCTAATACGCTGATTTTACGCATTGTAGCGATATCAAATTCCAAAAGTATTTATTTTGGACCCACTCTACTGGGAAATTGGAGAAGAATTTTATTATTTACCGAGCTTACCGTAAAAAGTAGTAAATAGAAATGAATAAGTTCGGATATATGACGAATCTCACAAATCCCTGTAAGATTGAAGATGGTTTAAAAAGGTAGGTATAATTTCGTCGCCATCGTGTCCCAGAAATTTAGACACTTTTGAAGAGACAGGTGCACTACCTGAGGTGGCAATGTCGCCTTCATGCCGGAACCCTTCCCCCTCGCCATAAACTGCAACTGAAATATTGCACCTTCCGAAAGGAAAAACAACAGCCCTATTGGGTACCTATTGTTTTGTTCAAATCGAGTTCCAACAGTATATTCTGTTTCAAACTATGGATTTGAAAATTTGTTGAATTCAATTAATTTAATTTAAAATTATTTTATTTAATTCAATTTAGTTTGGAAAAAAATTAAAATTTAATTTTTAAATTTTAATATCTAGGTTAAACCCCCTAATATTCGTAGATCATCCTTCTAATTTCTATTTGTTTCAGCGTATACTATAAAACTGAATAATGGATGATATATATTTAGTAATAAAGAAAATTACATTTTTCTCAAATTGATGATTTTAGCACTCTTTCAACATAATATATTCAATTTTCAAGCGATATTCAAGTTGAAATATATCAAGAATTATTGAAGCTTCTGTTTGGAAACTATACAAATTTGCAACAGTAGTCAGTATACGATTGAAATCTAGATTTGTCCATTTTTTAATATTTTAATTTGAAAATATTTAATTTCGAATTTTCTCTTCAAAATGTTTAGCCAATAAGTGTTACAAATTAAAATAGTGCAATTTTGAAAAATCTGTTGTCGGAAAGAAAATCGTAAATGTCTTATAACCGAAAGCCTAAGATGGAAATAAAGAATAGGTGAATTTAAAGTATTATGAATAAATTTGTGTTATATTAGCCGTTGGGACTATTTTTATATTTATATACTGAAGACGTTGGACATGTTATTTTAGGCAATCAGCGAAAAGGTTCAAAAATATTTCAAGAGGGAACGTGCATTTTTTATGAACTAGCTGTAGATGCCTGGATTTTTATTTCATAACATTGAAGAAATTTGAAAATACGTTATTAAATTTCTTCAAATATCAAGATATTAACAATTTTTCGAAACAATAATTGATAATGCCTGATTAAAAGCATTCGGAAAAATTTTCATCAGATGCTCTCGAAATAGGAAAATTTTGAAAGAAACTTTCCAAAATTGGACAGTTTCATTAGAAAGGAGTTTTTGTTGTATCAGTACTACTTCAAAGCATTCATAATTAAACAATTTTATTTCTAATTGAAGAATCTCGAAATCGAAAGATTTCAGATTAAAATTTCGAGAACGCGACAATTCGAAACTGTTCAAAACTGAATAATTTCAGATTAACATATTGAAAATTAGATCATATAAAATTCAACTAAATTCGAGTTGTGTTATTTATCATTCGAAGCGTTCAAATTTTAATAATTTAAAATTTCAAACTTTGGAATTTCAACAATTCAAAATTAAAAGTGATTATAATCCTGCAATTAGAAACTGAAAAACTGAATTGAATTGTTCAAAGTCAAAGCTTCTGAAATTTCAGAATTTTAAATTGTTAGTACAAGCTGAAAAAATTTTCAATTATATAGACTTTTACAATTGAATTATGCTAAAAAAATGTAAGAAATAAAGTAATTTTGAGCACGCAACAATAAAAATAAAAACATTTCTAATACGGAGCGTTGAAAATTGAGCAAATCTCAAATCATTTAGAACTGATCCAATTTTCAATTACTTAGAATTGCGATATTATAACGTTTTTATACTCTTCACCTTTAAATTTTAAATTGTTTCAAGTACATTAAAATCGTCTCAAAATTAATATTCTGCAAATTGTCAACTATACTTTTATAAATTTCAACAATTCAATTTCAATTGCAAAATTAATACTGTTGAAAGAGAAAGATGGAAAATTCAGCGTTCAACATGAGAATTGGAAACTCTAAAATTTTAACCAGTCAGAATTCAAAAAATGTATTCAATTACCAAGGTCTCAATTTCATATCAAACAATTTTCATCTGTTTTGATTCTAAGTAAGATATAATTTATAACTTTTTAAATATAATTTCTAACTTTTTAAATATAAATCGTTTAGCTTTCCACAGTTCATTCAGAATCATTATTCATTCTTTGAATCTTCCAATCAAATATATTTGAAATGATTCATTCGTGAAAATCTTCAACTAAAAGTTTAAATATTATTACGTTGGAAATTTTTAAATATAATGCAAAAGAAGATCTCTATGCTTCCAATTTTTTAAATTGCACCATTTAAATTGAAAAAAAGCAGAAAATATTTGTATTTAACATTGAAACCAAACAACTCAGCAAATTTTGCAATTTTAAATGATTTGATAGTGTAACTAAATTACCATTTTCAATATGTATGTAATATTGTATTATTATTTTAGTTGGCTGAATTAATTTCCAGACGGGCAGGCTGTGCATGCTCAAGTCATAGAATCATTTTTGCAAGAAATATGTTGTTTTTTTTTAAAGGATTTTAGACGACACGTATTTCACAAATTTAAAGAAAATTTCATTCTAAAGATGGGAGTATTTGAACTTTCAAAACCTGTGATGCCCTTTATCAAGAATTTATCGAGAGGAAAAAATGGATATGTGCAGTATCTAAAACAACATAGAAATTTTACATGTTCTTTTCGACTCTGATAGATCTTTTCATTCTAGTTTGAAAACTATATTAATATCATATATATTAATTTCAGATAGTTGCGCTTTTTTCCTGAAATTTTTAACTTTTTGGCACCCTTCACTTAGTAATGTGATAATCAATGCAAGTTAATGAAAATAGTTGTTTAAACAATTTACTATTTTTAAAAACTATCTCCTCTCAGATAAGTGTTAGAAAGTTCCGGTTTTTTCTGAAATGGTTGACTTTGCTTTGCCTTGTTAGTTATGAACAAATAGTATATAAACATGAGAGAAAAACATATTTTGAACAATCTTTTTTTTTCGTGAGTATATTTTGCTGGGGGGGGGGCTGATATCAAAATATATTCAATTACAAATTTTTCTCCTACGCTCTGCAATGAACTTTTGGTTATAATTGAAAACAAAATTGTTACAAGTCATATGCAGACCTAGTCGTCCCACCTACTCTATTTCATTCCTTGTTTGTGTCTCTTGTGTAAGATAGCTTTTTTGTGAATAATTTTTTCAAACATTGCGAAAAGAGCAAAACTAATTCACTTAAAAAAGTAAAATATCATTTCAAAAATTATTTTTGTTGAGGTTCACTTATTATTTGTTCATCACTGAAAAGTCAAAGCAAAATCAAGATTACACAAAAAAAAACTTTCTAGCATTACTCTTAGAACTTATCTGAGTGAAGATAGTTATAAACAATTAAAAATTATGTTCGTTGAACTGGCTTTAATTGAAAATTGAACACAAAATAAAAAATTAAAAACAAACTAGAATTGTCTAGCATTGTTTAAAAACCCCAAAAAATCATGATTAGCGCTAAAAACTCGCAAAAACTATTTTTTCACGTATGGGTTTTTTTGGGACCCTATAAAACAGACTTAGGTGGGTGATATTTGATAATGAATATATTTGACTTGTATTCTATGGCTATTTGTGAAGACAAGTATTAAGTTTCAACTCCATTCAGCTAATATTGACGATTTTAAATAAAATGTACAAAAACGTCTTTTTTCCTGATGGGAAATACGTACTAAACTTCAAGGGCTTGCGACACCTCTGAATATCATTTTTTTTCAAACCGAAAAAATGTATTTTTTGTGTGTATTGAAACAAATTTCCGGTAAAAAATTTTGACCAACCTCAATTGTATATTGTCTCCGACGAGACGCATTTTCTCCGAGGAAGGATCCCCCCCTTTCCCCTTCCGGAGCTAATATTAAAATATTTGCAACTCCAAATTTTTCTATTACGTTTTACAATAAACTTCTTGTTGTAATGCAAAACAAAACTTTCACAAGTCATTAAATGACCTAGTTCTAACACCTCACTAAGTTTAAAGTGGACAAAAAGTTAAAAATTTGAGAAGAAAACCGCAACTATCTGGCAATAATATAGATGAAGATAGTTATAAACAACAATAATTTGTTCGTACAATTATTTTTGCTCAACTCAAATGATTATTAGGTCACTCCAGGTGAAAAATAGACAAATAGTTGAAAATTTCAGAAAAAACAGCAACTTTCTACCATGAAGCAAAGATAATATCATTAGCAATAATAATAAATTGTTCGAACAATTATTGTTGTTAAATTTAATTGAATATCACTTTACTTTAATCAGAAATTAGAAAAAAAGTCAAAAATGTTAGAGAAAACCGCAACTTTCTAGCATTTATCTAAGAGAAGATAGCTAATAACAATAGTAATTTGTTTAAACAATTTTTTCTGAACCAAAATGAATATTAACTCATTTCAACTGATAAGTGGACAAAAAGTTACAAGTTTTAGAAAAAACCGCGGTTTCTAGCATTATTGAAAGAGAATATCTTTAACAATAATAACAAATATGTTAAACAATTTTTCATCAACATAAATTATGTATCAACTCGCTCTCATTGAAAATTGGACAAAAAGTGCAATTTAAAAAAAACGCGACTTTCGAACTCTATTCTAAGCGAAAATTGCTAAAAACAATAGTAAATTGTTTGAACAATTTATTTAGGCATCTAATTGTCAGTATAAATTAGTATTTCATGTATCAGTAGAAATTTGAATTTAAAAAACCGCAAGCAAATCATAATTAGCGCCAAAAACGAATTTACGAGAGATATCTGAAGCGACATATTATAATAAATAACTGTTTAAAAAATAATTTCTTCTAAACTAATGATATTTCGAATGAGCTTAGTTCTCTGATTATGAATCAATTGTCAGATCACATAGATACCTGGGAGACATGGACGCCAGGTAAGAATTCTACCTCCCAGACGTGGCAACACCGCTTGAGGTGAGTACGTATAACGTCTACCGCGCTTCCTTATATATAGAGGAGGTCACTTAGTACATCCAGTATCACAAATATATATAAATTCAAAAATGAAAAATTGTTACCCCTCTTTTGAGAAACCTGATCAGAAGGCCCCCCTTAACATATATATGCATATGAATTTTAAATATATTCACGGAAAATAGAGGAGGCGAGAACGTAGAGTCAACTACACGGAGGTGACAACGTACAGTCTATACATATATATATATAT
>CAKNYM010050178.1:351448-390458 GCA_932195095.1 Andricus curvator | reverse complement strand
TATATATATATATATATATATATATATATATATATATATATATATGTTACTTATTAACCAATTAATTAATACTTGACTTAGTCCGTGGCTATGATGAAAGCCGTGTTCACCCGAGAAGAAGATTGCAAAAAAAAATTGGGATAATTAAGAGCCTCGGTGGCTCAGTTGGTTAGACGCTCGGACTTCACCTTAGAGGTCCGGGGTTCGATCCCTGAGCCGGTACCTCTTGAAATTTTTTCATGTACCTTTACCGAGGTTCTGGTGGTTCAGATCCCACCTTAAGCTGTGGGTCCCCCCATCATGCACTTGACTGCAACCCTACCGAGGGTGTTCTCGCGTTGTCGTCGCGGTAGGGCTTGAGCTCTCCTCTCATGAATTTGACAACTATGTTGGATGTAGCATTGCTGCTGACAGCGTTTTCCATGCCAGGCAGGCAGACAACGTAGAGGAAAGTTACTAAGAGGAATACCAAAACCCATAAATTATAATGGAGAGTATTTTGAAAATTTTGAAATGCTTGTCGCTTCCCGAGGATGTTCGGGGCGCCCCTGGAGCCACCGTTAGGGGCCACAGCATGCGGGATGGTGCTGATGGTGAGCTGCGAGATGGTGAGGCAGATCTTACTAATCAAACAGCTGGCCAGCAAGAACATCTGCGACATACGGTAAGCAGTGAATAATCAACTGTGCCTGCTGAGGATGCTTTGGCTAGCGTTAGCTATTTGCAGCAAACCACCTCAACAGAAATTCCGTGGGAGAGCATCAAGTGGGATACCACAATGAATGAGGAATTGATGCGTCTCTATTATGAAAGTGCGAAGTTTGAAACCTCACGCAAAAAAGGACAAAATTTTAGAACGAAATTTGCTGCAACAACCAAGAAGGCGATTAAAATGGACATACCATATGAACAGAGATGTGATGCGCTTTTATTTGTTGGCAAAGAACAGTGGGCAGAGTGTAAGGAGATAACATCATCGACTCTTTTAACTTAAGTACCCAGAACTAGCCACAAGAATAAATGAGCTGAATCGAGCAGATCAAAAACGCTCAGTACCTGTAAACAGATTGATTTCGGCTGTTGAAATAGCTGCCATCCAAATGGAAGTGGAACAGCAGCTTCCTATTGATGAAATTCCCTCGGAAGATGTGGACAACGAAGACTTGATTAAAGCTGAAGGCATAGGTGCTAGGGATAATAAAGATCAAGCACCAGATCCACTAGAACCACATCCGGACATTAATAACGATGATCTGAACAGCGAAGTCCCAGAAAAACTACAGCACCTTGAGAGGATTTTAGGTCATGCTTTACTAGAGTAAATCAATGCAGGGCAGAAACCATGGAAGAATTAGAAACGCGATGAAGACAGAAAGCCATCCACGGCGAACACCCCAAAACGTTAGATTAATATGAATATGACCTTGATAATGTAGAACCAACACAAAGGAATTCACTGCCCAAGATGAACATCACAAATGATCTGCGTGCACTAATAGAACACCTGAAAAGCAAGGTTTTACCCATGCATTTAAACGCAACACAAACTGCGTTAGAGGTGCAAACTCTTGTATACTGTGCAGCTGTGGCAACCGTTAGAACGTTGGGCCGCAGAACTAGGCCTGCAAATGCAGTCTTTGCCCCAAAAAGGGAGCGAGATCCACCATGGAAGATCAGGTTCGATATGGACGTCAGAAAAGTAAGGTGCAAATTGGGTCGAATGACTCAATATAAGAAAGGAAATCGAACCAGAAAGCTGATACACCATGTTGCTAAAATCATCCACCCCAGGTACATCGAGACATTGACACAAGCAATATTGGATGAGATTATAGACTCCTAACGACAGTGAATTGATGTTCTTACTGCTCGACTGCGTCGGTACAAGAAAAGTAGTGCAAGAAGGCAACACAATCGAACCTTTGAGGCAGATGAAAGAAGGTTTTATCGTTAACTGAGTGTAAAGCAAAATAACCAGCAAAACACCGAAGTCCCTCAATTGGAAGACATGACTAACTACTGGTCGGCTGTTTGGGGAAACACCAACAGCAATTTGGACACTGCGTGGTTCCAAATAGAGAAAGAAAGAGCAAGCAATCACTCTGAAATTGAGCTGACTAACATCACAGCTTTAGATCCATTCATTCATTCATTAGCTTCATGTTCCAGAGTACTACGTATATGTTGCCTAAAAAACCAGATGCTCAAAACCCATCTGAATTTCGACCGATTGCCTGTCAACAATATATAAATGTCTTAATACTATCATAGCAGATAAGTTATACTCTCACTGCGACAAGAATAACATCCTTACAAAAGAACAAAGAGGATGTTGTAAAAACTCGCGAGGCAGTAAAGATCTATTCACCATAAACGCTGTTGACATGACGCAAGCTCGTAAACATCAAAGAGACTTGCACATGTCATACATTGACTACAAGCAAGCGTTTCCTTCCGTACTACATGACTATTTGCTTGAAGTCTTAAAACTATACAAAATTTGCCCACGCATCATTGACTTTCTAAGTCTTGCGATGATGCTTTGGGGTACAATAATCAATTAGTTTGATCATGGACAACCAAGGATAACTAGATCAATACGCATTACGATGGGTATATTCCAAGGAGACTCCTTCAGTGCATTATGGATCTGTTTAGCGTTAAACCCAATGGGCAAAACACTAAATAGCATGTCTTATGGTTTCAGAGTACATGATAACGAGGATGGTCATCAAGTGACCCATCTTCCATACATGGATGACCTGAAGCTATACGCTAGTTCGGGCAAGAAACTGCAGCAAGCAATCTATGTCACGAAGCAGTTTTCCAATGATGTCCACATGGAGTTTGGACTAGATAAATGCAGAACGGCGCATTTAACCAGAGGAAAATTAGGGACCGCAGAACTAGAGAACGATTTCGAGAATGACATCGAGGCAATGGCTGAGGGCGAGTCATATAAATACCTGGGCATTTTCGAATCCAAGGGTATTCAGCATACGATAGTTAAGAAAAGCCTAACAACTGCCTTTACTACAAGACTCAGATTGGTTCTGAAGAGTTCTCTTAACTCGGCAAACAAGAACAGGGCAATCAACACCTATGCCATCCCTGTCCTCACGTACTCGTTTTGGCTCATCAAATGGTCGACCACCGACCTCAAACGATTAAACAGAAGCATCCGCGTAGAAATGACGAAACACCGAATGCACCACAGAAATTCGGCGATTGAAAGGGTACTTCAACCACGACATAGAGGGGGTAGAGGCATTGTAGATGTCAGGAAACTGTGTGAGTCGCAAGTTATACAGTTGCGAGACTATTTTAACAGCAAGCGAGATGTCTTGACAACACGATCTGTAAAGCGGATCTTGACTATACGCCCTTGAATTTGTCCTCAGAGGAGGCCTTGAATATCAGGGCAGAAACCATGGAAGAATTAGAAACGCGATGAAGACAGAAAGCCATCCACGGCGAACACCCCAAAACGTTAGATTAATATGAAGTGGATAGTGAGGCATCCAATATTTGGCTGAGAGAGGGCGTCCTGTATCCAGAAACAGAAGGATTCGTCATTGCGATTCAGGACCGGGTTGCCAGGACCAGAGATTATCGCAATCACGTGTTACATCAAGACGTGGTTGACCGGTGCCGATTATGTGGAGATACCAACGAATCCATCGAGCAGATTATTGATGGTTGTCGCGTAATGGCTCGAAGAGAATATACGCACAGATATAATGATGTGGCGGGCATTATACGTCAACAACTTGCCCTAACTCTAGGACTCTTAACAGAATGGATGCCTTTCTATAGATACATTCCAATGCCCGTTTTAGAAAACGAAGATTACATCTTATATTGGAATGTTACTATCCAGACGGATCATTACATCCGAGCCAATCGACCCGACATCGTGATGCGAGAAAAAAAAGGTGGAAGAGTCTACATTATTGACATTTCTTGTCCAATTAACCGAAATTTGCAGGTAACCTATACAACCAAGATCCATAAGTATAGCGAGCTAAGGCATGAAGTAAAGACAATATGGAGGAATGTGAAACATGCATCTATTCATCCTATTGTGATTTCAGCTACAGGCAATCCGCACGCAAGGTGCACTGAACATCTTGAACATTTAGGAGTCAATAGGGTACTGGCAGCAGCTCTGATGGCTGTTTTATTGAACACCTGTCGCATTGTGAGAAATTTTTTAGACCACCAGGAAGCAAGTGACTAAAAACCTGTGGAGTGGCAGATGGTAGCTCTAAGAAAGCATCCAGAGGCGACAGTTGTCACCGTCAACGCTCGCGCTCACTTGTCTTAGTCCGTGGCTACGATGAAAAACCGGGTTCACCCGAGAAGAAGATTGAAAAAAAAAATTAACATGAAGATGAAGATGAGAAGCCATACGAGTAATATTACAAGTATAATTGAGAGCAATTCTATTACATGAATAAGAGTAAGATTCTATACAATTAGAATAATGTTTGTTCATTACAAAGTTGACCGTATGCATATACAATATATATATTAGCTTAATGAGATCACGTAGAATAGCAATAGAAAAATTATTTTAAAAATAATATTTATGATACAAATAAAAAAATGAAAATAAAATATCCTGCCTTAATAAACTTGTAAAAGTTTGAAACCCATCTTTCCATTTATTGTGACATATTTTGCAGAATGTATATTAGTTTTCCAAAGTTTTAATCGGAGCGCTATAGTAGATATAATATAAGTATTCCAGGTAACCACCGAATTTCCCTGAAACATACAAAATACGTAATTGTGATTGATTTAAGAACTAAACTTTTTGATTTGAACTGACGTCAATGAAAAGTAAATATCTCACAAGGACAAGCTTTCCGCTTACGGTCTTTGAGATAGCGACTATAGGATACATAATATTACCTAAAAGAGCACCAGAATATTCTTGAGTTACAGTGTTAATCAATTCTTTAACAATAAATTAATCAGTTTTTCTTGTAATTAGGGAAGATCAGGATTTTATATACTTTCGTCATATCCATAGCAGTTACCTTCTATTCTATTGGTAAATATGATCATAGAATATATCTATAATTTTAAGTACATCTTTCTAAGCTCTCACTAGATCAAAATTAGTGCAATTCAATTTGCATTATATCCCTATTGCTATTTTCTTCCCAATATTGTTTGAGTTTGTCAGAAATGAGAGAGAATTTAATGTTAATTCATTTCGCGGATATATGGAACGTATATTTAACAACGAATGAAATTCGAAAAGAATCCCTATTAATACGGAATTCGCATGGAAATTTAAAACATCTTAGTCTCAACTGGGTACCTTACATATTTCCAAAGTATAAAAAGGGATCATTTTTGTAACAGAGCATTTTGCTCCAGTGACATTTTGGCTGACCGTTTGGATCGGTTTGATTTGCTTTTAGAGTTACCCGTTAGAATAAACAAAATTGTTGCCAGTTTTTCGCACAGATGTTTTGTGTTGTCAAGTATCTTTATGTTTTAACTTTTCAAAAACACTGCACAGTCTTAAATCATAAAAAGCTCGCATATCAGCTAAAGTACTTGAAGCACGTCGGACATCTTGGTTTGACTGTATAAATGAGAGCAAATTAGATTTTTATCATCTTAGAAATCGATCATTCATTTTGGCGGATCAAAATGCTCATGATATCGATGTGACACGTGTACCTACAAGGTACACCGTTATATTAATTAGTTACCACACTCTAAATTATACGCGTAAACAACTACTTATTTACAATGAGTTTTTCACGTCTACTTTCGTGAAACTGTGTCAATGATTTCATTTTTCAACATACGACTGTATTTTTTAATATATATTTAATACATCGGTTTCTTGTTTCAGGTTTGAGTATAGAGTTCGACTGTTTACCTAATGGTGATCCTATTCCAGGCGTTTCTTATTTTTCTGGTTCTTCTGACAGACATCATTCTCGTGTCAGGTATTCTCCTACCGAGCGTCCTGTTCGTGCCAGGTCGAGGTCTCCTACCGAGCCTCCTGTTCGTGCCAGGTCGAGGTCTCCTTCTGCCAGGCATGCTTCTTGCATCCCTTCTACCTTACTTGGACATAAAATTCGATCAATTCGACTTATGCCCAACAGCAATCCGAATCAGGTATTCGAAATTCGCAGTTACACTTTTCCTCTGGATAAACCAATTCAATTTAGAGCAGGAAAAGGTACCTTCTTGCCCATGCCAACCGAAGAGCGAAACGTTTTAACAACATCCTCTGGTGACGTCTTGGCAATATTAGAGCGTAATGAAATGAACGAAACTCCCTTAGGCACCCCTCACCCAATCTCAACTAATTTCAGAATAGTACGTGCATAGTTATGTATTAAAAATTAAATGTGGTTAATAGACGTGGTTAATAGATAATGCTTAAAAAAATAAACAATTGCATATTATCATAGATCATAGACTTTTTACGTGGTATACATTCAGTCTAACTTGAGGTTATTGTAAGTGCAAAAATAAAACTACGTACTCCAAACACAGAGTTATATATGGATCTATCTGAAATTTTATGTATGTTCTTTCAAGAGATGCTACTAATGTAAATAACCTCAATACGAACTATGGGTACCAACGCTCTAAATTTTCATGAGCTTCTTAACCCGCCCTCGTAATGCACAATTATAATGATAAATATGATATGTTATTGACCACTACAATTTCTTATTCTCTTGCACATATGAAATAAAGTATCATTAGCTGTTACAATTCATGTTATAATTTTTTATCCTCATTGTATCGCACATAAACATTATCATTTTATTGTAAATAAATTATAATTAATACCTACTATGGGACGAAGTTTTTTGACCTTAGTACATTGACCAGTGGATTCTTTAGACTATCAACCTTGATGTCCTTTTTGTCTGCAATTTTTAAACAGAAAAAATTATCTAATTTAAGTGGGAAAATGTCGCTCTCCTATCTGAAATTCAGTTGCATATGTGTACTGAAACTACGGAACTCCTCACCGCTCGTACCCGTGAATCCTTGTTTTAAATGACATGGATTATAAAGATAATTCTTGTAAAATACTTTTGGATTTTTTATAAATACGCAAGTAGAACACTTTGTCTGCACGAAAAACCTCAGACACTCACTTTTTTGGTTTTGTAAACACCACTTTACAATCATACTTGTCAATGACAATCTTAACAATGAACAATGAGCGTTCCTTGAAAACCTAATTTAAAACTAAATGTATGAGCAGGAAATGCAGCTTTGACGTCGAAAAATTATAAATATTCGGTTCACAAATGAGTGTTTCATCTGA
The DNA here is from genome assembly GCA_932195095.1 of Andricus curvator. Classification (NCBI taxonomy): domain Eukaryota; kingdom Metazoa; phylum Arthropoda; class Insecta; order Hymenoptera; family Cynipidae; genus Andricus; species Andricus curvator. Next base: position 383,137 of record CAKNYM010050178.1, on the reverse strand, counting down.
ATAATACAGGGTTTGTATAAAAAGTATCGGGAAAAGTTTCGGAAAAATAGATTCATTTCAGATATTGCTACAAAACCTTGAAATTCTTCAAAGTTTATCCCTTGAGCGTCGACACACTTTTGCCAGCGGCTTTTCCACGACTGGAAAGCTGTCTGGTAGGCGGATTCCGGAAGGTCCTTAAGGATACACGTGCAAGCTTCTTTGACGGCACTTAGGGTCCCATGGTGGTGTCCTTTGAGGGAGGATTTCACTTTTGGGAATAGAAAAAAGTCTGCTGGGGCCAAGTCGAGACTGTAAGGGGGTTGAGGAATCGTCACGACGCCGTTTTGCGTCAGGTTGTCAGTCACCTTGGAGCAAGTTTGAAATTGGAAATTGCATCACGACAATGCTCCCAGCCACAACTGCTCCACGGTGACCGACTACCTAACGCAAAACGGCGTCGCGACGATTCCCCAACCGCCTTACAGTTCCGAATTGGCCCCAGCAGACTTTTTTCTATTCCCAAAAGTGAAATTCTCCCTCAAAGGACACCAACATGGGACCCTAAGTACCTTCAAAGAAGCTTGCACGCGTACCCTTAAGGACCATCCGGAATCCGCCTACCAGGGAGCCTTCGAGTCGTGGAAAAGCCGATAGCAAAAGTGTATTGACGCTCAAGGGATGTACTTTGAAGAATTTTAATGTTTTGTAGCAATATCTGAAATAAATCTATTTTTCTGAAACTTTTCCCGATACTTTTTATACAAACCCTGTATTCAAGATACCCATAAACTCGGCGAATCTTCCAGAAATTTGGAGATCTTCGACGAAGCGTCACGTAACACGCAGACTAGAGTATAAAAATGGAGCAGAATACCAAGACGGCATCTCGCTAAACTCCCAGTGAGGAAATGATTCTCTCTATGGTTTATTTATTAAATAAATAAACTAAATAATTAAATAATAAACTGTTTGAACAATTATGTTTGTTAACTTGCATTAGTTGTTACCGCACAAAGTGAAAAGTTGACTATGGGAGAGGACAGTTAAAAACAGTATTAATTTGTTTAAACAATTTTAGTTGTTAAATTTCACTAATTATTATGTCACTCTGACGAAAAGTGAAGAAAGATTGGAATATTATTAAAAATGATAATAAATTGTTTATACAATTATTTTTGTTATTTTAAATTAATCATTAAACCAATCTAATTGAAAAATAGACAGAAAGTAGAAAATTCTAGAAAGAACTGAAATAATTGACATAAATTCGGAAAACCCGCGACTTTTTTAATCTATCCTAAGATAAAATTGCTAAAAACAAAAATAAATTCTTTTAACAATTCATGTAAACTTCTAGTTATCAGTTTAAAGTAGCATCTTATGTATTAGAAACAATTTGTGTTTCAAAAAGCCGCAAAAAAATTATGAGCACCACCGTAAACTCGCGAAACCCAAATTTTTACTTCTGGGGATTTTTTGGGACCCTATAGAACTTATGGAGGTGATATTCAAAAAATAAGTTTGTACTCGTATGACAGAATGATTTCATCCTCGGCTCAATTCATTCAGAATTTAGATAGCTTTAAACCTATTGAGGAGAGAAAAAATGTTAACTGGAAATTAATAAGAAATTAACAAATTTCGAATACTAAAAAATTAATCTCCGCATATTAAGTAGCAAAAGTTGAGTAGTTTAATGAAAATTTTAATTTTAAAAAGTGTGAAATTCTGAAATTTTGAAAGTGTGTAATTCTTTTTCAGTTAATATATTGTCAAAGTCAAATTTCACAAATCGCACACGGAGAAAATTATTGATTAAAGTTTACCCAATGAGTTCGGTAAATGAAGGACATTACTGCATTTAGATAAAGTTTACAGTTACTTTGGGATTTATTACAAAACAGAGCCATATCAAATAGAAAAGATTTGTGTAAAATCTCAATTTCAAAAGTGAAAATTCTGATATGTATCAACACTAGTTTACAGCCATTTCGCTCACCACATCCTAATATGATTTTTTCATGTATTTTGGCCCACTAAACATGAAAATCACACACACATTTTTTTATAGAAGCGTTTTCCAGATATCAATGTTCGAATTTATTTTTTTCATTTTCAGAGTTGTTTCGACGTTTTTGAGTATATCTCGAGTTCTAATTGACTGATTTCCCTAAACGATCACTCAAATGCGATTTGAATAGGTTGGCCAATATTTGCGATTTCTATTCTTCCCAAAGCGATATGTGAATTGTCGACCTCGTTTCTTGCCAAAAAATACAACTTGCCCAACTTATTAAAATCGCTAGGAACTGAACTACTGGGCCGATCTGAAAACTTTAGCAGAGAATGTTGTACAGGATTCAGTTGTCTTCAATTTGAGTGCGCGTTTAGGGAAATCGATCAATTAGAACTCGATGTATACTAAAAATATCGGAACAACTGTGAAAATTGAAAAACAAAATTCGGAACATGATATCTGGAAAACGCTTTCGTAAACAATTTTGTGTATGTGATTATCGTGCTTAGTGGGTCAAAATATATAAAAAAATCATATTCGGATGTCGTGGGCAGAACAAAATTTCAATTTTCTAAACTATTGATAATTGATACGTTATTCGAAAATGTAGAAGATTTTATCAATTTGTTTTTTTCTTATATTTTCATATTTGAATCTGTAGCATATTACATAATTTTTTGATAACACTGTCAAAGACAGATCGTCATTCCTCAAACATTGATTGCGTTCTAGAAAATTGTATTAACGTTTAGTTCTTCTACTGCGCGTGAACAGAAATTTTTAGGCAGAAACCTCATCTGAAATCATTAAACAAACTTTATACAAGCGTCTAGATTTACATTAAAGATAAGCTGGTTCAAAAATTCACAGCTATTTTACAGAAATTAGGTGTAGCTATATATGGTTTATAGAGTATTTCACTAAGAATTTTCCAATTTATGAATAATTAAAATTATTCAAAGTTAGGTGATTTGAAAACCGTCTCTTATTATGTCTTTTACGCTCCACTCATAACTTCTTTAATTCGAGTCTCTGTTTACATTTAAAAAATTTCAAATTGTTGCAATTCTTGTTTCGATTCTTTGGTAAACTTTGTGTGCCTTTGAATAAAAATTCAAGAACGAAAATCCTGCTCATAAAGAGCGATAAAATTTCCATCAGGAGACTGTTCATAATTTCAAGGAATATCTTTGGAGTTTTAAAAATATGAAGTTTCTTCCTTTTATCTGGACTTTTTTAGAAATCGCGAGGTCTTTTAAATTCGATAGCTTTGGAGACTGAACACTCTTATTTCAAGAGTTTCGGAAATTGAAAGCCCTATAATATGAGAGCTTTAAAAATATTGAAACTCCGTTTAAGGAGCTTAGTTTAAGGAGCCTAGTTTAATTTTCAGCGCTTCCGAGAGTGGAAGCTTTAACTGTAAACGCTGCGAAAATTGAAAGATATCTAACGACAGTGTATCGTCAAATTCTGTATTTATATTTATTCTTTAGAAAAAGAAATTTAACATTTCCATTTCTTACTTCAATAAATATTAGAATTTCAGAATAATGTCTTGCCTGTTCCATAAAGCACCACAAAAATCTTTACTAATAACTTCAAAAATTGCAAGAAGCCACATAAGATTTTTACAAAGCTTGAAAAAAAATATTCCATAGAACTTATTCGACAACTTATAAAAATATACATTATTCTCAACTAATTTAATTTCAACGATTTTACAACGCCCTATATAATGGTGCATAAGATTTTATTAAAAATTAAAAATATTGCACAATATTCTGGCTCAATTATTAATTAACGTTCTAACGTAATTTTTAGATGAAAAAATAAAACTTAATGTTATGATTTTGGCCACGATTTCACCGAATTATCCTGAAAAAATTTTAAATATATAATTGTGATTTCAATTTTGATTAATTTAAAAACTAATCTTTTGTCTTCGAACTGACGCCAGTGGAATGTAAATATCTCACAAGGACAATCTCGCCGCAATTTCGAGATAGCAACTATGAGATATATGATCTAAAAAAGCACCAGAATACTCTTTAGTTACAGTGTTAATCATATTCTTAACAATACATTAATAATTTTTTCTAGTCAGTAGAAACGATGAGTACTTTTTATAATTTTGTCACATCCTTAGCAGTTACCTTCTTTTATATCGGTAAATACAATAATAGAATATATCTATAATTTTAAGTACATTTTTTTAAATCTATACCCAAAATCATTATTAATTGAATTTAGTTTGCATTATATCACAATCGCTATTCTATTCAAAACATTATTTAAGTTTTTCAGAAATGAGTAAGAATTTAATCTTGATTCATTTCGCGGATATCCAGAATGTGTTATCTGCTTTTAGTGTTACCTGTTAGAATAATAAAAATTTTTGCCAGTTTATGGCACAGATAGGTCCTATTATCGAATATTGTTATTTCCTAACTTTTCAAGAAGACTGCAGGATCATAAATTATAAAAAGCTCGCATATCAGCTAAAGTACTTTCATTTCGGCGGATCAAAATGCTCCTGATTTCGGTATCATTTTTGTTGCATATGAAAATCATGTAGATTCCCATATTATTTGGGTTTAAATAGGTTTAATTTTGTTTATCAATGGTTTGAATACATTATCTTAAATATTTGACTTTTGTATTATAATTTACTCTTAAAAGAGTAGTGATTATAATAGATTAATATTTATAAATTATTATTATATAGATTAGTTTTATGTGATAAAAGGCAAGCTTGAAATCTTATTTTGTGAAAGTTTGTGCTTTCCTGAATTTTGTAGTTAGTTGGTCCATTATGTCTAATATGCTGTTTCTAAGTTGCTGTTTCTGTTTTCCAACCAAAAGTAATAGTCATTTCGTTTTGGATTATTTTGCTTTTCATATAATTCCAAATTGTACCGTTTATGATGTTGCACTTGCTACCTGACCCTATTATCATTTCTGTATCCATGCCCCCTATTTTGCAGGTTATTATTTCGTCATCGTCTGTATGAAAAGGATAGTCTTTCAGTCTTGTCATTTCTGACGTGATCTGCTTTTTGTCATCCTTTTGGGCATTCGAAACTGATTTACGTTTATTTACTGCAGTCGGACATTATGAGCGAAAATGTCCTGTCAATCCGCATTTCAAACATTTTTTGTCACAAGCCGGACAATTCGTGCCGTCGCTGGAGTGTTTATTGCTTCCTCATCGGGAACATGATTTAAAATTTGAACTTGTTTTCTTTTCCTCTGCGCGATTAACGTTCTGCGAGTCTTGCTTAATTCAATAGATCCGCATTTCTGCGTTATCTGATCAATAAAAGCATCGTCGGCGCTTGTGAACTTGCATTTAGAGCTTTGATGGCGTAGTCGGATAAAAAACTTTCCGAATTTTTCTTCAGGTTCCTGTTTCATAAGTCTAAATAGATGTTTTTCGTATACATGGCTTTGTTTTAGAGAGAAATATTCATCTAGGTTCCTTATTGCGATCTCAAAAATATCAGCTTTCATGTCTGGTGCTCACCAATGTTTGCTGCCAGAGGGTAGATCTCGAAACCCTGTTTCCATTTTTTAAACCGCAAACCGACTAAAGCAGGATCTGCTTCACAATCAAAGGTATCTAATGTATCAACTTGAGACATTTTGTGAAACCGGCAAATATTTAGGTACCAATTAGCCATTGCCAATTGGCATTTGCTAATTTTCCTATGTATATAATTTGTGCTAGCTAACTGTTCTTTAGGTACCAACTGTGAGGTTTTCAGTTTACCTAGATAATATTTTCTTTTATTTGGTACCAATTGACGAGTTTGTTAATTTACCACTTGATTCTTTTTTGATACTATTTACAACAATGTGTTCGTAGATTTATCGCTCTTATATCTGCATTCCAACTTATCTATCTTGAAAGTATACTGGTATTGTATACATACTTTAGGTACCTACAAACAAATGAGGGTATCTTTTCTTCATTTGGATTGATCGAAGTTTATTGATTCCTCCGCATTTGTTTGTTTACCAATTTTTATTCCTCATCCAACTTTGTTAATTCTTCTAGTCAATTTTCTAATTCGATTGCAATTTCCATATTTCCTTATTATTTCTAGGAAAATATATATTATTATCTTAATTTTTTTTTGTTGAACGTAATTGTTCTTGGTTTGCTTACTATGATCCTCGTCGCCAATTGTTGTCTCCCGGCAAAGTCGCAGTAAATATCAGCTGGCACAACGTCTCATGATCGTGAGATAGGTATCTGGAATATATATTAAGGGACTACTCAGATCCCAAACCGAACGGGCAACCCCCACTCAGTCCTTCTCCACGATACAACCGCACACACATACATCCGAACCGACAATGCTACACTCCAAACTGAACACGTAAACCAGTACTTATTTATAATCAGTTCGTTACGTCCAATTTTGAAAAAATATTTAAATCATTTTATTTCTCAACATTTTGCTTACCTCTCTTCCATACAAAAAAAATAGCGTAAGTTTTACAATCTCCGCCTCGGGCGCTTTCGGTTATGTCTGAATTACAGCATACGACTATATTCTTTAGGAGATATTTAATACTCAGTTTTTTGTTGCAGGTCTGAGTTCAGAGTTTGACTGTTTACCTAATGGCGAGCCCATCCCTGGCATTCCTTATTCTGGACCTTCGAATTTTTCTGAAAGACATCATTGTCCTGTTAGACGTTCTCCTGTTGGACCTGCTCCTGTCGAGCCTCCTATTCGTGCCAGATCAAGGTCTCCTCATGCCAGGCATACGCCTTTCCTCCCTTCTACCATATATGGACATAAAATTCAATTGATTCGGCTCATTCCTCACAGCAATCCAAATCACCTATTCGAAATTCGCAGTTACAATTTTCCTACGAATAAACCAATTCAATTAAGAGTAGCACGCCATTCAACCGCACCCATGCCAACCGAAACGCGAAATGTTTTAACAACATCCACTGGTGACGTCTTAGCAATATTGGAGCGCAATAATAGATCACTTCGTGGAATTTTTACAATAACAGATATTAAAAAGCGAGCAAAAATAAATATGTACAGTGGTGCGGTTGTCGAAATGAACCGAGATGAAATCGACGAAACTCCCATAGGCACCCATCAAACAATCTCAACTAATTTTAGAATAGTAGCTGCACAGTTGAAATAAAATTTACGTGACAAATTCAACTGTTTAAAATTGATTATTTTGAATACAATATCTTCAAATTGTATGCATTTTTATTTATCTAAAGTTGGATAAGAACGTTGCAAACAATTGTCAACTACAATCAGCTGCTGAGAAATAATTTTTATCCGCCTCATTATAAAAATTATCTGCCTTCGGATAATTCACTATGTCCGACATTATTCGGTTATTCTGTCTTCGGGTCTGTCTTCTAGATTGAGAAGAGGAAATCTCTATATTTACTGATGAGCAAGTTATAAATCGGCCTTCTTTTTTAATTTAAAACGAACCTCCTGAAACATTTTGCGGAGGGGGCCTACACGTTTCTAGTTATGCCACTGACCTTATTTACTTACCATTTCAAATAGTAAGGCTGATAATCTCGCGCAGTGCTTATTGCAGTGCGAAAAAGGAGATTGAACTCACTTGCAAAAGTAAAACTCACAATTCTTTGCTCAATATGAAAATTAGTTATTCATACAGCTTGTTCAACTGTACTTTTTCAAGTGGTTATCTATTGATCCCTTCCGAATAGTGAGATTCATCCAACACTGCAAAATAGGAACTAGTAGTCCGAGGGAACATTTTGTGGGCCAATAATTGCCATTTTTCTTGCACCTCAGTTTTCAAACGCTCCAATAACGATCCATAGTATACATCTGTGATATTTTTACGCTTTTCCAAATAGTCGATGAAGATTATTCCCTGCAAATCCCAAAAGATTATCGCGATAACCCTACCGGCTTAAGGAATGAGTTTCGCCTGTTGTGTAGATTATTCTCTGGCAACCAATTTTTTGAACTGTTCTTTGGTCTCAGGTGTGTAATGGTGTATTCATGTTTCATCCACAAAACGAAACGATGCCTGGAGTCCTGTTGATTTCGCTGAAACAACTGCAAAACATCCTTGAAACACGTCGCATGATTTCGTTTTTGGTCAACTGTAAGTAATCGTGGCAATGTGCTTGTGCTATATATCGCGACATTGAAAATTTGTTAACCACTTATAAACCATTCTAATTGAAGGTGGAGATTCACCATACTATTCATCTAGAAATTCGAACGTACGAAATTCTCTTTCATGGATTTTTTTTGGAAATCACTCGATTTTCTTGATTCAAACGGGCACCAAGCGCAGAGTAATAGACGGATCTATCTGAAATTTCCTGTGTTTTCGTCCACAAAATGTGACTGACTGGAAATAACATACGAATTGATAGCATGATAAGCTATGACATTTCTTGTTTTAATTGTTTATCTAAATTGTGATATATAGACATTACTATTATTATAAATATACTATAATTAATACCCACTATTGGACGCAGTTTTGTGACCTTAGAACATTGACAAGTAGGATCTTTAGATCAACAGTCTTAACTTACTATTTGACGGCGGTTTTCCACACAAAAAAAGAAATAATTTATTTAAGTGGAAAATTGGACGTATTTCAAAGTGTAACCAAAAGAAGCATATCAAATCTGAAATTAAGAATATGTTTAAGTTATTATAAGAAGCAAACCGAAAGACTGAAATTCTGGCAGTAAAAAATATGATCCCTATACAATTTTGTTTTAATTTTCTGTAAATATGCGAGTGAAACACATTGCCTCCACCCAAAACCTCGAAGACTTACTTTTTTATTTGTGTGAACACCATTTTACAATCAGACTTCTCGACGACAATTTTGACAAAGAACAATGAGTGTGTCTTCAAAGCCTAACTTCAAACCAAATGTATTAGCAGAAAAGGCAGTTTTGACATCGATGAACAGTAAATAAACGGTTCACAAGTAATTGTTTCAACTAAATACAATTTAAGATACACGAACTGTTGATGATGCTGAACTGTTAATTCAGTATGGCATATTTTCCAGTTGTAGATAACTAATCCCTTACACGTTATTTCAGGTTGCCTTCGATTCACTTTCAGAAATATACATTGCAAGTTAGGTGCATAGTTAGTTTATTTCAGTCGAGAAATGCTTATTTCTTATTTCAGATAAGTAAGTGCTTCGTGTAAGATTGCTTCAATGATTAAATTTAGTTGCTTTCTTAATTTAAGTCAAATCTGAAACAAAGTCTAACTCTTTACGTTAAAAATAAATGTATGAAGTTTCATCAAAATCAAAAAAATTTTAACCGTGCCGCAAAGACAAAATATGTCAAAAAACCCCTGGAAATAGGGCTTTTTTAAATTTCCTTCACAAATATGGGACGTATCGAAAAAAAACACGTAACAAATGTTGTGGATGATATCAAAATACATCTTTTGTGTTTAGAATGTTTTATGATTGAAGCAAGAGTACGCAAAATAGTCATAGTCGACTGTTTTCTTCCACGCGATCTTAATTTGTTTTGACCGTCAAGCAACTGCTACGGTGAACTATCCTCAGTTACAATCTGGCGTACTCAGCGGCACTACATTGACATTTTTGATTTTTGATTAGAGTTATAACTGTAGAGAAGAAATTGCAAAAAATAAAGAAATCATTAAGCAAGAACAACGTCTTCGAGAAAATGGATCCGACAACTAGAGGTAGGGTCCCTTGCTCGGAGATCCCTCAACACTTAGTGATATATCATTGCCTACGAAAAAAGATGCACACAAAGCAGACTTGTGGCATGGACTACCTTTGCTCTCAGAAACGGAAGTCATGCAGCGGTCTTCTTCCGAAATTGTGAATCTTTTGTTGAATGATCTCAGAAAAGGTTGGTTTAAGTCCTCCCTACCTATAGTTTCAGAACGGCGAATAATTTGTCCTCTAAGAAATCTCCATGATTCCTATAGCAATTTCATGAAGTCTCACAAGAGCAGTAAAGACGTAGCGTCCTATCAAAAGAAGCTGAGCTCATACAATCATGAGATCAGGAAAACTATTTTTGACATCGCAGCTTGCAAATGCAATCATTATTCAAAATGTACATGCACGACCATGATTTCCTGATATAGAAAGAGAGTTTTTACTTGATCAGCGCACAACTAGACATATGTTCAAGTCTATTGTCGATTCTGCAGTTACTAACAGGACGAATAGAATCGAAGAAAGGAAATCAAAGGACTTACCCAGGATGACAAAAAATTCTTCTGAAATAAAAACTTTTTTGAAAGCAATCCCGCTACCTGAAATGAGGGATATTTTTTAATCATCATCTTCTTCGAGAAACCCTTCCTCATGCGATGAAGACTTCTTGCCTTTGGAACCAAAAAAAGATCCCAGTAAATCTGGCGTAAAGAGGTCTTATATACCTTTGCCAATAGTAGCACGAGAGGCTGATCGGTACAATGTACCCAGCACAGCTGTAGCTGCTAGTGCGACTACTTCTTTGCTGGGCCATGAAATAATTACCCATGACAACATGTCTTCGGTAGTTGATCGAAGTAAAATATGGCGAAGTAGAGTAAAAAACTGCCCAGGTGTAGTCAGTTCATAGTCCAACACATTCTATCTTGAAGAGCTATATTATGATTGTCGAGAATATCAAACTACAGTAAAAGCTGGACTTAGTAAGATCACGCGTATTACACAGGAACATATTGCACTTGTTCAAGAGCTTGATTCACAATACACCAGAGACTCGCTCTTTGAACGCGCGATCGGACGCGTTATATGAATCCCTAGAATTGCTGGTCCCCGCAGTTTCTCAGGGGGCAGGGCGAGAGACGGTTGCGACTCCGCCTCTGAAGGGACGCATGCACTATAGTCTGTACTACTCAGTCAAGTAGATTGCGCAATATTATGGAAACGGTTCAGGCGGCCCTGCCTGTTTACGTTTCGCTGTACGCGTTATATGAACAAGGCTATTTTCAGGCAACCCCCGAGATTGTTCATCTATCGAGTCTCTGGTGTATATCGGTCATGTCGCACCTAAGTCCTCTGACGAGGCAAGTGTTTCTCATTCAATATATGAATACTTAATGAGAACTGATTCAGAAGGACCTACATTCGATCTTAAAAATTTTCGAGCAATTGGCTGCGACGATACTGCTGTGAATACTGAGAGGCAGCATGGGATCAATATCAGAATTGAAGTGTATCTAGAGAGAGCTTTGCAATAGTCGATATGCCAACTGCATGGTGATGAGCTTCCTTTTCGTCATCTCTTCGAATGTTTGGATGGTAATACTTCGGGTCGATAGCGTTATCAGGGCATATAAGGAAAACACTAACAAATTGTGGAAAATTGCCTATTTGTGATTTTCAGAATATACCATATGAAGACATAGAGAAGGATCTAATTGAAGTCTTGAGTATGAAGTCAGATTTGAGTACTGATCAACGGTACTTGAGAGAGATATGAACGGTCGTATTCACAGGAAGATGCCCAGAAAATCTGTTCGATCTTGACCCAGGATTGTTGAACCATGCGAGATTTCTTACTATAGCCAACCGCGTTTTGAGGCTCTATGTTTTTACTGAAGATCCTTGTTCAAAATTGATAGCCCTGGTTGTCTTTCTTTGCAGAGCATACATCCCAATGCGTTTTACGATTAAAGTGCACAACTCCATCTCAGATGGCGCCAGGAATTTGTTTATATTAATTCGTCTGACCAGGTACTTACTCAATGATTTGAAGGCAGTAGTAGATAAGCCAATACAAAAAAGTGCCTTCTTCGAACACCCGTAAAACATTCTTTTGTCGATGATCCTGATAAAAGACTGGAAATGCGGCAGGACGCCCGAAATCTCATTCTGAAAGCCAGAGAAACTGCTAAGACGCTAGCAGTACCATAGATAGGAACTTCTGGATCTCGAAAGCGCAGGAGACCGAAAAAGAAAAAACCTAAGTCAGCTGTGCGATCTTTTGTTGTGCCAAAGTTAAATTTTGAGGCCATTGATTATATTAATCTTATAGACTTGGATGAAGTAGAAGACACAGAGCCTTCAATCTCAGCACGCTTAACATCAGACGAGCTTAAAAGTATGGTTGATCAATAAGGTGAAGCACCAGGCGATTCAAACAAATTTATGTGATATACGCAAGTGGTCGAAAAAATAGTAAAGCTAATTAATGAAGCCAGTGGATCAGTCACCAAAGGACAAAGAGATGGCTTCATCAGGGCTACCATAGAATCGAGAAGGTTGATGTCCTCTCTAAAAACCAAATCTCATTCAAATTCACTTACAAGTGATAGCTCAATTAGTTTACACTCGCATGGTTGGATGGATGGGATGTGTGTAGGGTGGGACTCTGAATGCAGAAACCTTCTCGTGGTGGGTCCTGGTTAGTTAATAAGAAAAACTAGCAAAGGGCTGCATGAACGCTTTAGATGCTTGCGCAATTATTGAGGGAATAAATAAATTTCGGGAAATTGTAGGGGAAAGGCATGCAGGTTGAGACGGGTCTTGTTTTTTTGGTCAAAATTTTTTACTAGGAAAATTATCACAATAAGCTTTACATCGTTGGGAACCTAATGTCTTGGGTTAAACTTTTTCTACAGAAAGTAGTTGCATTGCTTCAAAAATCGAAAAGTGATGGCCAATTTTCCGAACATATGTTTCTTGGCCAAAAATTTTTTTGATATGCAGTTTGAGACTGTCATAGAATTTGAGAAAACGTTGAAAAAAACAATTGTAACGCCGAAAAAAATATAATGCAATGATTCATAATCAGAAACACCGCATGGTCAGTTTTTCCTGGTCTTCGGCATGCTTTGTTCACTGTCTAAATTTTGGCCATTTCGAGGGAAAATAGAATTAAATTGAATAGAACATTTAATAGAAATGTTCAATAGCAATTCCGAACAATAGCAAACATTAAAGTGACGTCTCTGACATGTGTCTCAACCTTCAATCATCGTCGCCATTCTGACATAATATAATTCTTTTTTATTATGCAAAATATGTTCAAAATTCCTTCGCAATATTGAAATAGAGGCCCCAGGCCCTTTTATTTTCGAAAATTTGTATTTTAAGCTACGAATTTTACGCTAATATATATAATTATCTAGAATAAACTGCCTGGTTTCTTTTACTTTCTTCTTTTATTCTTCTTCTACCTTCTACTTTCTTTTTATTTTCCTTCTACTTTTTGTTAGAACTCAGGGACAGCCATTTTACCCAGTGCATAAGGGTTTTTCTACGAAACCCTATAAGGAAGTTGGAATATTTGACCTTCAAAAATGAAGGTTTTTTATAGAAGGACACTTTTTTGTCACAATTCCGTTTAGGCTAGAAAAAAAGCTTGAATTTTTTTCCGACAATAGTCTGGATACTAAGCATTAGAATTCAATTTTTTAACAACAAAATATATTTCAAGGAGTCTGGTGTACCCAATGATTAAGAAAAAACGTAGTCTTTCTATATAGCCCCAAAACAAGCAAGAAAGGTGTTTTTGTTCAATTTTAAAATTGTTGAAATATTTATTTCAATAAAAAATTCTTATAATATATAGGAAAAACGTGAAAGAGCTATAAAAACTATACTGGAAGACATTTTCTGTATCTCGATTAGAAGAGATGAAAGTCGCCAAAACTGATATTTTATATTTAAGAAACACTTGTGGCTTATTATCATTAATAAATTAAGTTTCAAATTTTTAATTATTGCAAACCACTCATTCCCAATTAGTACTGCTTGTTATCTTCAATTTGTAATTTTATGTTATAATGGATCGCCGTCATGTAAAAGACCGTTAATAAATATTGTATCATTATCATCCAACATATATCTGAGTAAGATATAATTGTCTCTCCATTTTTCAAGAAATGCGGATTTATGGAAATATATTGGCCTAATTTTTGAGTTTGTTGCTAGTTTTCTTGTCCAGTGATAGGTATATTCATACTAAAGTTATTTTTTTTAGTTTGCATGGTCAGTATTATTGCCAATAATGCACTCATACTTTTTATTATTTATCTTGCGAAACATAATGAAACGATCATTTAAAACTCACACTAATTTCACTTGGTACACGGAAATTGTAGAAAGTTTAAGAACCTAATTTAAAGAAATAATTACGAAAACTTGTCAAAATTATTTTTTCTTAAATGTCGCCATGTTTCAACAATTATTTTACATACATATTTTTTTAGAGCTTCTGTAATCATTTTCCAGTTAATGAATTTTTAAAGTCAACTTTACAAAATTGCATTCATATTACTGACAAATTTTTACCTAACAGACTTTCTTGCATTAATGTGCAAGCATTATAAATGAAATCAGTAAATATTTACATTATCCTAAACTTCTTAAGTACATTATTGAAGAATGTGGAAGATTTCGTTACTTAACTTCTTTCTTACATATATTTTTACATTAAAATCTGTATCATATTACATAATTTATTGATAGCACTCACAAGGCCAAATATCATTTCTCAAACATTAATCAGGTCCTAAAAAATCGTCTTCCATTTTAATTCTTCTACTGCACGTGAACAAAAATATTCAGGCACAAACTCATCTCATGTAAAATCATAAATATAATAGCCAGTTATTACACAATATTTATACAATCTTCTGGTTTCACTTTGGAGATACATTAGGTTGACAATTCATATCTAGACTCGTAGGAGCTGCTTGTAGATATATATTACATCATAATAATTACATCATAATTTACACATAATTACAAAATTCAATGTTTTAAATCTTCAAACCGTATTTGCATTTAAAGGCTTTTAATTTTCGGCGTCTAAAAGTACATACAGATATAATCGTCTTTCCTTATATCTTTTACGCTTAATTGCTTATTCCTTCAATTTTAAGAGTATATTTATATTAAAAATATTTCAAATTGTAATAGCTCCAATTACGCTTCTCTGATTTTATCTCGACTTTTGTCAATCCAAGAGACTTTCATTTCAATAACTTTAAAAACTCAACCCCCTTATTTCAGCAGTTTTGGGAATAAAAAACCCTGAATTATGAAAGCTTTGAAAAATTGAAACTCTGTTCATGGAGCATCTGGAAAGTTTAATATTGAACCACTGATAACTAAAAGACGTTGAATTTATATTTTAAAGGATAAGCTACATAGTCTGAATTTTTGATCTTCACGGATACATAAGATTTTTAAAGGCCTCAAAGAAAATAATTCATGAAACTTAAATTCAATAACTAAGATTCTTAATGGTATACTAAGATTCTTTAAAAATTTTTTATTTTCTTGTTGATGGAAAGCCTGAATCCACCATGCCCGCAAACGTATGAGGGCTTTTGAAAATTAAAAATACGGTGCAATATAGTGGTTTAATTTGAATTAACCCTTTCACTGTCAGTGACACATATATGCGCAAAAAAAAGTTGTGCCACTCTTCCATCATGACACATATGTGGGCATTTCAAAAGAAAATTATTTATCGTGATTCGATTTAATTGTGCTTGAGTATATATGGGTATTTGGGTCGCTGAATTCGAATCTGATGTTGGATTTTTAAAATTCGGAATGGCGGATTCAATATGGCGGATATGAATTATTAAAAATGTTCGGACCTTGTTAAGATTAGTGATACTTATATTTTTGGCGTCGCTGAATTGAAATCAGGTGTGAGATTTTCAAAATTAAAAATTACAGATCCAATATGGCGGACCAAACTTATCAAAAATGTTTAGAACTTTAACGGATTATCCATATTTATGTTTCGGAAGTGGTAAACCTAAAAATGCAATATAGCCAATGTGGCGTAACAAATTTTGAGTACACAAATTATAAAAACGGTAGTATGAGGGTATGTTACTGAGCAAATAGATCCTATAAATTTCAGCTCTCAGTTTGTAATTTTCTTTTACGTTTTTTTACATATGATAAATATAAACAATCCGATCAAGCTCTGAACATTTTTGACAATTTTAGGTTGCCAATATTGAATCCGGGATTTTGAATGTTTAAAATCGAGCATCATATTCCGATTCAGCGAGCCCAGAAACCTAAGTATTACCAATTTTATCCAATACAAATATTTTTATTATTTCATGCCCGCCACACTCGATCCGTTATTTTGAATTTTGAAAATCCAACTTCAGATTTGGATTATGTGACCCCAAAAATAATGACCCTGAAAATATCACGTGATTCTGAAGTGTCCTTCTTAGAAAACATTTTTGACACGATATGTTTTTTTCGCCTGACTGTGCAGGGGTTAAGATTGTAATGTACATTTTAGGGTTATACAATAAAATTCAATGTTAGGTTTTTTGCCACGATTTCACGATTAGGCCACACTTTGCAGCCCTCTGAATTCAATTAAGAACATTATGCTTCTGTTTTGAAAAAAATTGATCCCTGTGTATTTTCCGAAACACTTGATCAAAAATGTAAAAATATGACTCCATGTAAATATCGAATTTTCCTAAAGCATAAAAGAATATACAATTGTGACATTAGTTTTAATTAATTTAAGAGCCAATTTTTTTTGTTCGAACTGACGCTAATGAAATGTAAATATCTCACAAGGACAAGCTTGCCGCTTATATTTTTTGAGATAGCGACTATAGGATATCTTATGCGATCTGAAAAAGAACCAGAATATTCTTCAGTTATAGTGTTATTCAAACTCTGAACAATAAATTAATAAGTTTTTCTTGTAACTAGAAAAGATGAGGATTTTGTATACCCTTGTCATATCCTTAGCGGTTATCCTCAATTCTATTGGTAAATATAATCATATAATAGATCTCTAATTTCAACCCAATTGATCCCAGTTTCTATTTTCTTTGACGCTTCATTTGACTTTTTCACAAGTTAGCAAGTACCTATTACTATAGAATTTGTACGGATTTCAAAACCGCCTCAGTCCAAATCGGGTACCGAAAATCTTTGCAAAGTAAAAGAAAAAAATGATTTTGGTTCCAAAGGATTTTGCTGAAGTGATCTTTTGACTCCCCATTCGGATCAGTTTGATCTGCTTTTAGGTTTTCCCGTTAGACTTAACAAAATGATTGCCAGTTCTTGGCTTGTATGTATTCTGTCGTCAAATACCGTTATGTTCTAACCATCCAAGACAATTTCAACATAAAATTGCATACTTGAATAGAAAAGTAATCCTCTTTTTTTTACTTGCAGAGTGAAGTTCAGAGTTTGAATGCTTGCCTAATGGCGACCCTATCCCTCAGGTTCCTCGTTTTAAACCTTCCAATTCTCCTGACAGACACCATTCTCCTGTGAGGTCTCCTCCTGCCAGACATCAGTCTCCTGTCAGGTCTCCTCCGGTCGAACCTTCTCTTCGTGTCAGGACCAGATCTCCCTCTGCCAGTCATATCTCTTACCCAGCTTCACCCTTCCTTCGACATGGACATCCATTTTTTCGGCTCATTCCTCACAGCAATCCGCATCGCATATTTGATGTTTGCAAATACACTTTTCCTCCGGATAAACCAATTCAAATGAGAGCAGCAAGTCATGGTTTTGCGCCTATGCCAACCGAAGAGCAAAATGTGTTAACAACATCCACTGGTGACGTCGTTGCCATATTGGAGCGTAACAATACAGTGCTTCGTGGAATATATACAAGAACAATTATCAAAATCCGGGCGAAAATAAATATGTACAGCGGCACAGTTTTCAAAATGAACAGAGATGAAATCAAAGACACTCCCTTAGGAAAAAGTTCTCCAGTCTCAACTAATTTTAGACTGGTAGTTGTACATTAAAATTCTCCATACCATTGAATGAGTTTAAAATAAAAGTAAAACTAAAATCTCATCTTATTTGCTATCCGAAGTAGGACAGAAGTTACAAGTAACTGTTTATGACATCAGTTTGCTACAATGAGGAAAGATTTTCGAATGCAAATAAAGTCGGTATATCCCATTTGCTATTGCTACAGAGAAAGAGAAAGACAAACAAGAAACTTTCTCATCAAATGCCGTACTAAGTTTGGCATTAGTTACCTCAATTATCAATTATTACGATTCGCCATTAGTGTACATTCAATTAAAATTCTTGTCTCAAATTTGACTGTTCAAATTTAATTAATTTTGAATACAATAAATTGAACTTGTAAGAATTCTCACTCGAAATAAATTCTGGTTCGAATAATTAAAGTTACTCTGTGTAAATAAAATAATTACATCTTTATTCACTGAAAGCTTTTCAAAATTTGTATGGTGTGCAAGCAAATACAAAAATTAATAATTTATAGTTATTACATTGCATAAAACACTCCATGAAATGAAAATACTTCCCAGGAATATATAAATATAAGCACTAAAAATATTTGATACTTTTATATCAACCTAGGAAATTTAAAGAAAAACTTATTGCGTCAAGATAAATTAAGTGTGGGAATTCAATATAGAATTAGCGAATTGTAGGCTATTTTCTACGACAGGACAATCCTAAAATCTAGCAAACGTGTTTGAATTCTTAGTCCAGCCAGCTGTCTTTCTAATCAAATCCAAATCGACTCCAAGATTCTTAGCAGTAGAAGAAGCTGCATGTCGCATACTATACGCAGAAAAAATTTCGGTGTCAATTCCGCTTTTTGTTAAGATATCATTAACCCAATGACTACGGGTCTGCAATGAGACGTCTTGATGAGGTTTTCTAGTAGAGATAAACAATTTCCCAGTGGATTTTCATAAAGACTTGAAAGCTTCCAAGTAAGATTCAAGAGCCGACGCAGGACATAGTTTTTTTGTGTGGACAATATGGTAAAAGTGAAATCGATTGCGCTTAATTGCGACCCGACGTTTTTATCTGATCTTTAATCCTAATCTCAATTGAAGTTGGAGTCTTTTCAATGTTAATGATTTTACTATAAGCAAAGGTTTGGATTCTATGACTTGTAGTGAAAGTTCGGAGCGTCACAAGCTTTTGAGATGAATCTTGCAAATCTAAGTCTTCATCAGCCGGTTTGGAAGAAAAATGATCTAGAACCACTTGCGGATTCCAGGTGTGGTCGTATATGGGGCGAGCTGGTCTTAATCTCGAAATTCCTTTAAAAAAAACTTTGCATTCTCTCATCGTTGGTGATTCGAAAATCTGTAATCAAGGAACACGCAGACCTAGTACAGTCGATTGTACTGTACGAAGAGCCTTTTTCGTACTCTTCAGTAAGAAACTTGAGAATCTCAGGAACTTCTGGCTCATAAGGATTTATAGAGTTGCGAAGAGAAAAGATCCACCATTTGTTAAGAGTCACATCATAGTTCTTCATCGATGAGGTTTTAATAGAAGCCTCAGATATTTCAAGTGAGGTTTCTGGAATTCCTTTTCCCCTCAATGCTTGCCGGACAACCTCCCTGCCACCAGGGTAAGGTGTTTCCAAAGTGGATGCGGTTCCCTATTACAAGGAACTAGAAGATTCATTTTTGACTAAAAAAAAATTGGTTCTTGAATCAGGTTTGATTGAAAAACAGGGTTCCAAGGCTAAGTCGGCCAGGCTGGAATAAGTACAATACCCTCAGATTCCTGAGATTCTATTTCGTTAAGAAGCTTTAGAATAATTGCAAAAGGTGGAAAAGCATAGAAAAAGTATTTTTTCCAAGAAAACGTAAAATCATCTGCTGCTACGGAACCGGGATCGTTTTTCCCCGATTCATAAGGCACACATTTATTATTTGTTCGGCTAACAAATAAATCAATATTTGGTTTTCCAAATTGTTTAGTTATTTTTCTGAAAGCAGAATCAGCTAATTCATATTCAGGTTCTGGCAATAATTTTCGGGATTCGAGGTCTGCCTCGAAATTTTCATTGGAGATAATATAAGAAGCAAATATAAAAATATTTCGTTTCTCACACCATTTCCAAACCCTAGCTGTCTTACCTAAATGAGCATTCTGAATTTCTCCCATTTTATTAATGTAACAGATAGCTGTTGTATTATCTATTCTCAATAGAACATCACAAGAAATTCAATTTCTAGCAAAATAGTGAAGACTAAAGAGAGCAGCTTTTTATTCTAATGCATTTATATTAAGCTCATGCTCATCTTGAGTCCAAAAACCGTGACTTTCTCAGAACCTCAGACCTAAAACCCGACATTATATTATTTTCTTAACATAATAGGTCGTTTTCATTCAATCTTAAGATGATTTGAGCATCAAAATTGCCTTCGTTCTGAAAACGCGCACGATTCTTCTGTCCCTCGCAGTCTTTTGCATATAACCAACTGTAAAATAAAGCAGGACAACGCGATACGATGGAACCGATAAACTTGGCAATATCTAGAATTTTACATTTTGTTAATTTTTCAATCTGATTGAAAATAGCTAGTCTTTTTAATGTAGAAAGCTTCAGAACCATTTCGGAAGAGTCAAATGTATAACCTAAAAATAGACCACAAGTTTGAAATAACCGGGCTCTTTTTCTCGTTGATCAAAAACCCTAACCTTTGTAGCAATTGACGAGTTTTGCTGATATTTCTTAAGCATTGGGAGTGCGTTTGGCCAGTAAGTAGAAAAGCATCATGATAAATAACTGAAAGAAACCCCGGCATTCTGAGATAGGAAACTATTGGTCCTAAAAGCTTCGTGAAAATGTAAGGGGCCGTGCAAAGGTATTTTCTATGACTTACGTCAAGCGATATTGTGTTAAAAGCATCTTTGAAATCTAAGGTCGCCATCAAGCAATCTTTACTCATTAATCTAATCGCTGTTTTGTGATCTTACTATTGAAAATGTTCTGCCTGAACTAATTCGTTTAATTTTTTCAAGTTCAAAATAAACCTATTCGAACCGTCCGGTTTTTGAACTAGAAAAATAGGCAAAAGGAATTGGCCTTCCAGAGGAGTACATTCTACTACGACCCCCTTTTCGGTAAGTTCAGAAATTGAGGAAAAAAGCTGAGGTTTTTCCGATGCAGACAATTTTTTATGATTTAAATACTGTTTATGTGGGATTCTATGCGAGGGTATTTTGTTACCTGAACCCAAGATAAAATAATCGGGTCTGAGGAAATTGTTTTCGATTCTTGTATATAATACCTGAGCCTAACAGCGACCGTACTTACTGAATTATTCAATTCCTCCTGAAATTCCCCTTGTTTCTGTTGGCTGTCTTCAACTGAGACTGCGGCTGATGAAGTTGTTGGAACCGCCGATTCTCAAGAAAATCCTGTCGAGGAGTCTCTAACAGTTTCTGCCCGCCTCGCATCGAAAAATTGTTCTTGTGTTGGTAACGAGGCAAGCTCTTCAGGGTTTCTGAAGCCGTTTGAGGCTTGACCTTTACGGGTTTAAATTCAATCGATGTGCGATCAACTAGCTCCGCTGATTTGACCTTTTCGACAAGATCGGAGCCAAAAAAACTCATCTGGAGTAGAAGCAACTAAAGCTTCTTTAAGAGGTGGCTTGTAGTTCACCAAAACCAGACATCTTCTGATGACTGTTTCTTCCTGCAACAAGTCTGACAGCATTCTGCATGAATTAGATATAGGTTACAGAAAAGAGGCACTGTCAACACCTTCATTATTTTCAGGTTCTGATGTATATAGAATGGTTGAGATCGCGTTCGATGAGGCTGCTTTGCATATCGATAGCTTTTCTTGTCTCAATGCGATTCTTCTACCTCTGGTATGAGTACTTTTCGGTAACCCTTTGAATTCTGGATTTAATTTTGGCGGAGCGAAAAAATGACAATTTTCTGGAAAAGGTTTTTTTTTAATCAATTCCGATTTCTCTTCAAAAGGTAAGCCGAGGTGTTTTAGTTCCTTCCAGAGAACTTCAAATCATGGTGGATTAGCGAAGCTAGCGTTTTATCTTTGGTTAATAGCTTCCCAAGTATTTTCTGGACTCTTGTTGTGAGAACCTTACTAGTAGAGAAATCAATGTTGGCAGAAGCACTTGTGCCAGGAACTGGATCTGCCGTTGACCCAGAATGCACAGAAACTATGTTTGCAGTGTTGCCTGTAGTATTAGTTTCTGCGTTGTTAGATTTCTGCTCAGGCAAAAATGTGCTCTTATTCCCTCTGTCGGAAAAGTAGAGATCTGCTCTGCCGGTAAGATCATATTCAAACCATGATGAAGAAGGACCTGCATCAAGGTAACAGGAAAAAATAAATATTTCTTGCTGGGAAATAAAAATGTATTTTACAGATAGTTTAAAGCTCATCAAAATACCAGGTTCTTTTTTGGTTAGGACCATTGTCTCATCAGCATATAAAATTCTTTTTATTTAAGAACCATTGAATTCTAGGGGGCTAGAGCCCGCATTAGGAACGATAACTTAAAAAAAAGTATTTTTGGTTCGATTAAATCTGTTGACTTGGTTAGAGCCCACATTCAAGCTTATCAGCATAAACAAACAATTCTTCTTATGTTAGAACCATTGAATTCTAACGGGTTAGAGCCCGCATTAAGAAGAATAGCCTAAAAGAAATATTTCAGGTTAGACCAAATATTTTTAAAGGGTTAGAGCCCAAAATCAAGCTTATCAGCATACGCATAATTATGTTTTGGTTAGAACCATTGCATTCAGAGAGGTTAGATCTCACGTTGAAAACCAAGTCTTGAAAGAAAACATTTTTGGGTTAGACCAATGATTTCTATCGGGTTAGAGCCCGTAATTAAGAACAATATCTTAAAAAACAGGATAGATCCTGTCAAGCCATTTGGCATATGCCTGATCATAACATATGATGCCCTCTTAAGTCGAATCAAGATGCTTTTTAACAATATTCAGGTTAGAGCCTGAAAATTGACTGGAGCAAACATTTCACAGGTTAGAGCCCGATAAATTTGATCAGAAACATATTTACAACTAAATAAGAAAACGAGCTTACCTGAATTGAATGATTCTGACATAGACGAATCAGAACCAGACACTCTGTGGCGCCTTGCCTTTGCTTTCTTTGCTTCTAATTCTGAGGAGAGGCTTTTTGGCCTCTTTAGATTTATAGATTCCATCTTCTGATGAACTGGAAGACGTAGAGGACGACGATGAGCTGTTGCGTCTCCTCGTTTTTCTTTTTCCCATTGTAATGACCATTAAATTATATTATTTAAAAAACACTTCTAGTGTGACTGAAACGAAAGAAAAGAATGACAACGCTTGCGTATCGCAGAATAGAAGAGGAACTCGCGCCGTATTTTCTTTATTTAACTTTCAAAATCGTGGCTGCACTCACCGGAAGTAGGGGGACTACCATTTGATCTTGAGGAAGAGCCGCGAAGTACAATATGATTGTTTTTGGCCATTCCACTTTTTCATTCTCTTTAACATATGAAAATGAAGCCTCGGTGGCTCAGATCATAGCGCGTCAGACTTCCAAGCAGGTGGTCTGGGGTTCGATCCCTGAGCCGGCACCAATGGAAATTTTTCTATATACTTTTACCAGGGCTTCGGTGCTTCGGACGAGACTTTCAACTGTAGATCCCTTCCGAAAAAACTGGTACCTTACCAAGGATAAATGGGCCTTTCGAGAGCCTAACCTTGGGAGTCGAAGTCGATTTTTAGAAGACTCAAAAATGAGTCAACGATCTTCTTGCGCTTTCTGCACTTACGGGGGAATCACGCTGAATGTTCGCTGGCCGATTTCGAGTAATGAACATACACACACACATACCCTTACATAACATACCAGGACAGTGCTTCGAATCTGTGCATCTAACTGATGACCTGGGAGGGATCGCTTCGTCCACCCTATTCTGGCCGTATTGTCTTTCTGCGGCCTGCTAGGGAGGCTGCCATATGGCAGAATGTTTGAGGATCACTTTGCCTGATCAACAAAGTAGAACGTCATTTATTGTGCGGTAAGTGCGCTTGGCACCTGATAGGTACAACCTCAGAACTTTGGTAATAACGAAACCCACCGAGATCCAAAAACACTCGGCGAAAGATTGCCGGACTCAGAGTACTGCGTTCAGAATAAACACGGGTATGGTACAATAGGCCTTATAGCTTGAGCGCCAGGGGTGGGACCTCACGCCCCTCTCCCCCGCTCACATGACATCTAACTAACACATGAAATATTGTTACACGAAATTTCATTCTTATTCTTACAGCTATTCACATTTTTGATATCTCTCAATTGCTTGTTGATATATAAGGAAAGATGAAAAGAAACAGCAAAGATAATTATTTAAATTACTTTAAAATATGTTTTTATGTAACTTTTACAATTGAACAACATTCGGTTAGATTGAAACTGCTCTAGCACTCGAAACTTTCGAGAACTTGATGCCGCTTAGGTTCTTGAATGTTTGGAGTACTGGAATGTTCGAGTCAGCTCGTACTCGACTAGATCCAGCTCAAAAAAGCCAGCTCGACTCGGCTTGAAGTTGCTAGATTTCTGCAAACCATAAAGAACTAAATTATATCCTAATAAATTAATAAATTAATTAATTAATTAATCCTAATCGACTGCCTAAAATTGTACATTTTGAACTACCTCATATTACATATTGGGCAGCCTGATCTTTTTCTACTTTCCTCTTTCATTCCTCTTCTAATTTCTTTTTTTTCTACTTTCTAATTCATTGTTTCACATTTCATCTTTTCTTTATTCAACGAATGTGGCCGTCCACATGAAAAGGGATCTTACGGGCAGCTCTAGTTTAGGAGGTAGGTATTCGCGTTGTTCTGAGTCTGGGTCAAAATAATTCTATTTTCGGTCTTGAGTGTGGGATACTACTATAGGAACTATATTGAATTTATTTGCGCTATACGCGTATCTGAGAAGCAATCGAAAGGGGGTATATTTCATGTTCAAAAAAAGTTTAATATGCATTCTTGTGGCACTTTCCAAACTTAGATGCGTTTTTTCGAAAAGCAGTGTTTCGAATTTCCAAATTTGAAATTGACCCGGCGACGCGTTTTTCAACCTAATGGGGATTGTCTTGCAGTTCGGACGCCATACGTTACACAATACATTACACCATACATTATCTTTTAAAGTACACTGTAAAAATTATGCTGAAAATTCAACTTTTCGCGGATGAAAACTAAACTATTTTAAGTGGCAAATTCCACTACTTCGATTAAAAATCCTTTTAGATACCCTAGTCGTGTTTCATAAAACTGCGAATCTCAAAGGATGTTTTAAGGCTCTGGAAGAGTCTCAACCTTTTTCACAGGATTGTAAGAGATCTAATAAGATTTTTAAAATTATGAGACTTCATGGAATTTCATGAGATTTTACGCGAAATGTACATCAGATTTCGACAGTGAATTGTCTCTCTTCCAAATTATTAAGGTTTTCATCATCTAAAAGGCAATATTTGCTTTAAAACTTCAGAATAGACTAAATATACGATGAACGTGTTAATGTTGATAAGAGGAAATCCGAAACTGTATAGATAAAAAAATGCCTTTGAAATATTGGGTTGTATCACCATCTTCAGTCTGAGTACGTCTTATTATTATATCAAATGATGTTTTTTTTGTGATAAAATTATGACCTTAGGAGTTGCTGCTCAAAATTGTAAAAGTATGATCTTTCCAATTCTCTTAGCATATTTTGTAAAATTTATATTAGTTTTTTTAGTTCCAAATGGGCTGTTATGGTAGGCGCTATATAAGGGAACATGGGCCAAAATGTCGACAGGGGCAAAGCAGGACAATGATTATATCTCCTCTATGGTTTGACGCCATCTAGTCGGTATTGTAGGAACTTTGGTTTGATTCGTTCCCGAGATTTCCGATGGTTATTTGTTATGATTCTGTTGTTATTTTCCAAGTAATGAGAGGCATTGATAGTTTTTGTACCCAGTGTGCCCAGTTGTAAATCGTCCTGTTTTGCCCCATGTTCCCCTGCATATTTTATACAAAAGTTGGATTTTTTTAAAACATGAAAAATTATATAATTTTGATATCAGCTTCGACTAATTTATCAACTAAACATTTTCTTGAAACTTACGATAATGAAATGTAAATATCTCAGAAGGACCATCTTGACGCTTATAATATATGAGTTAGCAACTATAGGATATATTATATAATACAATATAGAGTCAGAATATTCTTTAGTCATAGTGTTCATTAGATTCTCTATTCATACATTATTAAACTCTCTCTGTAATTAGGAAACATAAGGATGTTCTATACTCTCGTCATATTCTTAACGCTTATCCTGAATGCTATTGGTAAATATAATCATATAATATATCTATAATTTTATTTACATTTTGTAGAGAAAATCCAAGCGCTGGGTGAGTATCTCGATCCAGACACTTCATTTTCATTTGGGAAATACGCACAGTGAATGCAAACGTACTTCTGCATACTTTAAAAAAAATGTAATCTTCTTTTTTGTTCTTGCAGAGTGGAGTTTAGAGTTTGAGTGCTTACCTAATGGCGACCCTATCCCTCTGGTTCCTCGTTCTGAACCTTCCAATTCTCCTGACAGACAGCATTCTCCTGTGACGTCCCCTCCAGCCGAGACTTCTCTTCGTGACAGGTCCAGATCACCCTCTGCCAGGCATGCCTCTTACCCAGTTCCACCCTTTTTCCGAGTTGGACATCCACTTTTTCGGCTTATTCCTCACAGCAATTCGGATCGCATATTTGAAGTTCGCAAATACACTTTTCCTTCGGATAAACCAATTCAATTGAGAGCAGCAGGTCATGGCTTTGCGCCTATGCCAACCGAAGAGCAAAATGTTCTAACAACAACCACTGGTGACGTCTTTGCCATATTGGAGCGTAACAATACAGTACTTCGGGGAATATATACAAGAACAAGTAAACAAATTCGGTCGAAAATAAACATGTACAGCGGCGCAGTTTTCCGAATGAACCGAAATGAAATCATGGAAGCTCCCTTAGGAAAAAGTTTTCCAATCTCAACTAATTTCAGAATTGTAGTTGCACAGGACAATTCTCCACACCATTGAATGAGTTTAAAATAAGAGTCAAACTAAAATCTAATATTATTTCCGATCCGAAGTAGGAGAGGAGTTACAAGTAACTGTTTATGGCATCAGTTTGCAACAACGAGGAAACATTTTCGAAGGCAAATAAAGTGGGTATATTCCATTAGCTATTGCTACGGAGAAAGAGAAACAAGAAACTTTTTCATCGGACGCCATTAGCGTACTTTCAATTAAAATTCTTTTCATAAATTTGACTGTTAAAAATTGATTAATTTCAAATACAAGAATTTGAACTTGTAAGAATTCTCATTCAAAATGAATTCTGATTTGAATAATTGAAGTAACTTAGTAAAAATAAAATAATTACTTCTTTATTCAAACAAAGCTTTCCGAAATTTTCATTGATTGCAAGCAAATACCAAAATTAATAATTCATTATTCTTACATTACCTGAAACAATCCATGATATAAAAATATTTCCTGGTAATACAGTAAAGTCTCGCTTATTTCAATTTCCCCTTATATAAAGATCCCCTTATTTCAAGCCCCCTGTATGCGGTTATTTTAAATTGCGCAGTTCCATTAACTCCCACCACGGTGCCTGTACACTCTCCTCCGCGTCAGTGGCTGACCAATGAAAAAAAAGAGGTCCGAACAGCGCCCTCGTTGGTTTAAATTAAGTATTTTTGGATGACGTCATGGAAATGCAGACTTTTTCGAGAAAATATTCTAAACGTAAAAGTCGTAAATCTACAAATAGTAATATTTCTCAACTGTAGAATTTATTTTCTCAGTAACGTTCCATTCTTTTGTCGATGCACGACCTTTCAGTTCCACGAAATAAAATAAAACATCCTAAATTCCAGGTTAGTGGCACGGCAAATCAGTGTCCTCAGGTTTCGGAAAGTTGCTTGCATTTCGTGACACTGAAAGGTCGTCACTCGAGAAAAGAATAGGAAATGACTGAGAAAATAGATTTTACACTTGAGAAATATTACTTTTTAGATCTTTATCACTTACCTTTACTTTTAGAAATTTTTTCCAAACACTCGTGCGCAGTTAGTTGCAGTCCTATACTGCAACCTAACCTTTCTGACGGCTGACATTTCGACCTAGCCGAGCATTGCCGCGAAATATTTGAGTCGCTTTTTGATTCCATCATATTAATTTTCAGTTGGCAACTTGTACAATTTCCAAGAAATTTTACATTTTTCACGTCGTACGTCAACAAAAACACTGGCCAATGGAACGCGACATTTTCAACTGCACAAATCGGGGCCGTCTGAAACGTCGCAACCGTCTCTCGCCACTCGAGCTGAGAAAGTGCGTGAGCCAGCAGTAATAGGAATGTCGGGTATATTTATGTGTTTTATCATTGATAGTATTTATTGATTCCAAATCGACCGTGGTTTTCGGCACATGCGCAGCTGAAAAAGTTGCTTAAAGCAAGCGCAGCAATACAAGGCCAGGCAGCCAATGAACGTCGCTTGATAAAAAGAACCTGCCCACTCGCGATAGAGGTGGAGGCCCCTCCATCCTTGAAAATAACAAATCCTTATGTTTCAAGGACGCAGAAATACGCGGATCTCATTACAAGAGCCTACTTCTGTAAAAGTTGCTAACAGACGATACATTGAAAAAATAAGTAATTGCATAATACGATAAATAAATAAAAGTTTGTAATATGATAATTGTGTAATATATAATATTGATGATAAATATGATTGTTATTGGCCATTCCAATTTTATATTCTCTTTAACATATGAAAATGATCAACAAATTCGAACGTCATTTACTGTGCGGTAAGTACGCCTGGCACCTGATAGGTACAATCTCCGAATATTGGTAACTATAAAACCCACGCAGATCCAAAAACACTCGGCGAAAGATGGCCGGATTCGGAGTAGTGTCTTGAAATTAAACATGGGTATGACACAATAGTCTTTATGGCTTGAGCGCCAGGGGCGGGACCTAACGCCCCTCTCACCCGCATGCATGACATCTAACTAACACATGAAACGGAAGCAACATGAGCTGTTACATTTCGCTACTTTTTGACCACAGAACACTGACAGGTGAAATGTTTATACCACCAATCTTAATTTAAATATTTGGCAGCGGTTTTTTAACAATGTTTTTTTCGGCTGTCTCTTTTGAGACACATTCCATCCTTTTCTTATGGTTCATTTTTAATAAAAATATGTTTTTATGTAACTTTTACAATTGAACAACATTCGGCTAGATTGAAACTGCTCTAGCACTCGCAACTTTCGAGAACTTGATGCCGTTCAGGTTCTTGAATGTTCGGAGTACTGGAATGTTCCAGTCAGTTTGTACTCGACTAGATCCAAATCAAAAAAAGCCGGCTCGACTCTTCTTGAAATTTCTAGCTTTCTGCAAACCCTAAAAAACTAAATTAGTCCAAATAATTATATATATATATATATATATATATATTTAAAAAAAAAAGTTAAACAACCACCGCAGGGTCCCACTAAGAGTAACTGCCATCCAAAAATGTCAATAGCCCTCAGTAACACCGCGGTAAATCACACCCATGGCCACGTCTCACAACCGTGAAATGAGTGGTCATAGGCAAGGACGAAATCACAACGACAGGCCGGCGAAACTCTCGTGTGTCTTGAGGACACAAAGTGACCCACGGATGACAGCTTTCTGCATCCATCTCGCAAGTGCCTTGCTATATTTTTGGCACGCGGTTACAAACCAGTGATAGTTTCGCACCTTCGAGAGCACCTATCACAAGGACAATTACTTGTACCGAATATTTTGGGTACAGTCGATGTAGCTCTCTTTTAAAGTCTTGATACCTCTCCTCTTTTTCTTTCTCCTTTGCAGTGATGTTGTATTCGGACGGAGCCGAGAATTCGATCCCGAATATAGTTCGCTTCTCGAAGTCTTGGAGGACAATGTCAGGCCTCAAGTGCGCAACGGAGACTGCTGCCCGAAAATCGTAGTTACAGAAAATTTGCCACTTCTCGTTTCGAGTAATCGACTCTATCTCCCTTGGAGCGTTCGGCAGGGCAGGGTCGCGGCCAACACCGTAAGAGCGACAAAGATGGTAATAAAGCACTTTTAGAGCCGCATTATGTCTATAGATATACGTCGCTCCTGCGTTGGACGGACACCCTGATATATGTGTTCTAGGTACTCAGCATGTGCATGACACGCTCTGCAACTATCACTCTGTACCTGAGTTAAGCCCTGATGATTTGAGGAAAGCAAAAGTTTGCTCCTTCGACAAGGACTGTTTTTCTACATTTCTGTGAAAGTTTCCGTGCATTTTCTTGTTGAGTAGCTCTTGGTGAAAATTTTCAACCTCTGCTTTCTTCACTTTGGTTTTTAGAAGTGAAGCATCTAGATGAAGTAATGCACTTTCCTCACTTCTGATGTTGAAATTCAGGCCAAGGGTGCCGGCCGCTTGCTCCGCGGCTTTTTAAAGGAACGCTCCTTCGCCAATCATCTCGTGGTTCCTGACCATCTTTAGGAGAGGATCTCTGCCATTCGCAAAGATGTAAGCTGTACTTAGAACAATCCGGTTATGAAGACACTGGAGATTCAGAAGTCCGCGTACGCCTTGACGGCGTGAAATATATAATCGCGGAACTGACGAATTGATATGCAAGCTTTTATGCATATGCATGATCTTACGTGTAGTGACATCAAAGGCCTTAAGCTCGTTCTTCGTCCATTGAACTACCCCAAACGAGTAGAGTAGAACCGGGACGGCAAGCATGTTAGTCGCAGATATCTTGTTCAACGCCGACAGATTGGAAGACCAAATCTATCGAAGAAGATGTTTGTATCTGCTTCAGAGAGACTCCTCCGCTGATGTTACGTCCTGAATGCGGTTTTGAGGCACGCCCAGGTATGTATAGGTCTCTCCAGTATTCAGATGTCTGATAACACTTATATCCACAAGCTCAGGGTCCTTGGAAACGCCAGGAATCTTTCCTTTCTTCAGATGAATTTTGGCACACTTGTCCAGGCCAAAGTCCATCCCAATCTCTCCTGTGTAGTTCTTGACAATATTTATAGCAGTTTGAAGTTTTCTTTTACCAGAGGCATCAATCTTCAGGTCATCCATGTCAAATACATGAGTGACCTTATGCTCGCGCTGATTAGTGTCGCCACAGAGGTATCCAGGAGAACTTCGTATTGCGAGAGATAGAGGCTGAAGTGTGATGCAAAAAAGCAGAGGGCTCATGGTATCACCTTGAAAGACGCCCCTCTGGAAGGTGACGTTGTTCGTTGTCACGCGATAATTTCTAGATGAGATAGTAAATCTAGTTTTCCAAAGAGGCTTCAATCTCTCTATGCATCTCACTATGTGTGGATGTACCTTCAAGCTTTCCAACAGACAGATGATAAGTCTATGAGAGGTTGAATCAAAAGCTTTCCGGTAGTCAATCCAGGCCATTGGCAGGACACGCTGATGGGCTGCAGCGTCTTTACAGACACACCTGTCAATTAGCATGTTCTCTCGACACCCTGCTACGCCTTTTTTCGACCAACGTTGTTCGCACATCTCTCGCCATACAGGCTCAATTCGTCGAACAATCCTGTTGTTGAGGACAGCTGTAAAGATCTTATACAGCGTGTTCAAACAAGTTATTGGCCTGTAATTCTCTGGGTTGGACAAGTTGCCTTTTTTGGCAGGAGTATAGTGCGTCCTAACGCCAGCCACGGCGGAATGGGCGTCTCCAACTTTAAATATGAGGTGAATATGCGGGCCGAATGTTGGTGTGTAAAAGTAAACTTCTTCCACCAAAAGTTCTCGATACAAT
>CAKNYM010050178.1:264078-326448 GCA_932195095.1 Andricus curvator | reverse complement strand
CTGGTTCTAAGAAAATAATAATTTACATTTTTTATATAAAAGCAGATTTTAATATCATTGATTTTTACATAAAGTCAATATTATATGAGAATAGTCATTTATCAAACTCAGCACAGAGGGCAGCACCGAGAGTGGCGATACATCTAGTATGCAGGAACAAGGCATTACCTACAGTTTCCTTAGTGTTTTTTTTTCTTGTTATTTGGAAGGCGATGTGCTCCTTTATTTTACATTCAAATGCCACATATACACACAAATTTTTCAAGAAGAAAGTGTAGGAAGGTCAACACAGCTTTTCAACTCTCTAACAGACGATTTTGAGTATATAATCATTGAATCTAATATTTTCAGTACCTACTTGACTTAATTGTAATATTTATAGTATCCTCCTCCTCCTCCTCGTCCTCCTCCTCCTCCTCCTCCTCCTCCTCCTCCTCCTCCTCCTCCTCACTCTCTATTCTTTATCGTATCCTCATCATGCTCATCCTTCTCGTCCTCTATTCTTCCACATACATTTTAATAGTTTATTTAACTTGATTTAGGATAAATCAAGATTCAACAGGGAAATCGTGATTACAACTACAAGAAAAAGCAGCATATCCTGTGGTGGCGCACTCTATGATAATCTTTGCTAACCCTAGGTTCCCGTTTCAGTGAAACAAAGTTTCGTCTACTAAGTTGGAACATTTGAATCAACTGTATATCCATTATTCTGTTAACCAGAAATCCTTGTCACTTTAAAAATGGATTTATTTAATATACGTAATCAATACTTCATTCGGCATTTTTAGTATTATTTAATTAAATTTCTATATCACTAAATGTTGATTTAAGAGTTCTAGAAAGTAGGTGTTCATGTTATCCCTAGATCATTGTATTATTTTTTAATGTTTGATTCGCAGTATTCTTGCATTAGATTTTAATGTTGCTGAAATTATTTCATCATTCATGGTACTTTATTTCAATGTTTCAAGTAAGTAAATTGAATCTTTTTAGCAGATTACTCTATTATGCGAAAGATGATTTCAACGTTTCTCACAGTTCATTATAATATTTATGTAGCTGATTTTATAAATTCTAACAAGAGCATTCGAATTATATGTTTTTTTCATCCCAAAATAGTTTAATCAATATTATTAAAAAATTATTACGTGGCTACCAGGTATTAATTGCTAATAGATTATGTGACATCTGAGTTATATCGATTTAAGATTCTAAATCTCTTACTGTGATCCACTGGATGTAATAAGGTCTCTTAAGAATCTGTTGGTATTTTTCAAGATTCATGCATAATTTGTATATGGTTTGATTCATTTGCAGAGGCATGCTGTGAGATTTATGATTATTTTTTTGAGTCGCTCAATCACAAAGCCGTCTGAAATCTTGCAAATGTTACAAAATTATTTTTTTTGCAATACATAGCTCTCTCTCTCTCTTTCTCTCTCTCTAGCTTACACATACACACATGCTTCATACCTTGCTGTCACTTTATTGGGAGTTGATTTTTTAGAATATAAAAATTAATTTAGTCTATAGCTTATAAGTAAATTATATCACATGGTTCTCTCTTGCACATACTTCACTCATATTATTATTTATCCTTTCTTTTCTTCATCATAAGAAGGTGTTTCGTGGACTTTCTTGAAACAGCTTCTTCTTTATTTAAAACTCATTGACGTTTATGTTTAAACCAATGAGGTGATGTGATAAATGTTAGTTTGAATGGAAAAACTTCGTTTCTGTTGTAATAAACATTCACCTAACTCCTCCAAATTGTCATATCAGCTCTCGTTTCAGCACTTATTTGGATGCTTCTTTGTCTTGGTTGGATTTATACTTTTTCTATGGTATATTCATCATTTTTATTGTTACGTATGATATAATAAGAGTAAAATATTTAAAAAAAATGAGTTCCTTCTCCTTTTTCTTTCGTAGAAAGCAATATATGCATTTGTATTCATAAATCAGAATTCTCCACTATACATATATGTATTACCATCTCTGCTATTAATCTTCCTTTCATATCCTGAACATTTTCAAATATGAATATTATTTCATTGATCATACAATTTTCACTGAAAAGCCATTATCGAGCAAACCACTATTCTTTTAATAAATACTTTAATTCAACTGTCTTTCAGTAGTGTCAATTGAGCAAGCTCTTCCAATAAACCGAACACACATTGAATAAATATGCATTATTATATATCCTCAGATTATTATTATCAAACTACATGTAGAATGTTTTTTGAAAATTTTTCTAGAAAAGCTGCTAAGACAAATTTGACACTTACAATTGCGCAATATTATTTTGTGACCAGCTGTGGAATGGTCTTGATGTCGGTAAAGTAGAGATGCACCTTCCTTTTGGAAAAGTGACTCAGTAACCCTCTTGTATTAGTGGTCCAATATCTTGCATCTAAATACATAGATTTGGCTCAGTAGCCCTCTCGTGAAAAAGTGGTTCTGTCTCCCTGGTTCAGTACCTCTCTTGTATCAATGTTGGTAAGGTAGGAATTCAGGATGATGTTATCAAAATATTTCAGAAACTTAGCACGGACATGAACCACTTTAACTGTAAAATGTTCTCTAATAATATATCTTAAAGTTCTAGAAGTTTTTCTAGACTGCAGAATGGTTTTCACGAATTATTTGCACACTAAATAAAGACAGGAATTTTTAGTTGAATATGTTATCTATAAGGAAGCAATAAATCATCCTTGTTTTTCTTGCAATAACTATATGACGCTGTATAAATTGTCAGGACAATGCAAAATATAACCTTAAAAGTATCTACGCGACATTCTTTAGATAAGAAATAACCTTGAAGCTGTATGAATTCAGCATTGCGCAATATTATTCTTTGATGTCATCAGGACCCTCTTAGAATATATATCCAGAGTCCGTCTTGTAAAAGTGGCTCAAAAGTGAGATCCAAAGTCCGTCTTTTAATGCGTATCCAGACCCCATCTTACTTTTTGCTTCAGAACCCAGCTTTACCCATCTGATTTATGATTGAAAATTTCGAAATATTTGATTATATTTATTTTGTATTTAGCTTGTTTTTTATACATTTATTTTTAATTTTCAACGTGTATTAGGCAAAACTGGCCTTTCCAAATAAGTGAGTAAGCCTGGAATAAAATGCATTCTGTATTATCTCTCTTTCGAGCCTCGAAATTGTTTGCAGTATCTTATTTAATGTAACACGTCGAGAGGTTGACGGACCTAGCATATGACAAAAGAATGATTATTTATCAAACGTTGTGGGTTGACTATGGAATCAAACTTTTATGAGCAGTAAAAACAAGTGATCTCTAGAGAACGGAAACAGGGACTAATGAAATTTATGCAGACACGGTCAGTGCATCAAATGTTTTCTAAAATCAAAACGTTTAAACACATCTGAACATTATCTCGAGTCCTCGCTCGCTACTCGATACTAGAATAAAGCAATTAGAATCCCGAGCATATGACCTTACTCGAATAAATGCTTTATTCCTTTAGATACTCTTTTACCTATATTATTCGATTGGCTTGAAATATTTTTTAATTTTAATTTTTTTTATCTTCCTCTTTATCCTTGAGTTCTAGAAGATTCTACATTATAATCAACACGTTGGGATATAATTTTTTGCAAAATCAGTATAGTTTGATGATGTCATCAGGAATATTCTAGAAACTAAGCACATAGCTCTTTTTATAGACGCTTACCCCCTCTACCATTTTTTTTCTGGGGACTTTTGCACAATGTTGCCAGATATTGCATCATATGATGCAACAAAGTTCTGGAAGATTCTACATTATAATCGACACGTTTGGAATATAATTTTTTGCAACGCAAAATGCAATGTGTCATTAGAATAACCTTGAACTTGTTTACGAAAATTCTTTCCAGAAATTTCGCAGTATAAGTTGATGATGTTATTAAGAATATTCTAGAAACTAAGCACTACAGCTGTAGAATATCGGTAAGGTAGGTTTTTATGGTTTCTGATAGTAAATATATCTACCTCTTTATTTCAAAGTTCCAAAACGATTCAACATTGTAGAAAAAAATTTGACCGCAGAATTAAATTATTTAGCTGGAAAGCAATAAATCATCCTCGATTTCTATAAAACTATATTATACAGTAGCTTTAGTGGATGTTTGAAAATTTCAAAATATTTGCTTTGTATTTAGGTTATTTTTCTTATAAATTTAAATCTTCAACGTGTAATAGGCAAAACTGCCCTTCCTAAATAAGAGATGAAAAAGATGATGAAAAACGAGCATATATCTGTGAATAAAAAAGTTATGTGACATCATATCATGTGTCGTTAAGAAGCGATAAGTCTCGGGCAGTGCACTCTTAATATATATAAGTTAAAGCACGTGTGAAAAAGCTTGGAATAAAATGCACGCTGTATTATCTCTCTTGAGTCTCGAAATTGTTTTGCAGTATCTTATTTCATGTAACACATCGAGAGGTTGACTGGACCTAGCATATTGCAAAAGAATGAATATCAAAGTGTGCGGGTCGACTAAGAAAGCGAACTTTTGCGAGCAGTAAAAAGAACTGATCTCTAGAGAACGAAAGCAGAGTCTAATGAAACGTGTGCAGCTTGAGACTGCCGATGCATAAATGCTGCTTCTGAAATCAAAACGTCTAAAACAAGTCTGGACGTTATCTCTCTAGTCCTCGCTCGCTACTCGATGCCGGAATGAAGCGATAATAATTCTGAACATATGACCTACCATAAGAAATGCTTTATTCCTGTAGACAATCTCTTAACTATATTATTCAAATATTTTTTAATTTTAATTTTTTTTATCTTCCTCTTTATCCTTGAGTTCTAGAAGATTCTACATTATAATCAACACGTTGGGATATAATTTTTTGCAACGCAAAATGTAACCTTGAAAGGATTTACGCGAAAAATGCTTGAGATAAGAAATAACCTTGAACCTGTTTACAAAAAAATGCTTTTCAGAAATTGCGCAGTTTAATTTGATACAGTCATCAAGAATGTTCTCTAATAGTAATATATCTACCTCTTTGAGTTATCGAAGGTTCTAGACTGCAGAAGAATGTTTCTCACGAATTATTTGCACACTAAATAAAGGCAGGAATTTTTCAGTTGAATATGTTATCTATAAGGAAGCAATAAATCAAATTTATAGACAAAACAGGATGTCATGCATAGCCCTCAGTATCAAATTTCATCTATACACCTGCACCTTTTGGCGCATTAAATAAATATGTTATCTCTAAGGAAGCAATAAATCATCCTTGTTTTTCTTGCAATAACTATATGACGCAGTAGAAATTGCCAGGACAAAGCAAAATGTAACCTTGAAAGGATTTACGCGACATTCTTCAGATAAGAAATAACCTTGAACCTGTTGTTACTTGAATTTAGCTGGCACAATTGCGCAATATGACTGTGACGTCATCAAAGGAATGTTCTAGAACGGTCTCGATGTCAACCTCACACAGACACACGCACACAGGCTTACCTCACACAGACACGCACTAATACTAATTGATCCAGAACCGGCCTTACTTATCTACTGTGGTGTAATTAGTATTTCGATCGGATGTTTTTTAAAAATTAATTACAAAATTTTCAAATCCATATCTACAGGCATGCAGAAAATACACGCTGAACAACAAATGCTCTAATTGTTTAACAAACTGTATAAAAAAGCAAAAAAAAATCACACCCATATAATTCCGAGACGAATGCAATGGTGTACTTGGTTTTTCGACCCGACGCTTAGTTTGTTTATAACACACACACCGAGATATTTCCGAGACTAATTTAAAGGTGTTTTAATTTTGACCCTTAAACATTTTTGAAAGTGTTAACGTAGAAAATGTTACCATGACACCTGCGATAAATTAATTTTCGGATCAGCTTGACGAATCAATTACAATTTTTCTATATATTCTGCGCCATTTTGAACAACTTCACTAGATTCTTGAAGCAGTTTTAAATAAAATATGTGATTTTCAAATTTCTATCTTATGAAATATTAAGACGACAGATTTTTAAAAGCTTACAAATGTACAGTGGAAACTCTGTTAAAATAAAACTTCGCATATATTAGGGGGGAATTTAACGCATGTATCACAATTGTATGCATAGCAATTATTTTCCGATTCAATTTTTGTTACAAGTAAATGTATATCATAGGTAATTATTCCTATTTCTGTGATACGACATCAATTTATAACGAGGACATCAAATTTGAAGATTACTGCAAATTTTCTTTACTTTGCCAGAAAATATCTTACATTATTTCCTCTACTTTAGAAATTTCAGCTTATGGTTTAGAGATTTTTGAAGCTAGTAAGAATTTCTTTGAAAAAAATCAAACATTTTGTGCCAAACTCAAAAACGAATACTTATATGTTTATTAGCATGTTCCAAATATGGTTTTATCAAATTTTCATACATATCGCGTGCTGTTTCGTTTGAATCCACAAAAAAATGATTGCGTTTAATAAAATGATATTTACAGTTTCGCGTTTTTTCTCTCTAAAATATCCAATTTTTTTAACTTTTCTGTTAAATCGAGGCAATAATCAATTAAATTTAACAGAAATAATTGTTTAAAACATTTATTATTATTTACAAATGTCTGCTCTTAAAATAATGCTAGAAAGTTGCGGTTTCCTTTTTAGATACGCCACTTTTTGTCCACTTGTCAATACGAGTGAGTTAATAATTAATTGAATTTAAAAAAAATTATTGTCTAAACAGATTATTATTACTTATAACTATATTCTCCTACAGTAACGCTCGATAGATGCCGTTTTCTCTGAAATTTTCGAATTTTCAACTCAAATTTTATTTCGAGTTTTTCTGAAATTTTCAGTTTTTCTTTGACTCAATAGTTATGAAGAAATAATAAATAAACACCGAGAAGAAGTGTTCCAAAGATAGTATTCCATTTTTTTAATTAAGCATTTTTAATCTTTTACTAATGTTTTAAATATATTAATTTCAGTAAAAGGGCTCTCAAGGAAAACCTACATTCAATATGACCCATATAGAAAATTTGAAGAATATTTTAAATTTCAGAAAAAACTGTGAATTTATAGCATTATTCAGAAAGAATATTATTAAAAATAATGATAAATTGTTTAAAAAATTATGTTTGTTAATTTGCATTAATTATTACCTAAATGTAGTTGAAAAGTCAACAAAAGTGGATAATATTTTTAAAAAACCGCAACTGTGCAGCATTACTATCGGAGACAGTTATAAACAATAATGGTTTGTTTAAACTATTTAGTTTGTTAATTATAGAAATTATTGCCTTATTTCAATTGAGAAATGAACAAAATGTTGAAAATTTCAGAAACAACCTGAACTTTATAGCATTGTTAATAGATAATATTCTTAAAAATAATAATAAATTGTTTAAACAATTATTATTCTTAACTTGAATCAATGATTACCTCATTTTACTTGACCGTAAAATCACGATGATATCTGGGAGGCATGGATTCAGGTAAGAGCATTGCGAACATACCTCCCAGACATGGCAACACCGCCTGAGGTGAGAACGTATAGAGACTATACGCTTCTATATATACAGGTGAGGCGACTCGTACCTGTGTGTATCTACGAATATATATAAAATTTCAAAATGGAAAATTGTTACCCCTCTTTTGAGAAACCTATTTAGAAGGCCCCCCTTAAAGAATATATGCATCCTAGTTTGAAATATTACTGTGGAAAATAGGTGAGGTGACAACGTAGAGCCAACTACACGGAGGCGACAACGTACAGTCTATACATATACATATATATATATATATATACACATTCGGTTTCGATTCCTGTGAATAGAACCGAAGGGCATATGACAAAGCCACCGAACGCGTCTTCGGTTTGCGGATAGAGGGTCCCTATACCAAGGGTTTCTGCTGAATATGGCTACAATAATTAATAAGCAGTCGCGGACAATTGTTCAGGGATGGTCCCGAAGGAATAACTCCTAAGCGAAGGCGCAACAACCGTGCCGAAAGCTGAATGGCACCTGGGTTAGGTGTCTCAAACGGTGACTCTGGGATACCGGGCGACCTCTCAGAGTATCAGGCTTATCCTTGCACGCGGGGCTCTACAAGGATGGACTAACTCTTTCCCTAGCTGCTCGTGAGAACAACAATGAAACCGCCAAAACACCAAAATGTTGTAGATGCGGTTCAGGACAATCGAACGCGCAGAGCACCCGACAATGGGTCGACAAACAATGCCGATCGGCCTAGAGTTCGGGTTCCTGGAAATAATTTAGATGGAAACACGACGAGGAACCGGCGAAACGCCCACATTGAGTGGACGGATCAACTCAGGGATGACGTGCTAGACTGCTACGATCCAGCATTATCCCTGTTCGCGGAGGCTTTATGGCGCGTATGCACACTCTGTGGTGCCAGAAACACCCAGAGCATCAGCACGTTTCGCATCAGTCTTTGCGAAATCAAGCCGTCAACCTCCGGAAAAATGGATATGTACACGGAGCGCTTCCCCAACCGCTGCTTGATCAAGATGCAGACAAAGATGAGGATGCGACATTGAGACCAACCGCAGAAAGCAGGCACCTTCTGAGAGATGATCGCAATTTCATTACAAGAAGGAACATTAACATGCAAGTTGCTCCTAAGCCAAAAAATCTGGCTGAAATGGATGCCTCCCTTCGTGAAAATATCTCGCAAGAGTCCGACCTCTGAACCATCAATTGCTCAGTTCATGGTGCTGCGAGAGCTTTGGCTGATTCAAATCAAAGGCTGAAACCGACGATGGATCAAAAGACCAAAAGACGCTTGCATCAACTGAACAAGAAGATTGGATGGGCAAGACAGAATGCGTCCCGTGTTCAATGTGTGATTGACTACATAACATCTGGTAGACTGTTTACGGAAAGGGTTCGAAAGTTCGACCAAGAACTAAGGATCTTGAATCACACACTAAACAAGTCAAAGCTGCTGATAATCAAGCAGCATATTGTTGACAAAATACGGCTGTTATCTGACGCAAGGAGGAGAATACATAAGAGGGAGAGATGGGTCAGGAAGAACTAACAGTTTCTCGCTGACCCATCGCGCCGCTTCAGTGATTTACCTGTTTCTGTAAAAAATCCACCCAAGCCCAAGGAGCTAGAGACTTTTTGGATAGAGGTGTACAAGATCCCGAAAACACTAGAGTTGATAGAAGATACTGACAACATCATCCGCTTCAAGGAGTTTTGCGACAACCTTATAAAATCTGAGGAGAAATGTCCATCAATCAGTGCCGAAGAGTTGAAAGAAGCACTTAGAGGCACGAAGAACTTTTCCGCTGCTGGACCACATTGTATCAAGAACTTTTGGTGGAAGAAGTTTACTTTAACACACCAACATTTGGCCCGCATATTCACCTCATATTTAAAGTCGGAGACGCCCATTCCGTAGTGGCTGGTGTCAGGACGCACTATACTCCTGCCAAAAAAAGGCAACTTGTCCAACCCAGAGAATTACAGGCCAATAGCTTGTTGGAACACGCTGTACAAAATCTTTACAGCTGTCCTCAACAACAGGATTGTTCGACGAATTGAGCCTGTATGGCGAGATATGTGCGAACAACGTGGCTCGAAAAAAGGTGTAGCAGGCTGTCGAGAGAACCTGGTAATTGACAGGTGTGTCTGTAAAGACGCTGCAGCCCATCAGCGCGTCCTGTCAATGGCCTGGATTGACTACCGGAAAGCTTTCGATTCAACCTCTCATAGACTTACCATCTGTCTGTTGGAAAGCTTGAAGGTACATTCACACATACTGAGATGCATAGAGACATTGATGCCTCTTTGGAAAACCAGATTTACTATCTCATCTAGAAATTATCGTGTGCTAACGAACAACGTCACCTTCCAAAAGGGGCGTCTTTCAAGGTGATACCATGAGCCCTCTGCTTTTTTGCATCACACTTCGGCCTTTATCTCTCGCACCAGGAAATTCTCCTGGATACCTCTGTGGCAAACCTAATCAGCGCGAGCATAAGGTCACTCATGTATTTTATATGGATGACCTGAAGATCTATGCCTCTGGTAAAAGGAAACTTCAAACTGCTATAAATATTCAGGACGTAACATCAGTGAAGGAGTCTCTCCGAAGCAGATACAAGCATCTTCTTCGACACATTTGGTCTTCCAATCTGTCGGCGTTGAACAAGGTATCTGCGCATGACATGCTTGTCGTCCCAGTTCTACTCTACCCGTTTGGGGTAGTTCAATGGACGCAGAACGAGCTTAAGGCCAGGAACCACGAGATGATTGGCGAAGGAGCGTTCCTTTACAAAGCCGCGGAGCAAGCGGCCGAGACCCTTGTCCTGAATTTGAACAACAGAAGTGAGGAAAGTGCATTACTTCATCTAGATGCTTCACTTATTAAAACCAAAGTGAAGAAGGCAGAGGTTGAAAATTTCCACCAAGAGCTACTCGAAAAGAAAATGCACGGAAACTTTCACAGAAATGTAGAAAGGCAGTCCTTGTTGAAGGAGCAAACTTTTGCTTTCCTCAAATCATCAAGGCTTAATTCAGGTACAGAGGGTTTTATTTTCGCATTCCAGGACGGTGTCATTTCCACCTTAGCATACCGTAACCGCATTTTATGTCAAGAAGTTTGATTACCATCTTTGTCGCTCTTACGGTGTTGGCCGCGACCCTGCCCTTCCGAACCCTTTCTGGAACTAGAAGAGGAACATTACGGGCAGAATACGGGCGTATCCGAAAAGGGATCGAAAAAAATCAAAAGCAATCAAAAATCTTCTAATGGCGATGAGAAAATTTCGACCACTACAGTTCACATAGGTTTTTCACGCTCTTTCCATTTATCATAAGTGGTCTTCAAAAAAATAAATATTTGATCTTTTGATCTCAAAAGAAGAGTAAAGTTTTCCCCTTAAGGAAGTTCGAGGTACAAAGTGCGATTTTTACTTTTCATTTGCAAAAATAAGCGACGAGTGGTTTCTGCGAATATAATAAATGTTGTAGCGATTATCAATTTATTTAATAGCCAAAAAACATGTTTGCAGAAATCTTATCATGCCTTCTTGCATCTGTTTCCAGTAGTCGTCAACTATTTAAAAAAAATATTTGATCAGAAATGAAGGTCAAGGACAATTTAAAAATTTTTCGTAGGTGAACACTTTTTTCTCAAAATTTTGTTTTGACTAGAAAGGAAGCTTGGCTTTTTTTCTTAATTCTATCTGGATGTAAGACCGTAGAATCAAATTTTTTATCAACGAAAATATGATTCAAGGACTCCGGTGCACCTAATGACGCTTTTGTACGCGCACTGATGCTGTAAAAAATTATCTTTATCAATGAAAATTAAATTTTATTTCTCAATCTCAACGTTCCTGAAGAAAAAAAAGGGTAAATTGATTTCTGTCTTTTACTTCTGAAGGTCACAATATTTATTTCTGTAAAAATCTCTCATAATAGAAAAATCATCCAAAAAACTGTCGAAACTATACTGGAGGAAATTTTTTCATTGCTATTAGAAGAGATACAAATGGCAAAACAGATGGGATATTCTCGAAAACCACTTATCGCTTATTATCATGAACAAAACATAAAAGTTAAATTTTTTGAGTTCAAAGTTGTTTATAAAAAAGTCACATGCTTTTAATAGTAATGAAAATGTTACAATTATGTGCACGGTATAATTCGACAGCACTTAATTATCACAAAAGTCATACGTTAATGAGTAAAAAAGTTCGCACAAAAATCCAACTCAAGATAAAAAAATGCCTTTAGTATATTAGGTTTCATCACTATCTTAAGTCTGAGTTCTTCTCATTATTATATCAATTGATGTTTTTTTTGTGATAACATTCTAACCGTAGGAGTTGCTGCTCAAAAATGTAAAAGTATGATCTTTCCAATTCTCTTAGCATATTTTGTATAATTTATATTAGTTTTTTTAGTTCCAAATCGGCTGTTGTGGTAGGCGCTTTATAGGGGAACATGGGCCAAATGACGGCAGGGGAAAAACGGGACAATGATTATATCTCCTCTGTGGTAAGACGCCATCTACTGGAAATTGTACAAACTTTGTTTTGACTTGTTCCCGACATTTCCCATGTTAATTTGTAATGATTCTGTTCCCATTTTCCAAGTACTAAGAGGCATTGATAGTTTCCGTGCCCAGTTGTAATTTGAATAATTTTTAACTACGCGTAAGTAATACAAATGTTTGTTTA
Organism: Andricus curvator; assembly: GCA_932195095.1. NCBI lineage: Eukaryota > Metazoa > Arthropoda > Insecta > Hymenoptera > Cynipidae > Andricus > Andricus curvator. The sequence goes on along the minus strand of CAKNYM010050178.1, from coordinate 314,214 downwards.
ATTGAAATCGCTTTAGCACCATTCTGTTGTGTACTACATGGCCCTTCTTTTGCGTCGAAGCGTCTTTAATTGCGAGTAGTTTCGCGATGTCCAGGAGTTATGTTGGAAAAAGTAATTTGGGTGCAGAATGGGCGGAGGCGAAAGGGGACACCGCGCGAGATCTAGAAGAGCGCACATTGTTTCCGATGTCTGCCGAAAGCAGAAATCGAAGATCGCCATTGTTTGTACTGTCACGATTTTCCGATCAAACAGTGGGTCCAATGCAGTTGGAGCGGAAATTGGGCTTATCAGTCTTGCGCAGGTTTCGACAGTGAGGACGGAGACGAAATTCTTGTCTGCTTATTTTGTAAGGCCTGATTTTGGTCATTTTTATTTAAAAAATGGACAATATAAATTGTTACAACAAGTTCTTGTAACTATACTACTTAGTTTTTAGTGTTCTTTAATGAATTTTGTTCATAATGAATTTTAATTTTTATTTCGCAAAGCGTTCCGTTTTGGCCCGTGTTCCCTTACATTTTTTTATATAAAAGCCGGATTTTCCTAAAACATGAAAGATCATATAGTTGTGATATCAGCTTCGACTAATTTATCAACTACACATTTTATTGAAACTTACGATAATGAAATGTAAATATCTCAGAAGGACAAAGCTAGGCGCTTATAATATATGAGTAAGCAAACAGAGGATATATTATATAATACAAGCTAGAATCAGAACATTCGTTAGTCATAGTGTGCACTAGATTCTCTGTTCAGACATTATTAAAGTCTCTCTGTAATTAGGAAAGATAAGGATGTTCTATACTCTCGCCACATTCTTAGTGTTTATCCTGAATTCTATTGGTAAATATAATCATATAATATATCTATAATTTTAATTACATTTTGTCGATAAAATCCAAGCTCTGGGTGAGTATCTCGATCCAGACACTTAATTTTCATTTGGGAAATACGCACAGTGAATGCAAATGTACGTTTGCATACTTTGAGAAAAATGTTATCTACTTTTTTCTTCTTGCAGAGTGGAGTTTAGAGTTTGAGTGCTTACCTAATGGCGACCCTATCCCTCAGGTTCCTCGTTCTGAACCTTCCAATTCTCCTGCCATACAGAATTCTCCTGCGAGGTCCCCTCCTGCCGAGACTTCTCTTCGTGACAGGTCCAGATCACCCTCTACCAGGCATGCCTCTTACCCAGCTCCACCCTTTTTCCGAGTTGGACATCCACTTTTTCGGCTTATTCCTCACAGTAATCCGCGTCGCATATTTGAAGTTCGCAAATACACTTTTCCCCCGGATAAACCAATTCAATTGAGAGCAGCAGGTCATGGCTTTGCGCCTATGCCAACCGGAGAGGCAAATGTTTTAACAACAACCACTGGTGACGTCTTTGCCATATTGGAGGGTAACAATACAGTGCTTCGTGGAATCTATACAAGAATAAGTAAACTAATCCGGGCAAAAATAAACATGTACAGCGGCGCAGTTTCCCGAATGAACCGAAATGAAATCATGGAAGCTCCCTTAGGAAAAAGTTTTCCAATCTCAACTAATTTTAGAATTGTAGTTGCACAGGACGATTCTCCACACCATTGAATGAGTTTTAAATAAAAGTAAAACTAAAATCTAGTATTATTTGCGATCCGAATGATTATTATTTGCAACAATGAGGAAACATTTTCGAAAGCAAATAAAGTGGGTATATTCCATTAGATATTGCAATGGAGTAAGAGAAACCAGAAACTTTTCCACCAGACGCCGTAAAAAGTTTCGCATAAGCTACCTCAATTATCAATTATTACGATTCGCCATTAGTGTACATTCAATTAAAATTCTTGTCATAAATTTGACTGTTCAAAGTTAATTAATTCAAAATACAATAAATCGAATTTGTAAGAATTCTCACTCGAAATAAATTCTGATTCAAATAATTAAAGTAACTTAGTAAAAATAAAATAATTACTTCTTTATTCAAACAAAGCTTTTCGAAATTTTTATTGATTGCAACCAAATACCAAAATTAATCATTTATAGTTCTTACATTGCATGAAACACTTCATGAAATAAAAATATTTCCTGGTAATACAGTAAGGTCTCGCTCATTTCAATTCCCCCTTATTTCAAGACCCCTGTATGCGGTTATTTCAACTTGCGCAGTTCCGTCAACCCCCACCACGGTCCCTGTACACTCTCCCTCGCGTCAGTGGCTGACAAATTAAAAACAGAGGTCCCAACAGCGCCCTCGTTGGCTTAAATTAAGTATTTTTGGATGACGTCATGGGAATGCAGACTTTTTCGAGAAAGTATTCTAAACTTAAAAGTCGTGAATGTACAAATAGTAATATTTCTCAAGTGTAGAATTTATTTTCTCGGTCACGTTCCATTCTTTTGTCGATTCACGACCTTTCAGTTTCACGAAATAAAATTAAACATCCTAAATTTCAGGTTAGTGGCACGGCAAATTAGTGACCTTCAATTTCGAAAAGTTGCTTGTATTTCGTGACACTGAAAGGTCGTCACTCGAGAAAAGAATGGGAAATGACTGAGAAAATAGATTTTACATTTGAGAAATATTACTTTTTAGACATTTCTCACTTACCTTCACTTTTAGAAATTTTTTCCGAACACTCGTGTGCAGTTAGTTGCAGTCCTATACTGCAACCTAACCTTTCTGACGGCTGACTTTTCGACCTAGCCTAGCATTGCCGCGAAATATTTTAGTCGCTTTTTGATTCTATTATATTGATTTTTAGTTGGCAGCTTGTACTATTTCCAAGACATTTTACATTTTTCACGTCGTACGTCAACAAAAACACTGGCCAATGGACCGCGACATTTTCAACTGCACAAATCGGGGCCGTCTGAAACGTCACAACCGTTTCTCGGCCCTCGAGCTGAGAAACTGCATGGGCCAGCAGTTCTAGGAATGTCTGGTCAATTTATGTGGTTTATTATTGATAGTATTTATTGATTTCAAATCGACCGCGGTTTTCAGCACATGCGCAGTTGAAAAAGTTCCTTAGAGCAAGCGCAGCAATACAAGGCCAGGCAGCCAATGAACGTCGCTTGATAAAAAGAACCTGCCCACTCGCGATAGAGGTGGGGGCCCCTCCATCCTTGGAAATAACGAATCCTTACGTTTCAAGGATGCGGAAATACGAATTTACTGTATAAATACAATTTTTCTGTATACGAATTTAATTCAGCAATTTATATTTGACATAGATTTTATTATTATTATAATATTATTATAATATATAAAAGTTTGTAATATGATAATTGTGTAATATATAATATTGATGATGAATATGATTTTTATTGGCCATTCCAATTTTTTATTCTCTTCAACATATGAAAATGATCAACAAAGTAGAACGTCATTTACTGTGCGGTAAGTCCGCCTGGCACCTGATAGGTACAATCTTTGAACGTTGGGAACAATAAAACCCACTGAGATCCAAATACACTCGGCGAAAGATGGCCGGATCCGGAGTAGTGTCTTGAGAATAAACACGGGTATGACACAATAGGCTTTATAGCTTGAGCGCCAGGGGTGGGACCTCGCGCCCCCCTCCCCCGCCCTCAAAACATCTAACTAAAATATGATATGGAAGCACCATGAACTGTTACATTTCGCAACTTTTTGACGACAGAACATTGACAGGTGAAATGTTTGTTCCACCAATCTTAATTTAACTATTTGGCGGCGGTTTTTTAACCTTATTTTTTTTGGGTGTCTGTTTTGAGACACATTTCATCCTTTTCTTATTGTTCATTTGAAATATTTAATACGAAATTCCATTTTTATTCTCACCGCTATTCACATTTTTGATATCTCTCAATTGTTTGTTGATAAATATAAGGGAAGGTGAAAAGGAATAGCAAAGATAATTATCTAAATTACTTGGAAATATGTTTTAAAATAACTTTTACAATTAAACGATATTCGGTTAGATTGAAACTTCTCTAGCACTCGAAACTTTCGAGAACTTGATGTCGTTCAGGTTCTTGAATGTTTGGAGTCCTGGAATGTTCGAGTCAGCTTTTAATAGTAATAAAAATGTTACAATTATGTGCACGGTGCAATTCGACAGCACTTCATTATCACAAAAGTCATACTAGTTAATGAGTAAAAAGTTTCGCAAAAAAATCGAACTTAAGATCAAAAAATGCCTTTGGCATATTAGGTTGTATCACCATCTTCAGTCTGAGTTCTTCTTATTATTATATCAATTGATGTTTTTTTGGTGATAAGATTATAACCTTAGGAGTTGTTGCTCAAAAATGTAAAAGTATGATCTTCCCAATTCTCTTAGCATATTTTCTAGAATTTATATTAGTTTTTTCAGTTTCAAATGGGATGTTATGGTAGGCGCTCTACAGGGGAACATCGGTCAAAATGACGACAGCGGAAAAACGGGACAATGATTATATCTCCTCTGTGGTGTGACGCCCTCTACTGATAATTATAGGAACTTTGTTTTGACTTGTTCCCGAGATTTCCCATGTTAATTTGTTATGATTCTGTCGTTATTTTCCAAGTAATGAGAGGCATGGATAGTTTTCGTGCCCAGTTGTAGTTTGACTAATTTTTAATTACGCGTAAGTATTACAAATGTTTGTTCAATTGAAATCGCTTTAGCACTATTCCGTTGTGTAAAAGAGCGCACATTGCTTTCGATGTCTGCCGCAAGCAGAAATCGAAGATCGCGATTGTTTGTACTGTCACGATTTTCCGATCAAACAGTGGGTACAATGCAGTTGGAGCGAAAATTGGGCTCATCAGTCTTGCGCAGGTTTCTACAGTGAGGACGGAGACGAAATTCTTGTCTGCTTATTTTGTAAGGCCTGATTTTGGTCATTTTTATATACAAAATGGACAATATAACTTGTTACAACAAGTTCTTGTAACTGTACTACTAATTTGTTTAGTCTTCATTAATGAATTTTGTTCATGATGCATTTTTTTTATTTAACAAAAGGTCCCGTTTTTCCCCGTGTAAGGAACAAAATGGGACAAAAACTTTTTTTTTTTTTGAAAAAAGTAGAACATGGCATTTTTTAATGCGAAAAACATTTTTTAGTACATCATTAGTTGTTTAAGTCGCTTATGATGTTGAATGCGGTAAAAAAGTATTTCAGTATGCAAAAAAAATCGTAAAGCAAAATCGTCTTGTTTTGCCCATGTTTGTCTACATTTTTCATATAAGAGCTGGATTTTCCTAAAACATGAAAAATTATATAATTGTGATATCAGCTTCGACTAATTTATCAACTACAAATTTTCTTGAATCTTAGGATAATGAAATGTAAATATCTCAGAAGGACCAGCTATGCGCTTATGATATATGAGTTAGCAAACAGAGAATATATTATATAATACAGATTGAATCAGAATATTCTTTAGTCACAGTGTTCATTAAATTCTTTATTCATACATTATTAAACTCTTTCTGTAATTAGGAAGGATAAGGATGTTCTATACCCTCGTCATATTCTTAGCGTTTATCCTGAATTCTATTGGTAAATATAATCATATAATGTATCTATAATTTTTATTATATTTTTTCGGTGAAATCCAAGCGCTGGGTGAGTTTCTCGATCCAGACACGAAATTTTTGTTTGGGAAATACGCATAGTGAATGCAAACATACGTGTGCATACTTTAAGAAAAATGTAATTCTCTGTTTCGTGTTGCAGAGTGGAGTTCAGAATTTGACTGCTTACCTAATGGTGACCCTATCCCTTTTGCTGCTCATGCTCAACCTTCCAATTCTGCCGACAGACATCATTCTCGTGTCAGGTCTTGTTCTTCCGAGCCTCCTCTTCGTGCCAGGTCTAGGTCTCCTTCTGCCAGGCATGGTTGTTCCCGTACGCCTTGGTTTTTTGGAACTAGACTTCAACTTATTCCTCACAGCAATCCAAATCGGCGATTCGAAATTCGCAGTTACACTTTTCCTCCCGATAAACCAACTTATGTGAGAGTAGCACGTAATGCGCCTGCACCTATGCCAAAGGAAGAGCAATATGTTTTATCAACATCCACTGGTGATGTCTTTGCAATATTGGAGCGGAATAATAGAATACTTCGTGGAATATATATAAAAACGGACATGCTGAAACGGGCAAAAATAAACATTTACAGTGGCGCTGTTGTCCAAATGAACCGAGATGAAATCGATGAAACTCCCTTAGGCAGCAATCATTTGATCTTGAAGAACTTTAAAATAGAAATGTCAAAAAACACTCCTCCACACCATTAATTATTTTCAAATAATGTCAAACTAAAATATAATATTCTTTAGGATTCGAAGTAGGATCAAAATGTTACAAGTAACTGGTCATGACATCAGTTTGCAACAATAAAGAAGCACTTTCGAATACTACCAAAGAATTTTTTTCTTAGCAGATGCCGTGAAGAGTTCAGTCTTAATTATTATAATTATGCATTATTACGATTCACTATGAGATCACTTTAAATGGGAATCAGTTTCTTAAATAAATAGTATTTTCAATTTTATTATTTTAGGAAAACTCATGAAAGCTAAAATGCGGCTCATAAATTTAAAAATAAAATAATTTTAACTTTTACAAATTTTTAGTATGACAAATAAAACAAGGTCTTTAAAATTAGATAGCATTTCCAAATGGGTCATAATGAAAATACTGATTCGAACTGAAGTTATATACGCATTAAGAATTAGTGATGCATTCAAACTGATTTCGAGAAAATATGAGATTTTCTTGAATCATATTTAGGTGAACTCAAAACGTCCTGGAGGTCTAGAATTTTAAATAAAAAATTTCGAAATTTTCGACTCGAGATCTCTGAGACATCTTTCTTAAATGAGTAATGCCGACTATCGGCCCAACTCTACCCCAAAAACTGTCAGACTGTCGGGCCTATTATTACATACTTTTTTAATTGTATTGTGTGAATCTGGACATTAGACGATGCATTATTGTGTGTAAATAATTCTGTATATATATATATATATATGCACGTTGCATAGTAAATTTTTTTTACATTATTCCAAAAAAGTGCATTTTGAATAAAGGCCTGTAATATGGTATTCGTTAAATGCATAATTTTTATGATGAATATGATTTTTATGGGCTATTCCATTTTTTCATTTCCTTCAACATATGGAATGAAAGAACCATAAACTGTTACACTCCTTGTTTTAATGACGTATTGAAATTGTGTAATAAATTAACATTATTATGTTATTTCAAATACACGTTCTTATTCATTAAGACCTACTATTGGACGAAGCTTCTTAACCACAGTACATTGACATGTTCAGACCATCAATAGATCTCTATTGTTTCCTAATACATATGTTATTGGCGATTAGAATTTTTTTCTTGAAATATAAAATGAAAGAAACATAAGTTCTCATAATGATTTAAATTACTTTGAAATATGTTTCAAATTGACTTTCACAAACAAGCGAGAATATAAAATTTTGGAACTAATCGGAAGTTCGACTGTCCCGAAGAAAGTTCTCTAAACAAATATTTTCGAAACCAGACTGTATCAACTATATTGTGTTACGCTAGGGTGTTCCATCTCCATTTGGGAGAACAAAGAAATATGACACTTTACCTTAGCAGAATAAAGTTGATACTCTGTTTTCAAAAATCTTTGTTAAGAATCTCTGTAAATCAGAATCCTGAAAATTTCTTTAGTACCGAATCTCATGAAAATTTTGTAAACATGATAAAAGCATGCCAGGTTTGAACTTTCGGCTAACTCAGAAATACTTGAGTACTTGAAACTATTAAGTACTCGATGCCGTTCAGGTCCTTGAAAGTTCTGAATAGTTTGAAAGTTTCGAGTATTTGAGTGTTCGCGTCAGCTTGAACTCGACTGGACTGGGAAAAGGTCGACTTGTCTCAAAGTTCTGATTAAAAATACTAGCACCGGCCACGAGAAACGATGCGGAAAATTTCTGTACGGCAGCCCGACATAACGAACAAAAGAATGTTTCGGCAGTCGCGATCCAAATTCCCGATTTGAGGCGTGAGAATCTGGAAGCCTAACTTCTCGGCTTTTACCTTTCTAAGAAACGATAAAAAGAAATTAAAAATTAGCCCACGCGTGAAAACAATCGAACCAAATATTAAAATTTTGTTGATAACACTCAAGGGACGCGGCACTTAGAGATTGGCCGAGCGTTTTGGCGGTAATTATACTCTCCAAAGTCAAATTCGTTATTTATTACACTGCAAAAACCCTCCCCGAGAACATAAAATTTGAACTTACTCCTTCGTATTTTATTTTCTTCAAAACCTTTTTCGGCACATCCGACATTGTTCAAATCCCTTCCTTTTATAAATTTTCGACACACAAAGCTTCCTCAGAATACAATTCGATGAATTTTATACATGTATTTTGTCAAGTTGCGCCAATAAAAACTTGGCATTCACGTGGCTCGAGATCATCCGCTAATCAGAGGTGTAGCACCTACGTGGCACAAAGTGCTCAGCCAATCAGAGCTTCCCAATTCATCCATAACCGCCATATAGCTGGGAGGGGGTACCGATATTTTCTGGCGGCAAAACAGAAGAAATCTTTGCTAATAAAATAACCCTGTGAGCCTGAGTGCATTTCCAACTTTTAGTGATATTCTCTACTCAGAACCCTCCTGTAGTATTTTATTTTGGGTTAAATTTTATTTCGGAGTGGATTCACCCGATCTGCGGGCCCTCTTTCCTTTTTGATAGATGATCATCACCAGTGGTAGAATGAGAGCGACGATTGTGGATATCTAATTTTCCTTGTCTAGATTAAAGTGGGCTTCCATTCCTTCATGTGGAACATAGATTTGCATGCCCGTCTCTATGGGACTGACGTAGGCCCTATCTTGTATTTTTTCTGTCTGTGTGTTCATTGTCTCCGCTCCCTCCAATAGTCGACATGGCGGAGAGTGTGTCAGAGTGCGCGGGCTCGAAGAGGATGGCCTATACTCTCCCTCACTTTCTATCCTATGGTTGGACCACCCTGTGATTTTCCAACGTCGTGCTTGTTGAAATTTATGTTGAACAGTCAGTTTTGCTCTCGAACCCTGATCCAACAAACCATGGTCCCGCCACTTCGATGCTCAAATACGTTTGACTTCGCGTCACCCGAGTACCCCCACCATACTCGCTGCACTGGCGCGAACGGAACAGGAAGCCGACTGCCATTCAAATTCAAAGTTGTGAAGAAGATTGGACTTAAAGATCCAAGATGGAAGGGTAGTCGGGTATAACTAGGGACCGTCTGATTGGTTGACTTTTTTTTACTTGCGCGTGGCGAGACCATGGTTTGTTGGATCATGCTCTCGACCGAAATCCCGACGATACCGAGAAGGAATGAAAGAAAACCATGAATTTTTATCGAATTTAAAAATGCAATTGTGATAATTTGTCAGTTTTTTTGATCTATCAAAACCATCGACAAAAATTCATGAGACTTAAAAAATAATCGTGTGTGTCAAAGGCTACCTCAATTTATCAAATCCTTCAAAACGTTAGAGTGGCTACAATGTCCAGGTAACCAAGCGGACAAACAGAGAGACAGATACGGACAAAATTTCATCATTTTTAGAATCTGTGAATACCAAAATCTAAAGATCCGTCTTTCTGCTTCTACTTTTTTCGCTTACTCTTCTACATTATTTTTTACTTTTCTTCAGTCTACATACGTGGACGTCTGCATAGACAGGCCAAAATAATTATTTTCGTACTTGAATGTGGGATAATACTAAGACCTGTACGGAATCTATTGGTACTACTATTACTTTTTAAAGTTCCAACTTCAAATTTTCCCCGTCGGTTGATTTTTTAACCTGAAGGATTTGTCTTAGGCTAAAAATAGCGGGCATTTATCCAGTGGTATTACGCTATACATAGACCTATACCATATAGACAATAAGCGCCCTTTTCATTCGGTGGCCCACGTGTAATCTATTAATAGTATATATATATATATAGATTAAAAGGAATTTCAGAGGATATTTTAAGACTCTGATAGAATTTCAAAAGTTATCACAAGGTTGTGAGAGATTTCTTAAATCACATATAATTCGAAAGATTTTAACAATTTTCAAGGTATTCCTTCGGAATTAAAGAAATTGAAATAGATTTGATTGAAATTATAAAGATTGTATAGTGTTTTAAGGATTCCAGAGGATATAAAAGAATGTAAAGGTGTTTCACGGAAAGTGTACCAACATGAGATTTCGAGAGTGATTATTATTATTAATGTGATAACTATCAAAATTATAATTATGTAAAAGGCAATGTTTGTTTTAAAGCCTAATAATAGGCTGAGTTTACAACGAACGTCATACTGTTGCTAAGGCAGATTACGAAACTGTCGAGGACCTAATTTTATAATATTTGCGTACTCACATAATAAGCATGTGATGACATCAGACTTTATGAAGTTTTAATCTAAAAGCCTTTTAAACACAAAATTATCTAACTTTCCGATCCAAGCCAAACTTGGGCAAAATGAAGATCAAAAATAAATTTGACTTTTTCATAGGACACCCAACATTTTTTTTAAGCTACAAGGAAAGCTTGCGCTTGGAGTCATAATAGACATACTACTCTCATCAGCTCACTTGACTGCATTATAAAATGCATCCGTGACTAACAATATATACCGGGACAGTCTCGTGCGGAAAGGTTTGCACACAAATTCAACTCAAAATCCAAAAACTTCTTCGAAATATTTTGCTCCATAACCATCTTAGTGTTCAGGTTTCCTGCTTTTCATATTGAGTAAAATTTTTGGTGATGAAAACTAACTTCAGTAGTCACTGTGAAAGTGATTTAAAGTTTACTGAAGCCTATTTGGCTCAGGCGTTCGACGCAGACCTTGGACTTCACGTTTTTGTTTTAAAACAACTTTATCTCTAAATGTGTTCCGAAACATTTGATTAAAAATGGAAAAGTATGAAACCCATCGTTCCAATTGATACGGTCCGCCCTGAGTGAAGAGATCGTTCAAAGAGAAAGGGTTATGGTGGTGGAAGAAAAACAAAATCGCGGTTTGGTGGAGGAAAGAAATTTGGGGAAAGGATATGTAGTTGGTGGTGGAGAATGTAAGTTAGGTAATTTGATTCGTGGTGAGGGTGGAGGATTGATGAGAGGAATAACATTTGTGAAGGGATTGAAAGGATTGCATGAATATTACTAGCAAAAGGAATTGGTTATTGCCACAATGGAGAGGGTGGTGAAAAGGAGCGGACGTGTTCATTGCTTCCTAGCGTAGACCTGGTTCCTAGGAGTGACGTAAGCGTCGAGGTCCTTCATCCCCGTTGGCATGTTCTTATGGCTGGTTGGCGGCGTTTGGTGTATTCTGGTAATGTTTCCTTTTATTAGTGCTTTCCAGGCTTGCAGCCCGTCCATTGGCCCGCTGGCAGTTTTGCGTTCCACGTCCGAAATTTTCTCGGTGACCTTTTTGTTTTATTTTTTAGGATGCGGCGGGTCTCTCCAGAGCAACAGGGGTGACCATCTTGTCGAAGAATTTCCGGATGATAATTATCTGCTCCTCTGGATCCCGGTGAAAGGGTGGCCACACGGAGTATAGTCGGATATCCTCTAGACTTTTTCGAGTTGAAGGAATGAATTCGTGCCAAGGGAATTTATGTCCTAAGGACGGCAGCGGAATTGGCCCGATGTGCACGCAGGCGTTTCAAGGCCTCCTTCGGCGGATGATTCCTTCCTGTAACGGGAGCAGTGAAACGGCTCAATGGCGAGACGATCGCAACATGTATTGGCACCTCACAGTACACGAGCGACGGCGGGCGGCGTCGCCTCCCGCTTAGCGTAGTTGACGTTCCTGGCTGTCATTTCCTGGTGATGATGCTCAGCGACGGGTGGCACCACCTCCAGGTTAAATGCGGAACCTTGTAATCGGACAGGTGGTCCTTCCTTGCCTACAACGGTTGAAGCCTCGGTTGTAGTCGCGGCCAACTTCTTGGCACGCCGTCGGGCAATTCTCTGCCGTGAGTTCAACGCCATCCTCCTAGTACTCAGAAGGACGCCTTGTGAAGGTGCCGGGAGCCATACCGGATGATTGGTTTTAGAACCGAGGCTCACGGGAGTCTAGCAGATCCCCAGAAGGACGCCCTAAGAGCCTGAAGAAGGAGCTATTCATCCGCTAAAAGAAGTTACTGCTCTGTTTGGAGTGACCGGTCGTTTTAGCAACAATAGTTATTTGTTTTAGTACGCTTTAGTCCTGAAAGAGGCTGAAGTTCTTTCTTCGTTATATAACTGTTTAGTCCTGAAAAGGACTGAAGCAGTTGAGAACAAATTGCTCTGAAAAGTGCAGTTGAGAACAAATTGCTCGGAAAAGTGCAGTTGAGAACAAACTGATATCAAAAAAAGCAGTTGAAAACAAATTTTTATAAAAGTAGCAGCTGTTGAGGCAAAGAAAGCAAGTCCAAGATTTCTGTGAGCGGTTGTTCATTCACCAATTTCTTCCTAGGCCAAGAGAGCTGGATTAGCGATAGCAAGCGGCAGCTTGGTCAGGTGTATGCGCACTCCAATCAAATCATTCCTGGCTGCTCTTGAAATTGCGTCAGAAAAATTATTGCATCTGCAATTAGAAAGATCCCAGTGGGCAGAGAGACATATTTTTTAAAAACGTCTTATCAGCTAAAGTAATCATATTAGTAAGTTCAACTACTTACAGACAGTCATTTTGACAAAATAAAGTAGTTGGTCTACCTGATGAGATAATAGCGGCAACTACATGTACCCCGACTAAAAAAAATTGTTCTTACAAGTAACTGAATAGCAGTACCATTATTTGCTAACAAAAATAGTTTTTCCAACAATCTAATTAATTGTCGCAACTAATCTTTTTTCAGTGTAGGAAAATATTCTGGTTGAGTTCATAAGATCACATAAAAATTACTTTTTTTTTTGAATTAGGAAAATTGTACCTTAAAAATTAAAGTTACAAATGAATGATTAGTTTGTCTGTGCATCATAATTTATCAAGGAAGAATTCAATACTGAAAATTTAGGAAATTTCAAAAGGATGAAATTTGCTAGAAAAGAGTAAGTGCCTGGAAAGCATCAGTGAGTCATGGCGTGAAATTTTCCTATCTATACCGTAAACAATGGGTGGCAATCAAAGCTCGTCGTAGCGGCAGAGAAAAGAAACCTTGAGGAAGCATCAAATTGAAAATTTACATGGACGAAATATTAAAGTTTCCTTTCGTCTGTCGCCCGTTACAGCCATTAGCGTATGTCAAACTTTGTCTCTAACTACTTTTTAAAACATTTGGTCAAAAATGGAAAAGTATTGAATCCATCTTTCCAATTTTGTATACATATTTTGTAGAAATTACATTAGTTCTTTCAAAATTTTAGGTAGGCCATTATAGTAGATGCTATATACATTTCTCATGTAAGTACCGAATTTTCATAAAATATAAAGAATTATATAATTGTGATATCAGTTCTAACGAATTTAAAAACTGAACTTTTCTCTTGAAGCTGACTTAATGAAATGTAAATATCTCAGTAAGACAAACTTGACGTCTGAAATCTACGAGATAACGACGATAGAATATTATGTAAATGAGCAGTAGAATATTCGTTAGTTACAGTCTAAGTCAAATTTTTTATTAACACATCAGTAAGTTTCTCGTGTAATAAGAGAAAATAATGATTTTTCATACTCTCCTCATATCCTTGGCAATTATTCTCAATTCTATCGGTAAATATCACCAAAAATGATATAATATATCTATCATTTTAAGCATATTTTCCCAAGCTATACACAAATCAGATGTTGTGCGATTTAATTTGCATTCTATCTCAATTGCTGTTTTCATTCGAAATTTATTTGAGTTTGCTAGAAATCCAGAATTTGGTTTGAATGCAATAGATTAATAATAACATGAAAAATAAACTACATGTTGTAAGTTTTTATTAAAATCTCAATAATATTCCTGAAAATGTATTCAATACTTTGCTAGCGGGTATACGTCTCTATCTTTCCAGACCAGTTTATCTTAATTATGTACCTCTGATATTACTGAAATATTTGTCTAAATAAGTTTGAGGTGCAGAAGATATTAGTTTAATATGATATCATGTAAAGGTAATCAGAAAAAACCTTTAAAAATCGTTTTTAACAGTTAACAGGTATAAGTTGAACAGAAAACAATAATTTTCAAAATCTGGTAATAAATTTCTTGATTAAAAAATGCAGAAAATATGGTTCAGTTGCTTTTCATTTGAATTTGTTTTTGATATGTTCATACACTATTATTTGCAGATTATTTTTATTTTTATAATTACTGAAAGAGTCACAGTATTCGCTTTTTGTTTTGTGATTTTGCGTATTTTAAAATAAAAAACATTTAATTTGAGGGCTATATATTCTCTCTATTGCAGTCATAATAATTTCTTTGAATTTGTCCTTTAATTTTTTTTCAAAACTTTTCGGGTCATATTTCAAAAAATTTTTGTTGGTGGACATTTTTAAAAGCATTATCTCCACGTAACGTCATATTTAGCTGATACTTTTTATATCTCGAAGTAAACTATCTATTTTCGTTAACTAAATAAACTTAGTCGATGATTCACTAGGATTTTTTTTGCACCTAAACATGTCTTCTACGTCAAACGAAACAAAAATATGATATATGGTATTCTTACATTCTCAATAAACTTTAAAAAGGCCGTACTATTTTTTGTTGATGTTCCTTTAAAACGTAGCGGATTCTTTGACGATTTGACTTAGTAACTCTCCTAATATTTTAGTAGATAAATCTATTCTCGAAATTACTGGTCGTAAATGATAATGTGTTTTATGATGATTCGCGAGGCTATAGGCTAAACAGAGATTTATGTTAAATAAGCTAATATTATATTCTTAAATATTTTCATCTAAATATTTTGTAACCCTTATCCTCAGTAGAATTTTAACTGCACCTGTTGAAGCATTTTTGTAGGATCATTTGGAATATTAAAACTGTCTTCATCTTTCAAGATATGCAGCATTTTTTGATTATGAACATTTCTAAAAATCCCTACTTTTACAAATAATTCTCGAAGACTTTTCTTTAATTTGTTTTACTGATACCCTTATTTCACTCTTGCTCTAATAAAGCTCATTGATTCTCATTACATTAAAAAATGTTTGAATAAACCCAACTCAAAATCTGTCTTATTGCAGAGTCGAGTTCAGAGTTCGATGTCTTACCTAATGGTGAACCTATCCCCGATGGTCCTCCTCGTGGATCTTCTCAATCTCCTGACAGACATCATTCTTCTGCCAGGTCTCCTCCTGCAGAGCCCCCTATTCGTTCCAGGTCGAGGTCTCCTTCTGCCAGGCATCCATCTTCGCTTCCTTCTTTTTTGCTTGGATTTAGTATTCGATTGATTCGGCTTATTCCACACAGTAATCCAAATCAGCTATTTCAAATTCGCCGTTACACTTTTCCTCCCAATAGAATAAATCAATTGTTAACAGTACACAGGTCCCCTGCGTCCACGCCAACCGAAGAGCAAAATGTTTTGATAACATTGACTGGTGACGTATTTGCAATATTGGAGAGAAATAACACAAGGCTGCGTGGAATATATACAGGAATTAACTTGAAATTACGGGCGAAAATAAACATATACACCGCCACGGTTAAAGAATTGAACCAAGATGAAATCGAGGAAACTCCAACCGGCAGCAGAAACCCAATTTCAAAGAACTTCAAAATAGTATCTCTGAGCGGCACTATTCTGCGCAATTAATTTAATTAAAAAAATGTAAAACGATGTCAGTTTGCAACAATAAAGAAGCATTTTTGAATTCAAATAACGTCTGTATATTTCATTATCTCTTGCTATAAAAAAATTATTAGATTTTGTCAAACGTTCGGTCCTAATAATCTTCATTAGCAGTGCGGGACGGACAACTGTGCATGTAAAAAATGTGCACGAGCCCAACTGTGCACGTCTGAATTTCTATGCGCAGAGTTGAAAGTGTCCCATATGTGCACATACACAGGAGACTCCTAACTGTGCACGGTACCCTAGCAAGGATTCACGTACACATAATAGACACCAGAAGCGTAGTGAAATGGTGCAGTGCGCGGGTACTCACTCGCGTATATATCGCAATATTATGTATTTCATTTGGAAACAGTTCAGATGGCCCTGACTGTTTACGTTTGGTTCCCCCCGATTAGTGGCCGAAGCTATTTGCAGGCGACCCCCAGCACCGGACTGAAACCTAGCCTAGTTAAAGTTTGGTGCTAATCAGTACCATAGAATTGGCTATAGATGTGGACACAAATAAAGATCAATTCTTCTCTTTTATAAGATCCTTAATATATTTTTACCTCATGAAGATATAGTAAAATCTTAAAAAATAGTTCATATCTGTGACTCTCAAAAAGGCGAAAAATTCATATTTTTTATAGTCTCACAGAGAATTTTTTTTACAATTTTGACTTTATCAAGCTCAATTCTTCACAAAATTTTGTATTTTACGGATCTCGGGCAGATTTTATTAGGATCGGCTAAGAAATGCGCTGTCAATTCTATTGAATATTAGTGTATGGGAAAACAGTGTTGTAATTTAGGTGAATATTTACCGAGAAGAAGGGGGTGAAATTTTTGTGCATATCGTTTTTTTCGCCTATTATCAACATTTCTAATGTCGATAACAAACGTTTGGTCAGTACAGTTTACATCCATTTTTCACGCACTTACCATTCATTAAAAATTTATTTGGAAAAATGACTATTTGACCTTCAAAAATAAATGTCAAGAAAAAATTTGACTTTTTTGGAAAGAAGGTATATAAAAAATGTATCGCGAAAATAAGCTAAAGTCCTTTCCTTTAAGAGATTTGAATTTGGAAAGTGCAATTTTTACTTTCTATTTGTGATAATAGGCGAAGAGTGGTTTTTGAGAATATAAGATCTGCCATTTCATTTTTCATGCAATTTTTCAGCTCTTCTAATGGCGATAAAAAAATGTCTCACTATACAATTACAATTATTTTTCCCAAAAGAAAATTGAATTGTGCTTCCTATCTCAAGATTATTGAAAAAAAACCTAAATCTTTGTACCTATTACAAGAAAAAATACAAAAAAGTCCTTTTTTCCAAAAAAAGTTAAATTAATATTTGACCTTTATTTATAAAGGTCAACTATTTATTTAAAAAGAAATGCTCATGAGCAATAAAAGGTGAAGGAAAGAAGCTATACAAATTTTAAATTAATGAAATGTAAATATCTCAGAATGACAAACATAACGCTTACCCTCTATGAGATAATAACTATACGATATATTATATAATCTAAGAAAGCACCAGAGTGTACTTCAGTTACAGTATTAATCAAATTCTTCATTAATTCATTAATAAGATGCTCCTGTAATTAGAAAAGATGATGATTTTTCATACACTTGTCATAGCCTGGGCAATTTTCTTCAATTCTATTGGTAAATATAATCAATAATCTATATCTATGATTTTCATAAATTTTTTTAAGCTAGACGCAAATAAGAATTTGTATGATTTAATTTGCACTCTAGATTAGTTACTATTTTCTTCCAAATCCTAGTGACCGCACTCAAATTACTTTAAGGATTATAGGTCTTAACTAAGACCTTCTCCCCCCTCTAACAAACAGTGACAAAATTTTTACCCCCCCCCCCCGTCCCCTTACTGTACGTAATTTTTGGTTTCCAGAAATAATAAGATATGGGACTTGAAACTAATGGAAATTTCCAGTATTTGAGATAAGGCATGCATTAGAGGTAAAGACTTATACATATAAATGATTATACGTATATGATAAATATTCACAAAAGAAGTTTATAGCTTCCAGAGACAATAAATTAAGCAATTTACGCCTTAAGTACTGATTTCGGCAAATATATTATGGGTAAATTTCTTACGAAATACTTGAATTATCAACGAAACATTTGAATTTTCAACCAAACAGTTGCATTTTTGTTCAAGGAAGATGAAATTTCTACTAAAATAGGAGAATTTATAAATTAAAAAGATAAATTTAAGAAAAAATAATCAAATTATCATTCAAAAAAGATTTTAGTTAACTTTTCAACACCAAAATTTCAATTAAAAAAAATGTTCCGGAAATTCATGTCCGTTTTCTCTATTTTTCTATATCGTATGACTGTTGCTGCGTGAGTGTTATTTTTTCTCTCTTACGTTCGCATAGGTATCAACCTTGCCTGTTGTACCCTGTTATCTTCTCTCCTCACCGCACAGTGGGCCAGAATGCAAAATTCCTGGACAAAACCCAAAAAAGCGATATTTTTCTCTGAAATTTCATACTCACGAGTTTTTGGGGTCGCTCATTACGAAAATCAACTCCAAAAATTAAAATTCAAGATGGAAAATTCAAAGTGGCGGACTTTTTGATTGGAAAATTAGTGTTTCTCGCTGAAATAAGTAATTAGGGGGTTTTTGGGGTTGCTGATCACAAATATACACCCTATATATGCTACGAGAAGTGAACAAAAGAACAAGTTTCTATAGATTTGTTTCGCGCGTTCACTAGGCCCAAACGCAGGCCTGCATTCGGGCCTAGTCAGCGCGCGGGCGACTTCACTTAATGTCTTCTTGAGAAAGAGGTGGAAAGAAGTGGAAGCTCCGATCAGGCGATTTGATTTAAGTTAAGTTTAGTTTTAATACCGGCGGGGAGCCCATCGAGAGCTCCCCTGGCGCTCAAGCTATAAAGCCTATTGTGCCACACCCTTATTTATTCACTATCAACAGTCGACACCAGACCTCTTGACGAAGCTCAGTATGTCGACCACTAATGGCGTTGTAATTTTCTCTGTTCAGCTTGCTATCTAGGATTACTTCCAGATATCTTACTGAATCTGAAAACGTCAGCTGCCCACCACGGAATACAGGAGCGTCAACTTTTGGAAATTTATAGTTTCTCGTGAAAATGACCAGGATGGTCTTTCCGGGATTTACCGAGAGCCCTGAGCTATCGCACCTGAACTCTACGATGCGCAGCGCCGATCTTATAAGACCCATCAGCGTTTCCAGATGAGTCCCTCTGACTAGGATTGCAAAGTCATCCGCATATCCCTGAGTATAGTACCCCCCTTTATTTAGCCTTCGAAGAAGGCCGTCCACCACAATGCACCACAAGAGGGGCGACAGGACACCCCCCTGTGGGCAACCCCGTGGAGCTATCTTCCTTACTAGGCCTCCACCCCATCTGGTTTCGAGTCTTCTCCGGCGTAGCATGCTTCTTATCTAGTAGTGAGAACGTGTTCAGTGACAGGTGGTGAGAGGATTTTACAGAATTTGTGTGGAAGGTGCGAGTGGAGTGTGATAGTGGAAGCCTAGGAGGTAAGTAGGGTGGTGTGGGGTGAACTGGGAAGATAGAAAGTAAGTTTCAGCTTGTGAGGTGGGATTTAGGTAAAAAGAGAAAGTGAGGTTAGTTTGGCAGGGAGTCGGGGGAGTTCGTGGTCGGGAGTCTTGGACCTTCGAGGTGTCAAGGGTGGGTCTCGCAGAGGTAGCGGATGTTAAGGGAGAGAAAAGGGTGTTTTCAGGGGCTGTGAGGAATAGAAAAAGGAACAAAAAAGGGAAATAAAGGGAAAATTTGGCGGTGATTTTGCAGAAACATCTGTCGGCTGCGGAAGGTACTGCATTGATAGGTCCCAGTTACCGGCGGTAGAGCGGGAGGTGGGCAGTGACAGTGCTCGCAGTGCTGCTAGTGCAATTGACGGGCAGGAAATTTTCCACAGGCCACGACGACCAACAGTGCGTGGTCCGGTGTCGAGTAGCGCGTCGGGCAGAGGGAGAAATCGGAACGGTGCGAACGAAGGAGGCGAGAAGGTAAGGGAGAGAGCGTCGAGCGCAAGTGACGGGGAGGATCTCTTGAAAAGGAAGAGAGACAGTCAAGATAGTCCGGAGAAGAGCGAGATTGAAAGCCCGTTTAAAAAAAGTGCGATAAGACGTAGCCCCCCCCCCCCCCGAAAAATGGAGGGGGACGCGGAGGAGGATCACGTGATGCTGGTAGACGAGATCAGGGGGCTGAGGGAACATGTAAGGGGGACTAAGGAGCAGATGGAAGGCATGAGGGAGGACTTGAGAATTAGAGATGCAAAATGGGAAAAGGAGGTGAAAGAGCTGAGGGAGAGAGTAGAAGGGTTAGAGATGGGAAGGAAAGAAAAAGAAGTTAAAATAAAGCAGATGGAAG
This sequence comes from Andricus curvator, assembly GCA_932195095.1. Taxonomy (NCBI): domain Eukaryota; kingdom Metazoa; phylum Arthropoda; class Insecta; order Hymenoptera; family Cynipidae; genus Andricus; species Andricus curvator. The sequence continues at coordinate 293,997 of CAKNYM010050178.1, read as the reverse complement.
AGGAGATTATGGTCTGGAAGGAAAGGACGGAAAAGAGACTTGAGAAGGTGGAGGGCAGGATGGAAATGGAAGTTGGATACAGGGGTGGGGGGAGTGAGTTTGGGGTATTTGGGAGAGGGTAGATAATATGATAGAAGAGAAAGTGGGAAAGCGTAGGAATGAAAAGGAGCAGAGGGCGGATAGGAGAGAAAAAAGAAGACAGACAGGAGAAATAATATCGTGATAAGAGGGTTGAAGCTAAAGAGCGGAGAAGAAAGGGAGGGCGTGGAAGCGCTGCTACAGAGCATAGGGTGGGTTAGAGGCATGGTAGGGAAAATTAAGTTGCAGGGGAGATAGGAGCAGGAAGTGGCGGTTATGGAGTTGGAGAGTTGGGAAAAAAAGTTGGGGGTAATGCGAAATAAGAATAGGATAAAGGATGAGGGAGTTTTCATCGATCACGATTTGACGAGAAAGGAAAGGGATGTGCAGAGAATCCTGTACGACAGGGCTAGGAAGAAGAGGAGAGAAGGGAGATCAGCGAAGGTAGGATATCGGAAAATAAGAGTAGACGAGAAAATGTGGGTGTGGGACGAGGAGAAAGAGATGTTGAAGGAAGTGCAGGGGCATTTGTTTCGTAGGAAGTAAAGAGGTGGGGGTAATGCAAGGTAGAGGAGTAGTGAAGGTGCTGTACTGGAACGTAGCAGGGTTAAAGAAAAAGGATGAGGAGTTCTGGAGGTATATCCAGAAATTTGATGTTGTGGGACTGCTGGAGACGTGAGTAGGAAGATAGGAATTGGATAGAATAGAACCAAAGCTACCAAGGGGGTACAGGTGGAGACTCCAGGGGGCGGTCAGAGTGAAGAAGAAAGAAAGGCCCAGTGCAGGAATTATAACAGGGGTTAGAGAGAAGGGTTCATATTGCCTCTGTACAAAAAGGGAGATAAGGATAGGCAGGAAAATTATAGAGCGATTACGCTAATGAATACGGCGTATAAAGTATACGCGATGGTGGTGGCGGAGAGGCTGCGGAAGGATGTCGAGGGGAAAGGAATATTGCTGGAGACGCAGGTGGGCTTTAGGGCAGGTAGGAGTACTATCGACAATATCTATGTTCTGCAGAACGTGGTGGATAGAGAATTAGCGAAGAAGGGGTCGAGAGTGTACGCGTTTTTTGTGGATCTAAAAGGCGCGTTTCCGTCGGTGGATAGGGGGAGGATGTGGGAGGCGATGGAGGATAGTGGAGTGGAGAGAGGCCTGATCGAGAGGGTAAGGGAGATATATGAAGAGACCAAAGATAAGGTAAGAGGAGGGAAGGGGATTTCGGGGGGATTCTGGATGGATAGGGGGTTAAGACAAGGGTGTCCGCTTAGCCCAACGCTTTTTGCGATTTTAATTGCGGATATGGAAAGTAAGCTGGAGGCCGGAGTGGTAGGAGGAGTCAGGATAGGAGGGGTTAGAATTTGGTATTTAACGTATGCAGATGACATAGTGTTGTTGGCAAAAAGCGAGGAGGCCTTAAAGGATATGATGAAGAGGTTGGAAAGATACATGGGAAGGGATAAGAAAGGTGAGTAGAAGGGAAAGGCGGTGCAGGAGGTGAAAGAGTTTGTGTACCTGGGCTTCTTGTTTCGGAGGAATGGCGGAGTGGATGGTCACATAAGAGAGAGAAAGAGTGAGGAGGGCAAATGTGGTGATGAGGCAGGTGTGGGGATTGGGAAAGAAATTATTCGCAGATGATTTTGGAAGGAGAATGAAATTATTTGACTCACTAGTGATGATGGTGCTATTGTATGGAGTAGAGGTGTGGGGGTGGAAGGAAAGCGAAGAGGTAAATAGGACACGGGAGAGGTATGGAAAGTGGACACTGGGGCTGGCAGGAAACACGCCTAATTATATTGTCAGGAGCGAGACGGGGAGAACGAGTGTAGGGATTCTAGCAGGGAGTCGTGCGTGTAAATATGAGAAGTTTTTGGAAGAGGGGGGAAGTAAGCTGGTTAGGGAGTGTTGGTGGGAGAAGGAGAACAGGAGAGGGGGTGGGAAAATGGAGGTTGAAAGAGAAAGGTATTTTAGAACGAATGGACTGCAGATGGATGAAGTGAGAAGGATGCATGAGGAAGGAAGGAAGGTATATGAGTTGGTTTAGAAAAACGGCATGGAGAGAGGGAAGACAGCAGGGGAAGAGAGAATAAGAGAGACAAGGTTTAATGGGAACTATGTGTGGATTATGCCAAGGGCGAGAGTGAAATATTGGTGTGAGAAAGGAGAGAAAGGAAATCAGGATCTTATAGCGAGGATGAGATGTGGGTGCATTGAGGGTTTTAATAAGTTCTGGCTCACTAGGGAAGAGAGGATGTGTGAACTATGTGGAAAGGGAGAGATAAGAGTGGAGCACTGGTTGGAGGAGTGCGTAGAGGTGGAAAGGAGTGGGATAAGCATGGAGGTATTGATGCATGAAAGGGGGGACAAAGGGGCAGTAGCATGAGTAAAGGGTAAAATGGAGAAGAAGAGAAGGAAGGAGGAAGAGGAATGGAGAAGGAAAGATTGTGAATAGAGGAGGAAGTAAATATAAGTAAATGTAAATATTGTAAATAGTAGATAATTATTAGGTATAAGCCGCGGAGGCAGAGTTTGGTAATGCGAGGCAAAGCGAGAAAGTAGGGACATGTGTGGGAGGCGAGGCAAAGCGAGGAAGGCAAGACGATAAGAGCGACCGGCGTTAGAGATAAGGTGTGGAAGGATGTTAGTTTCAAGGGTTAGTTTGAAGAAAATTCTGTAAAAAAAAGTGAAGTGTTAGCAAGTCAATTTTTTAAGGCCAGCAGGCTGGAGAATAAACGTTTATCTATCTATCTACTACCTGGTGCGGCACGCCACATCTCAAAGCCTCTCGACAGATGACTTCTGGAGGAGTATTGCTAAAAGCACCCTTTACATCCAAGAAAGCGCCCACAGCATACCCTTTTTGTTCCAACTGCTGCTCCAATTTTGCCACAACAGCATGAAGCGCAGTTTCTACCGAACAGCCTGCCTGGAAAGCATAGTGCCCTCTATGCAGCGAGGAGGCCAAGAGCGCCTCATCCCTGATGTGTCTCTCGACCAGCTTCTCCAGCGTCTTCAGGATAAAAGACGTTAGGCTGATTGGTCGGAAATCTTTGGCAGCAGTGTCCCAGTCCGAAAGTAATTTAGTTCTATTTTCCCTATTGCACAACATTCTTGTCTTTTTACGGAGTCTCTCCAGGTGGGTATTCCACCATTCTTCTCCCTTCCTAGACTTAATTGTGCTTGTAGGGCAATTGTTCTCATATGATGTTGTTTATTCGGGAATTATTATGGCCGCTAACTATACCAGACATTAATATTGTAGGTTACCGGTTTATCTTGGGACGAGAAATCTTCTTCATTCTTGCATCAAATTGAATTAGGTTGAGGAAAAAATTTTAACCATAAAAACCCGATTTGTCAAATAATATAAATGACCATAACTTCCATACTCTTCAATAAAATATAATAATATTACAGGTGAATTGATTTGTCTCGAGTGAAGGAAACTTTTCGAGTCTTTCATCAATTTTGAATTATTTCAAAGAAAAATGTTTAACTATAAAAAACGATTTTTCAATTAAGGTAAGCACCCATAACTTCCTCACTCTTCAAAAAAAAAAAGTATATATTATAGGCCAACCGATTCGTCTCGAAAAATGAGTCATTTATATTCTTGCGTCAACTCTGAATTATGTATATGGTAAAAGTTTGACTACAAAAAACCTATTTGCAAAATATTCTTGAATGCTATAAAAAGGTAATAATATTCTGAAAAATCCTTTAGGAAGTTTTGAGATATTGGCGGTGAAAATAATCCCTCCAAATTTCATCAATTTATCTGCAACTGTCTTCAACTTATCGTGTTCAAAGAAAGTGCGACATGCACACACATCCATACACACACTTATATACACATCCATCTGGACAATTGGTTGAAACATTGCATGTAACTTTTTTTAATTGATGAATTTTTAATCAAATGACATACAGTTTTTTCAAACTTGGTACAAATGGGTACAATTAGATAGCTTTCTCCTTGAGGAAGAAACAATTGTAAAGACGACTCTACATATATTCTAAGGATATAAAATACCTTCAAAATTACCGCCTTTTAAACTCTTTCAGAATAATAATTTGTTAATTAGGGATGGCGTCTTTGGGGAGAGACATACGATTTAATTAATTTTCGGTGTTTAAAAAAATTTGTAAACCTGAAAACGGTCAAATTTCGTTCTAGATGGAGAATGTTCCATTTTGTTTCTGCGTAATTTACTACACAGTAAATTTTTGCACCCTCTGCACGAAATTATATGAGTCAACGAAAACTTATTTGCAATCAGTTTCTAACGTTTACTTTTAAGAAATATATTTTTTTATCCGCATAGCCTATTTCCATGCATACGAAACATATAATCGTAAGTACTATGCAGTCTCCGCCTCGTATGCTGCCATTTATTTAATAATAATTTCAATTTGGAAATTGCACACAGTCAATACCAATATATAATTGTATACTTTCGGCAAAATTTAATGCTATTTTTTCTTGTTTCAGAGTTTAGCTTAAAGTTCGACTGTTTGCCTAATGGCGACCCTATTTCCGGTGTTCCTTGTAGTGGACCTTCTTCACCTGACAGAGATGAGTCTCTTGTCAGATCTCCTCCTTCAGAGACTCCTCTTCGTTCCAGGTCGACGTCTCCGCCTGTCAGGCATACTTCTTCCCTCCCTTCTTCCTTACATGGGTTTATCATTCAAAGTACTCGGCTCATTCCCCACAGTCATCCACATCAGCTATTCGAAATTTGCAGTTACACTCTTCCTCCGAATAAACCAATTTAATTGGTGGTAGCACGTAAACTCCCAGAGACCGTGCCACCCGGAGAGCAAAATGTTTTAGTAACAAGTTCTGGTGACGTGATGGTAACATTGAGGCAAAATAAGTGAGAACAAGCAAACGTTGTTTAGTAAATTTTCTGTGAGAATTGCTCTGTTTTCTACGTGGGTGAAACCAAAAGAATGTTAGAAACACGTTTACAAGAACATGAATATAACAATATTATGGAATCTGTTATAAATGTACATTGAAGCAGTCATAACCATGAATTTGATTGGAAAAACACTAAAACACTTGATTTTAAGGCTAATGAAGAAAAACGACAGCAGTAGAAAAAAGTAATGAGCATCTCTGGGTACATTTTGTTGCTAAGCGGTCCCATTTTTTTAAATTTATCAAGCTCAATTAAGCACACAATTCATATAATTTTACCTTTTACAGCTCTAGGGCAAATGACATTAAGTTCGGTTGAAACCCGTAGGGAACTACGGGTTTCAGCAAAAAAGATTTTGTCATATGGGTGAATATTTCCCGAGGAGGAGGGAGTACAATTTTTTGGTTTTCATAAATATTGTCTTTCTCGCTGATTTTCAACTCTTCTAATGACGATAAAAGTTTTTCGCTCAGTGCAGCTTCCATAGGATTTTCTCGCCTTTTACATTTATCATAAGAATTGTTTGACATTTTTCAATTTATTAATTTCCTTTCCAAAAAATTCTATTTACTGCAATTACGACTGAGGTTTTCACACCCTTTTCAGTGGGTTTGACAGTTTTCTGAAGAAATATATATTTGATCGCGCAGATGTTCTTCACGATTCTTTTTACCAAACAAGAGTTAAATCTTACTTCCTTATTTTAAGGTTCTTGAATAACAAAACTCAATCTTACTATCTAGCCCCCCACCTTCCTCCAAAAGAAAGTTCAAAGAAGTGTCCTTCAATTGAAAAAATCACAATTCATTACTGAAATTTATCTTTGATGTTCAAATATTTATTTTTTTGAAAAAATGTTACAATCTATAAAAAATATACGTCAGAGTATACACTATGCAAATTTTTTATTCAAGAACTGGATTTGCCTAAAACATAAAAGATCACGTAATCATGATATGAGTTTCAACGAATTTAAGATTCCAATTTTCTTCCTAAAATTGACTCACGAAACATAAATATCCCAGAACAAGCTTGACGCTGATTATTTATGAGATAGCGACTACAGAATATATTGCTCAATCTAAGAAAGCATCAGAATATTCTACAGTAGCAGCGTTAATCAAATTCTTAATTAACGAGTTAATCATTTGTTCCTGTTTTTGGGAAATATGAAGATTTTTTATACTCTCGTTATATCTTTGGCGGTTATCCTCAATTCTATTGGTAAATATATAATTAATGAATATGTCTATAGTTTTAAGAACATTTTTTAAGCTATAGGCAAATCAGAATTTGTGCGATTTATGATGCATTCTATCCAGAGAAATCCAGAATTTTTGTGTCATAGAAAATGAAATTTATAAAGGTTCCATATTCATGCGGAAGTCATACGGATACCTGATCCAGAAAGTACGTTGACTTAAAGTAGAAGTGGAAATTTTTCCGAATTCCGCCTTCTTCCGAATCGGATACCGAACATATTTGCTATGGGCCCGGCGATCACGAACTTTGGCCAAGATTGAAAAAGTCCACGGATTCAGTTCAAAATGGTTACTAAGGGTTTCCAAGGTCGCTGGTTACGAATCTGTAGTCAACATTTACAAATTAAAAATGCGAACACAAAATGGCAGCGAAAATTTTAAAAAAATTTACGGATTCGCGATCATCGACCCGATACATCTCCGATTGACAACTTTTAGTCAAAGCCGTTAATATTTTCCAATTTTTGTTGCCATATTGGTTCGAGATCGCCTGGACCATAGTGCGTTTGAATGTTTATAGGAAGTTTTTTTTCTGCTAGTAAAAAGGGGAAAAATAAGGCAGGTCAGAGTTAAAGCAAAAAATTGAAATAAATAAAATGGGACACCATTTTTCTTATCTGGATGTCGAGAGACTCGAAAGCGTGCACTTTTGAAAAATATGAGTGTATGAATAAATAAATAATACAGATTATGTAGATCTATATTATGTACTGCAGGTATTTCAGTCACTTTGTGATATATTATGATTTTTTAAAACAAAAATGTAAAAAACAACATTATATTGCGAAATGATTTTAAAATATATTCCTTGTTGCATTATGTCGCCTATCGCTGATTTTACGTTATTTTTAATATGCAAGATGACACGAATTGCTATTGACGATGTAGTTTAAATTTCGTCATGAGTAGAATCCCGAAATTTCACCGGGAGCAGATGCCATTCCAGAAAATGGCACCCGTTCCTGGCGAAGTCCCGGTAATATGTTAGCTGTGATCAGGGTCTTCGACCGCGAGATAAGTCGTAATAGTCCCGCGATTGACTAAATACGACAATTCGGCAAAAGTCTTGTGCAGTCCAAGGACGAACGCCTGCTGCAACTTCCTCGCAAGTGTCACAGTATTTCGTTGACACGCAGTTATGCTTTCCAGGCTATGAACCAGTGAAAGCTTGGCACTTCCAAGAGCAACGATGATCAGTATGACTAGCTTAAGAGAATATTCTGGGTGCGCCCATCGCTATTTCCTTATAAGGTCTTTATACATGATATCGAACATGGTTCATTTCTCGAAGTCAAGGAGAACTATGTAAAGCGTCGTGTATTGGACAGAAAAAATTGTCGTGAATATGCTTGGTGGATCGGTTTTAGGACTAATGCCATAAGAGTGACATAGGTGGTAATAAAGCACTCTTAGTGTCGCATTGTGCCTTTGGATGGAGGTCGTTCCCGCATGAGTTGGACAATTAGATAGTATGTATCCTAGATGCTAGGGGCGTGCATGACACGCTCTGCAGCTATCATCGGGAATGTCTTGGCTCAAAATGTGGCGACGGTGTGCTAGAGTTGAAATGACACCGTCTTGACCCGCCAAAATGAAGCTCTCCGTATCCGATTTCAATCCGAGTGATTTGAGGAAAGCAAGAGTTAGCTCAAACGAAATCGACAGATCGCTCACATTTCTATGAAAGATGCCGTGCATCCTCTTATCAAAGAGCTGTTCGTGAAAGTTTTTCTCCTTTGGTTTCTGTATCCCGGCCTTGAGGAGTAAGTCCTCGAGATAGATAAGATTTCATGCATTTGCTTACCCCTGATATTAAACTCGAGGCCAAGTAGAACCGCTGTAAATCACAATTATGGCAGCGTCTTAAGACCGTGAAATGGGTGGCCACAGGGAACGACAAAATTACTAAGACAGGCCGGCAAAACCCTTGCGTGGCTTGAGGACACTGAGCGACCCAAGGATGACAGCCCTCTGCATCCATCTCGCAAGTGCCTCAGCATGACTTTGGCTCGCGCGTATGGCTCCAAGGTTAGGAACCAGTGATAGTTGAGCATCTCTGAGAGCACCGATCACAAGGACAAATATTTAAACCAAATATTTTGGATACACTCGCTGCAGATCACTACGACAATATGCGAATGATACGTTAAACAAATTTTGTGGATCCAGGTCTGCATCTCCCGTCGACGAGCATCGACTAATATCGAAGTAGTGTTTGGAGTTAAATGTTTTGAATTTGTCCAAATCTTGATGTCCCTTGTTGTGCATCGATGATATTGATTTCAAGGAGGCAGTACATGAAATGAAAATGAACATAAAAATGATTGGGCCTACATTACGTTACAAAGATATTAACGAATCGAGCCGTGGAGCACCGTGCGGTCCTGGAGTACTAGATGTTCATTTATTTTTTGTTCACGATTGCCTTTCGTGCGTTGTAAAATCTGCAACGTCAAAAACGAGATATTTCTTCTCAACATTTAGATTATTTTCCGTAGCGAATACTGTTGGAGCAAAATATATATATATATATATATATGGATGCACTTCATGTTGAAAAGCAGAACGATATATACTTCGCTACATGGTAATGAAATTAAGGCCAAAGTTTCAAGTGGATCCCCGCAGAGAGTAGTTCTTACATCCACCCAGTGCGCGATTTTATTGATGACCTGATTCGTGTTTCAAACAAATCGGGTATTTTACACTCAAGGCTATGTAGATGACCTGACAATCCTGGTAACAAAGAAGCTTGAGGGCACCTTAGTGGAACTCATGCAGTCAATACTCAACGTAGTAGAGAAATGGTGCAGGGACCGTTATTTATCCGTTAGCCTGGATAACAGTGAACTCCATATTGACGCAAGGGTGAAAAAAGCTGAGATAACTTTTTGCGCCTGTAGATGCGCAATAGAAAAAACCTGGGGCCTCAAACACAGAATTACTAACTGGTTATATACAATGATAATCCGAGACATAATAGCAGATGCATTAACGATCTGGTTGCCAAGACCTGCACAAATTAGTACTATCACACAATTGGGAAGCCTCCAAAGGGTTTTCTGCCTAGCGATCACTGTTGCTATGAAAACAACACCAACAGCAGCTCTAAAGGGTCATTCTGGACATCCTGCCATCGCGCCTTTTCGTAAGGAAGATTGCGGCAGCGGAAGTCTATAGACTCTTAGAAGGGGGCAACCTCAGTGATGTTGAGGTGACAGATCTACATGATATCAATAAGCGCATGCTATACGAGGATAATATTCATGCTGCTATGCAAGCTGATGTTATATTACGGAAATTATCAATCATGAAACCCTCCTAGGTCATCTTTCCTAAAAGGAAAGAATGGTATGATGAAGGGAGAAGGAAAGAGTTATTTGCACTAGGAAATCTCATCTTGTACACAGACGGCCCTGAAGACTCCTTAGGAACAGAGGCTATAATCTGTGCAAAGAAGTCCAGGGCCGAGATAACAACAGCATTGGGAACATTCCCCACAGTTTTTGAGGCAGAAATAATAGCTATTACAGCTTGCCTGGAGAAAATTTTTAAACGGGCTTATGAAGGCCAGCACAGCAGCATTTCGTCTGACAGCCAAGCAACACTTAAGGCTCTTTCTTCTGAAAAGTTTACTTCCAGACTAGTCTAGAGTTGCATTCAGTTAGTCTGACCTGGGTTGCCGGTCATACAGATGCTGAAGGTAATGTGAAAGTAGGTGAACTTGCTGCATGTCCTAAGAGGTCCAAGGAACACTTAGAAATGTGAAGGAGGCAGATCATTGTCGCGGTGGGGATGCTTACTGGACACTGTCGACTGAAAAAACACTTTACCAACATGAAGATAGGAGACAACCCTCATTGTCGGAAGGGTGATTTTCGTGAGAAGACAGTTTATCAAGTACTTTGTAAATGTGATACACTGGCGTGCCTCAGAAAAAATATCTGAGGGATTATTTTCCCAAACCAGATGACTTTCATGACATCTCCTGCAAATCGGTATATGCATTTATGGTAAAGACTGACCTTACGGAAGATAGATGAATTTTAGCGTATATCGCAGTGCTATATGTTAGTATTGCCCAGCCCTCCCGCATAATAATAATAATAATAATGACAGCATTTTCTGATTATAGACATTTTAGAAATCATCAAATAATCTCATAAATTTTAATCTAAATTTACATACTATGATATCTGATATTTTCGTAATATAAGTTCTAATCGCCTAAATAATTTCAGAAAATTGAGTATAATTTTTTTTCTCTTTCAGTTATTTCTAAATTTTATCTAGAAATGGCACAACGTCAATATCACCACAAGATTGTGTGTTTTAAGAAAAATTCTATTATCTGTTTTCTGTTGCAGAGAGGAGTTCAGAGTTCGAGTGTTTACCCAACGGTGAACCTATTCCTGGTGTTCCTCGTTCTGGATCGTCTAATTTTCTCGACAGACAGCAATCTCTTGCCAGATCTCCTCCTACCGAGACTGCTCTTCGTATCAGGTCAAGGTCTCCTCCTACCAGGCATAATCATCCCCTCGCTCCTTCCCTATTTGGATTTAGAATTCAATGTATTCGGCTTATTCCCCGCAGGAATCCGCATCGGGTATTTGAAATTCATAGATACACTTTTCCCCTCGATAAACCAATTCAATTGAGAGGAGATAGTAATGCCCCTGCGCCCATACCAACCGCAGAGCAAAATGTTTTAACAACATTCACTGGCGACGTCCTTGCAATATTGGAGCGTAATCGTACAAAGCTTCGAGGTATATATACAAGAACGAATATTTCCAAACGAGCAAAAATAAACATGTACAGCGGTGCTGTAATTGAATTAAACCGAGATGAAATAAAGGATACTCCTTTAGGCAAAAATCAGTCAGTCACAAAGAATTTTAGAATAGTAATTGTGAACGAAATTCCTCCACACCATTAATTTAATTTAAAAATAATTTACATCTAAAATATGATATTTATTCTGACCAATAGATAAACATTTTACAATGAACAGGTAACGGCATTAGTTTGCAACAATAAAGACATCTTTTTGAATTCAAAAAACGCCTGTTTATTCCATTTACTACTGCTACGGAAAAAACTTTATTGTCCAACCCCCCTTGAAAATACGCCATTGCATCCACGACTCAGAGCACATTCCCTTCATCGCGACATTAAAACGTGAAGCCGAAAGCTCGGTAAAGGAAAAAGGAAAGACACCGGGAAAGGAAATTAAAAATGGGCAGGTAGAGGAAGGAAAAGTGAGGAGAATTTAGAAAAAAAGTAGAAAACGAGGAGATAGGAAGTATCGAAGAGGAAGAAGTAGACACGCTACTGGAAAAACTTCACGCTTGTTTCTTTTCACTAATAGCTACGCGGATTTCATCATTGTACCAAACATCCCCAGTCATTCTTCCTACAATAGGTGTGCCAGGCCACACACTTCAGTTGCACTCCCAACAATGATTTCCTGCATAATTGTACATGCACCCTCTATATCTTCATTACTTTTGGAACTAAGAGGTTATGATCCGTTCTACTTTCAGCACCTCTCATTACCCTTGCATCTTTTAGTAGGTCTCTCAGTCTCTCGTCTGCAACAAAAAAAGTCAATTATGCTGCGGTTATCGCCTCTGCACCAGGTGTACTGGCGGATCATTTCATACCTTAACCAAGCATTTGTAATAAACAAGCCCTTTTGTAAGCATGAGCTAACCAATCTGACCATGTTACCATTTATTTCTAGATTTCCGAAATTAGCTAGCACCCTGTCTGTACCTTTGCGTTGGACTTAAATCTATCTATTGATATCTTCCAGTAGAATGATTCTTTACCCATGATCCTAAGTGCCTATAGTATCATTTAAAGTGTCCCAGAAGGCGTATTTTACTTCACTCCTTTCACCACCAACTGAGGCATAGCTCGTCATGATAATTAGTCTTCTGATTCCCACTTTTATTCTCACCCACAAAAATCTGGGAGATTCTAATTTATGCCCCTTGACATGCGGTTTTCCTCTCTCATTCTTAACCAGATCCACTTCTTGGCAACCATGTGATTCGCTATCTACTCCTGACCATACATCCAGTCCGTGCTTTAATTCCCGCTTTCTTTTTTCTCACAAGCATTGTTACATGTAACTTTCTTTCCTTATCATCATTCACCCATCTAGTATTGCAAACATCCAGTCTCCATTTATCGCCTAAAACTTTACATCTACCTTCACCAGATGCATGCTTTTCATCAACCGAAGTTTCGATCCATTCTGAGGCTACTCTTTTGTTTGTATCATTTACGGTTCAAAGTATACACCCAGCTACCAACTTGATGCGAGAAGTGTATTTTTCGAGTCAAAATCATGTCCAAAATAATTAGCGAAGTCGCGGCAAGGTGGCGAGTCCAAAATAATTAGCCAAGTCGTCGTAGGGTGAAGAGTCCAGTTAGAATGTCAGTCCCACCCGATTTCAGTTAATGGCGGGGGAGTATAGGGACAAAATTAGAACCAGAAGAGTCATGGTTGGTTTGTCTTGTATACTGAGGAGGGCACCAGCCTTCAGCAGGGCAGTAATAAGTGAGAAAATGTGTACATTCCTCCAAAGTTTCCACACATTTCTCAAATTTCATATGTTCTTATCTGCCCATCCTCGGCCAGCTACTAAGCATGCCACCATTTGTTTCTATTTTTTTAATTTTTTTTTTATGAATTCCAAATATTTTTTTTGCTCTATTTTAAAACAAAATTTCAAACCACAAAATATACACCATGTAATAAATTTCTGTTACTATTTAATAATCTTACAAATCTATTTGTAATCGTCAGATAAAATTACTAAATTAATAAAAAATAGTAAATTTACTTCAAAAGTTATTAAATTTTATATTTAGCAACCAAATTCCGTAAATTGCAGTTAGTTTAGTATGCTAAATGTGTCTGGAATTTCCAAACATTCCTGACAGTGTAAAAGATAGTTTAATTGTGCTATCAGTTTTAACGAATTTAAGAACTTAACATTTTTCTTCAAACCGACTCTAATGGAATGTAAATATCTCACAAGGACAAGCTAGACGATTTTAATCTATGAGATATCGGCAATATGATATATGATATTATATAAGAAGGCACCAGAATTTTCTTTAGTTACAGTGCTAATGAAATTCTGTATTATTACATTGAAGAGTTCTTCCTTTAATTAGAAAATATGAGGATTTTGCATATTGTCGCCATATTCATAGTGATTTTCCTTAATTCTATTGGTAAATATAATGTTATAATACATCTATAATTTTAAGTACATTTTAAGCCATACTCCAATCAGAATTTGCGTAATTTAATTTTAATTCTATCCCAATTACTGTTTTCTTCGAAATGATACTTGAATTATGCATCATAAGGCGTCATAAGGGGTATTAACGCGAAATAAAACGTAATAAGGCGTAATAAGTCATAACAAAAATTACTTTATTCAATTTTTTGACGAGTGATTTCCCCCTAGATTTTCATTGTCTTGTTTTGATAATTGAACAAGCTGTGCGTCCTACCAAAACATGGTCCAAAGCAAATTTGTAGCTACAATTTAAGCAAACAATTCTGTTGATTAGAATTTTATTGTGACTTGTTTCGTTTTTTTCCAAAAATTCAATTTATTTGCTTTGACGTTTTTTACGAATAAAAAGAAATATATTCCCCATGAAACCTGAATCGATCCTCAAAAAAGGCGAGGTAATGAACTCGACCTTTCTTTTCGGGTTCCTAATACGCGTGCCCGAACACAATTATGATAGTCAGTTTTCACAGAAAACTTATACCTTCTTATTAGGATGAGAATGTAGACAAGCAATTTGAAAAGCGTCCCTATTGATGCGGATATTTTGTTGAGTTGAAACAATATAATTGAAAATCAATCATTCCAAAATCAACGGAATTAAAGTGGATCGACTATGGGTCAGGCGGTCACGAAGTCTATCCAACATTGAGAAATTCCACGAATTTAGTTAAAAATGTTCACTGAGGGATTTCGAAAACGCTAAGTATGAATCTGCATTTAATGTTATTAATTGAAAATGGCGGATACAATATGGCCGTGAAAATTTAGAAATTTTGAAGGATTTGGAATCAGAGACCCGATAAGCCCCCGAGTAATAACTGTTAGCCAAATCCCTTTGAGTTTTTGGTTTTCCTATTGGGTTCGCTATTTGAAGTTTTTAAATTTTGATTCCAGGTGATTAAACAAAGACCGCAAAAATAACAGGCTTAATGTCCACATTATAATCAATAAAATGGGATCTAGTTTTTTCATTCGGGTGCGCCTATGATTATATTGTACTCAGCAATAAATAAATCAAACTCTACGTTTAAAAATAATATTGTGTCACCTATGTTAACGAAATATATATACAAACACAGATGCCAACATCAAATAACCTATTTGTTTTCTTATTCCATTGATTGATTTCACCACAGCTGCAAAACAAATTATAAACCATCGGTGAAACTATTATTACTAGCCAAACTTATGGTAATGATCCGCTACTCATACAATACAGCAATGTATGTATGCACACTTTGTTGCCTTATAATTGTTCAACTGACTGTTGTGCTAATTTTTTTTTTAAATGAACAAATATCTGATAAAATAATCTTCCTCAAATCTAGGTTTCAATAGTACATTTTTCATATTGAATGTATAGTATTAAATGCCTTCAAGAGAGTATGAAAAGTTGTTGTATGTACACAAGGTGCTTAATCATCAAGATATCTTTTTGATGCTTCAGCAAATAAACTAAGTGGAAAAATTATTGTACAGCATCAAGAAAAAGTTTTTGAGGAATATTGGCATAGAATTAGTCAAATACAATTATTTTTCTGTGTCATTTTCGACTCCTTCATATAGGATATTTGAAAACATGGCTCACGTCATACGAAACGAAAAAGTGATTCAATTCTTCTCTGACATGTTTAGTTGACTTTACGAAGGCAGTACTATTTTGTATTGTTTTATAATCTCTCACCAAGATAAAGATAGATTTGTATTATACCATGAAGCCATTTCCCTTTCAGGGTAGGCGTGACACTACCCGATTCGAGTAGTGTTTCTAGGTTAGTTTCTTGTAGTAAATAACTACAAGTGTGGGCTCACCACACCCACGATGTGCCAACAGCACTCAGTTTTCTCGAATGGTCACCCATCCAAGCACTAACCGCGCCCAACGCTGCTTAACTTCAGTGATATGACGAGAACTGGTTTTTTCAGCGTGGTATGGCTGTTGGCTGTTGGTATTAATTGTGCGAATATTACATCTTTTAGTATATTTATCCAAATATTTTTTAATCCTTATTCTCTCTAGAATTTTAAAAGCACCCTTCTGAAGGAGTTTTGTAGGATCATTTGGAACAACTTGAAAACTGTCTTCATCATTTAGGATATGCAGCATTTTCTGTCTGTAAAAATTTCTAAAAATCGGTGCTGTAATGTTTCCTTTATCTGTCTTGGTTACCAGTGATTCTAGATGATTTAAAAAAGGAATTGTGTTCAGTTGTCAGTGATTTCTAAATCTCCATTCAGAAATTGAACGCCGTCAATACCAACATCCGATTGTGTACTTCAGGAAAAATGTATTTTTCTATTTCTTGTTGCAGATTGGAGTTTAGAGTTCGAGTGCTTGCCTAATGGGGACCAGATTCCTAATGTCCCTCGTCATGGAACTTCTAATTCTGCTGACATACCTCAATCTTCTGTCAGGTCTCCTCCTGCCGAGACCTTCCGTCAATCCGATGAGAGGACTCCTCCTGCCAGGCATGCTCGCGATTGGAAAGGTACAATTACATTAATTTTTATTGTTAAAATAAGTTTTTTATTGTATTTTAATATAATTCATTGAACAGCACTTACTAACTCTTGCACACTGAACTTTACTTTTCTCCACTGAAAGCAAATAATTGGAGTTGTAAGGTTGCTCGAATTCATACAAGACAAAAAGAACTCATCGGCAATCAGTTTTTTACGTCTACTTTCAGAAAACAATTCAAATAATTTCATTTTTTATACGTGTAGCATATCTCTCTCCATATAAAGCTTATCACCGTAAGTTCTTCTTTCACCATCTTGCGAGCGGTCATGTATTTGTAATTTTATCTTTGGGAATTGCAGATAGTCGATACCAAAATACAACTGAATACTTCAGAAAAAATGGAATCCTCTTTTTCATGTTGCAGGTTTGGGCTTTGGGTTTGACTCTTCACCTAATGGCGACCCTATTCTTGACGTTCCTTTTAATGGACCTTCTTATTACCCTGACAGAGATCCAGCTCCAGTCAGGTCTCATTCTGCAGAACCTCCTCTTCGTGGCAGATCGAGATCTCCTACTGCCAGGAATGCTCCGCCCCTTACTTCTTCCATATTTGGACATAGATTTTACCGTGTTCGGCTTATTCCTCACAGCAATCCGCATCGCCTATTCGAGATTCGTACTTACACTTTTTCTTCCGATAAACCAATTCAATTGAGAACAGCACGTAATGCCGCTGCGCCCATGCCAACCGAAAAGCAAAATGTTTTAGTAGCATCCACTGGTGACATCTTTGCAATATTAGAGCATAATCGTTCAAAGCTTCGAGGAATTTATACACGAGCGGCCTATTCAAAACGAGCGAAAATAAACATTCACAGCGGCGCTGTTGTCGAAATGAACCAAAATGAAATCATGGAAACTCCCTTAGGCAACAATAACTCAATCAGGAAGAATTTTAAAATAGTAATGGTAGACGACATTTCTGCACGCCATTAATGTTTCTTAAAATATTGTAAAACTAAAATATGATATTGTTTCAAATCGAATTGAAATAATTACTCCTACAGCAAATTGAAGTAAGCTTTTTTACACGTTTGAAGGATTTTTCTGATCATATAAGGGATGCTGTAAATATTTATATAACACGATTTTTCGAGGATGAAATAAGCTTTTAAATGAGCCCTCATCGAACCTTCTACGACCAATATTTTATAAAATATAAATTTGTTAATTAAGCGTGCGCCTTCGCTGAGTAAGCGACGCATATAATGAATTTTAGTTGTTATAAAACACAATATATATGCTTCCTAAAATTCGTAATTTGTAATTTCAATTTTCCTTCCAATAAACCAATTCAATTGAGAGTAGCACGTAATGCCACTGCGCTCATGGCGACCAAAGAGCAAAATGGTTTGGCAGCATAGGCTGGTGACGTTATGGCAACATTGGAATTCAACATTCCAAACCTTCATGGAATATATACACGAACTGACATGAAAAAACAACCGAAAATAGCATGTACACTTGGACGATTGTCAAACTGATCCGAGAGAAAATCGCAGAAACTGCTTTATGCAGCAGTAACGTAGTCTCATATAACATTAGAATAGTATCTGCTAGCCACATTCCTCCATTAATTTTATTTAATTTCTCATTGCTTGCAATGGGGGCGAGGTTAGTGTCCGGTACCGATTTTTTTGTTACTTTGCAGGTAAAAAGAGGATCCCAGACTATGAAAAAAATTATAGGCACTTGTTCCTATTGTTCCTATTGTAAGAAGGCTTACCCTCTACAGTATCACAATTCAGAAAACCTACTCCTAGAATGCTTCGTCATATGACATATAGTTTAAGATTTTGGAATTTGTTGCTGCAACCATCTTGTTTTGATATTTAATTATATCAAGAATCGTCAGTATTATTCAAAACAACTACTCAATTATGTGTTATCCACTCCTTTAATATTACCAATGAATGAGAAATCTATTTATTAATATAAAATTTCTGTGCGTAATGGATTAAAATATTTCATTTGGACAATCAGTAATAATATAACTGATTTTTTGTTAACGATGAAACTTATTCTTATATGAATAAACCCTTCTTATGTGAAAACTGCACCTCAAAAACTTTTTATGTTTTGTTCAGCAAGAAAAATTATGATACATATAACATAACTGTTTGAAGAATATTAATTTATGGTCAGGCACGCACATATTTCCATCAAAAATTGCACACACACATACCCATTATTAATAGTAGTGGTGAGCTTTCTGACTGGTGGGAAGTCAAGTGTGGGGTTCCTCAGGGCTCCATTCTGGCACCCCTCCTCTTCAATTTGTTCACATCTGACCTTGGAGGTGAACTTCAACACTGCAGCTACCACAAATATGCTGATGCTTTTAAAATTTATTTATCGGGGCCAAATTCTTCGCTAAGTGAATTACTTGTTTTAGTCCAGGAGGATATTGATCGTGTGATCCTCTGGGCCTGGAAGAATGGACTTTCTCTTAACCCAGGCAAAACTCAGGCAATTTATGTTGGACCTACTTCATCTCAATCACTTGAAACTTTGGCATCTTCTCCACCACTTCGTATCGAGAATCTCGCTATCCCTTCCTCGGAAGTAGTTAAAGATCTGTGATATTTTCATAAACGTACCTTGTCTTGGAAAGAACAGGTACAGAGCATATCGAGGAAAACGTACAGTATTCTACAGTAACTATATAGGAATAAGAACCCTTTACCTACCTCTACTCGGACACTTTTGGTTAAGAGTCTAATCCTTCCCCACTTTGACTACATAACTTCGTACAGACATAGGGCTGGTCTGCTGCATGTTGCCAAGAGAAGACAATTCTTTATGGGTAATTTGCTTATACTCTTTTTCAGAACAAAGCTCCGGAGTATCTATTTAACCTATTCCAATTTGTAGACAGAGACCTTCCAGCACAATCTAAGCTTCGTGAAAGACATAAAATCCTTAAGATTCCTTTTCGCAGAACATGTCAACTGCAAAGATCATTTATAGTAAGGGGTGCCCGGCTATGGAATAAAGTACCGTACGATATTAGAAGTGCACCTTTCCTGTATCATTTCAAGAATCTCTTTTTCAAATATTTGTACAATACTCCTAACCCAACTCTTGAAATTGCTTACTGGTAAACTCTCATATTTAGTTCTTAAACATTTCATCTTCGAATTTCCTTTTGTTTTCATTAACTTTTGCAAAGTATTTCTTTTACACACAGTTTTTCTCTCTTCATTTCTACCTTAACATTCACAAGAACTACTAAATAATGACCTAATGTTAATTACTACGCATTAATCTGATACCTAATTTGATACGTATTATGAGTTTGACTCTATTTATTTATTTTATTTAGTTTATAGATTAGATTATAAGATCAATCAAGTAAACTGCCGATCAGTGCTTGCACAAATTTGTAATGACCCTGTATTATCTTGTTCCTTAGAGGGCTATTTAGCCCCAGGGACTTTTTTGAATAAATACAAATACAAATACATACCCTGGCACATATGGTCCCTTCAACCCTCATGGCTTAAGGCTTTCGACTCACAATCTATCTTCTACGAAATAAAAAAATGAATGTAACAGAAAGTAATGGAAAAAACAGGAAAATATTGTCTGTTCACAAGCTGGATGTGTGATATGGTAAAGGCATTATCATTTGTGCATTTGTAATAATAACTGCGCAAATATCAGATTGTTAGATTATTATATTTATCCTCGTTTATTATTATTTAAGATTTAGTTCACTTACAATTTGCTGATGTTGACAGTCAAATTAACATAAAACTGATTGAGTATGAAGAACAAGAAAAAAAGGATTATGGTGAAGTATCTGGTTGTTTATATCTAGTGGCGAGAGTTAATTTCGACCGAAAAAAGGAGCTGTTGACTTTTGGAATTCTGGGAAGAGAAAATGTTTATCTTTTACATCCGTTCATCAAAGATTTGAGAAGCTGCATTTAGAGCGACAATTACGAAGATGACAAGAATAAGTTAACAGTGGTGGTGACAGAGAAGATAAGCTATAAAACGCTGCAAAATATATTTTCAACAGTTTGAAGGAGGCTTTTGATTCAAAGATGACAGTTCACGATATAGATCTTCGAAGATGGGCTTTACAAAAAAAGCATGAATTGGACCTGCCATGGTTTAATGCATCACGTTGGTGGGTATGGCAATTCAAGAATCAGCATAACGTTGTTTCGCGAAAAACCACCAAATTTATATCTGTGTCATCTTTACATGAAAGCAACAAAAACTGTCAAAAATATTGTTTAATCGGTTTTCTCTACCACGCATTAATATACAATTCAGACAACCATATCTCCCGATGGAAGATTACTTTCACCCTTTTTTGTAGTTTTGAAAGAACCGTCCGGACAATTTGGATCAAGAGTAAATCATGGAGTGGCTAATGTGAACTAACCGGTGCAAACAGCAATACCAGAAGTTAAACGACTTTCAATAAAAACCATTCCAAAAGGCACAACTGAGAAAATTCAGCCCTTGGATGTGTTTGGCACATAATATCACACATGTGTTTGGCACACATAATCAATTTCTTCACCTAGATTTATTGACATATTCAAATATTCTTGGCATAAAAGCAGATAGACAGAAAACAGATCTCCACATCTCGATAATCCTGTAGACTTTTGTTTCAACAGAGATATAGAACCTTCTCGTGATATTTACCGTGATTTCGCAGGAATAACATCTGCATGATGCAAGAAGGGGTTGTGCCTAAAATACTTTTTCGAAGAATATCACTACTGTGAAAACTTCGCGACTTAAAAATCGAATAATATTGTTTCTTTTCGAATAATCTTTCATTCAACAGTCATACCACGCTGAAAAAACCAGTTCTCGTCAGATCACTGAAGTTAAGCAGCGTTGGGCGCGGTAGCACTTGGATGGGTGACCATTCGAGAAAACTGAGTGCTGTTGGCACATCGTGGGTGTGGTGAGCCCACACTTGTAGTTATTTACTACAAGTTATCAACCTAGAAACACTACCCGAATCGGGTAGTGTCACGCCTACCCCGAAAGGGAAATGGCTTAATGGTATACATACATACATACATTAAAAAAAAATTGAGAATGAATTGTAATTTGTAATTTGTAATTTATTGAAAATGTCCCTAGGTCTAAGTAGCCCTATAAGCATATAAGCATATAAGCCCTACAGCATCAATTAGAACAATTCTGCGTAGAAACAATGAAAAAAAAAACAATTTTACACATCTTTTTAAGGTGAATAATTGTTGTTCTCAACAACTATTGTATCTAGCATGGATTTTCTGGAAAATGGAATTTTTTATTTTTTTAAAATAGCGTTATCACGATTGAAACAAAAATTCTACATTTTATCAAAAAATATTTTCGCTGGAAAAGGGAATTTTTTAATTTCCAAAAAGCTTTTTCTATAAGGCATAAGTATTAGTCAAAGAGGGCTGTTTAACAAACTCGTCCTTTCCTTTCAGGCCTTAAGAAAGTGTGCCAAAGTTCAATCCAATCTGATTATTTTTTCGAAAGTTATCGTGCCTACAAAATACTACTACTTCAGACAGACATTGTAACACCTTTGTAAAGATCCTTTTTTCTGACTCAGGGTGTATCGAAATGAGAAGATTTGATTGAACTCAAATTTTAAATACAAATATTAACTTCTGATGAGAATTTTAAAAACTGTAAAACTAAAATGTAATATTTCTTGCAATCCAAAGAAGGATTCAAACGTTCACAAGTAACTAGTAACGACATAACTTTGCAACAATAAGAAAACATTTAAAAATTTAAAAAAAAACATCTGTTTATTTAATTAACAACTGCTACAGAAAAAATACTTTCTTATTAGACGCTGTCAAAAGTTCAAAATTGATCAATTTTAAGTACAATAACTTCAACGTAAGTATTGAAAAATAAAATTCTTAAATATCGTTTCAAAATTTGAATTTGGGAAGAAAATTAGAAAAAATGATTCGCGAACAAAAATTTTCAATTGTTTAAAATTTCACGTTGATTGTACCAGTAGACTTTGATGTAGTCGTTCGCAAGAATGAAAATTTCAATCTTTATGATAAAATAAAGAAACATTTTTAAATGGACGAAGATATTTCAAAATCCTCGAAAGAAGCACTGAAAAATATAACCGCACACATACCGTTAAATTTTTACAATATTCAATCCAATAAATTTTGCTGTGGCCTTGCATAAAAGACAAATTTGGCGCTAATCGGTACCATAAAATTTGCAACAGGCATGACCAAAAATTAAAGAAAAATTTGTTTCTTTCATAAAATCCTTAACTTTTTTTTAACTAATAAAGCTATTATAAAATCCTGAAAAATCTCACTAAAAAATTATTATGTTTTTTGTTTGTTTTTGTAATTGAAGACTCTTTTTTTGACAAAATTTTTTGATATAACATGGATATCGTCTTTTTCGCCGATCTGACTCTTCTAATGGCGTTAATAAAAATTTCGCCCAGTACAGTTTATAGGTTCTACACTCCCTTTCCATCTATCACAAGCATTTTTGGTCGTTTTTAACTTATCTAATACCTGATGAAAATGTAGTTTATTTTATTTTCTACAGGTTTTCCACGCCCTTTCCAGTGGTCATAACAGTTTTTTGGAAAAATATATATTTGACCTTCGAAAATAAAGGTCAAAAAAGAATTGTACTATTGTTTTAGGAGGACCCCCTTCTTGTTTTCTTTAGACTGTCTTAGGGTTAGAAAGAATTTTTTTTTTTATCGACGAAAATATGTTGTAGGTGCTTCGGTAAATAGTTATAATTATTGGAAAGGGCATAAAAAAAGCTATCAAAGCTACACCTCTTGAATTTTTTATGTGATCACCCGAGGCCGTTGCCAGGGGGAGGGGGGTTTTGATTCCACCTCCCCCCGATATTCTTGAAGCTCGTATATGATATACATATACTCTCTTGTGTGCCGCTGCATATCCCCCCTCTCGAAATTTTTTCTGTTGTATACCCCCCCCCCCCACCCTCCGCCCGAAAATTTCTTCTGGCTCCGGCTTCGTAAGCACCGCCAAACTGCGCCGCGAAAACGAGGAAACCGTACTCACGTTACGTAGATTATAATCTGATTTTAATTTAATGTGAACATCTCAGAAGAACAAACTTGCCTCTTATAAATTATGAAGTAATGACAACTGAATATACATGTCATATAATTTAAGAAAAAATCAGCATATTCTTCAGTTACAGCGTTAGCCCAATTCTTAATTAAAAAATTAATTATTTTTTTATTTTTTCAAGAAAGATGAAGATTCTTTATACTCTTGTTATACCTTTCGTGTTCATCCTCAATTCTGTTGTTTATTATAACAATTGCATATATCTATATTTTTAAGAACATTTTTGTAAGCTATAGGCAAATTAGAATTTGTGTGATTCAATATGCGTTCTATCCCAGATGATATTTTTTGCAAGCCTTATTCTAGTTTGTCAGAAGTAAGAATTTGATATAAATTCCTTCCGGAGAAATCCAGAATGATTGGGAGATAGAAAATGGAATTTGGAAACTGTCTCGATTGATACGGAATTCGTGCAGATTCCAAACCGAAAAGTACCTTAAGTTAAAGTGGAAGTGGAAGTGGAAATTTGTCCTATATCCGCCTTAGTCCAAATCGGGTACCGAACAAATTTAGTTTTGAAATGGTTACTGGATGTTTTCGGGGTAGCTAAATACGAATCTGAGGTCAGAATTAAAAAATAAAGAATGGCGGATACAATATGGCAGCCAAAATGGGAAAATTCTGACAAATTGGTATTTAGCGACCAAGTAAAATCACGATTATTATTTTTAGCGAAGTTGGTTAACATTTTTTAATTTTCAATGCCATAGTTGGTCTGCCATATTGAATTTTAAAATGTTGAGTTTTGATATTTTGTCTCCAGATTCATTATCAGAGACCCCAAAAACACCCGAGTAATCACTTTTAGCTGAGTCCGTAAATTTTTTAAATTTTGGCCTAAATTATCAGAAAGTCACCATTTTTTCTCGGATCGATATCGATTTCTGAAACTCGAGTCGCGGTTTAGTATCGCATCGTTTTGGTATCGGAGAATCGAGATATCTCTAGAGATTGTCTCCAATTCTATTTTATCTAAAAATATTGTTTCCACTGTCAATAATATATGAATTATAAGTTTGTTTTATAATTACATTATTTGCAATGTAATAAACCACTATCTTCGCATTGTTTCTAGATTAAAAATTAAATTTATTAATTTATTAGTTTTTAGCAAATTGATCCAGAATAAACACGGAATATATGAAGCTGCCTCAATCTAAAGCTACAATTTTTTATTGCAGTAGAAGCGTAGCAGTACATACAACCAGATAACCAAAAACATGGGAATTTTTCGAATCAGCAAAAAAACATTTTGTAAAACCGAAATCATTCAATGTTAGAACAACTGTCCTGTTTCGAGCTGAAGTGGTACCTAATTTAGGTCAGAAAACCATAACTATAACTATAACCTAAAATTGGAGCAGGCTCGGCTACAGATTGCGTTCAAATATTCAATTTTAAGTTTAAGGAAAAAGCAATATGCTTTTCTAAGTTATGAAGCTCGTGTACACGGATGATTAAATTTAAATTTGAAAAACTTAGCCATTTAAAAAAAAAATCGACCGAGGATTCGAAGATTTATATTTCATGGGTTTTCAAAGGCGTCTTTGGATAGCGATCAAAAATCGAATTTCCGATTCTTTACAAAAATGAAAACTTCTTCCAGAGATATGGGTATGCTGAATGATAATGAAAAGTTTGATCTAAAAAAATTATCTTTTTCCGAGAATATAAAAGTTTAATTTCGCGATATGACAGCCTGACAGTCCTGTTTTTGCTGAAAATCCGTAAAAAAAGTTTTTTTTAGTAATTACATAACAATAGTTCCAAGAAATATCAATGATAAAAGATTTTTCAAATTATTACCACGATAAAATGTGAACTAAAAACTTATTAAAAAGTTTGAATGATAATAAAATGATATTTCAAAAGGAGGCTTTTCAGAACAATGTGTCCAAGAATTTTCAAGAATTTTTCATGCAATAAGCCCATTTTCGATCAATTATCTAGTTCTATACTGCTACCCTCCAGTTATGATTTTATAACTCAGTGAAGTAATTCGCTGGTTTCAATAGAAAGCTTATATTAATTTTTTTCATGACATGTTAATTCATTTTTTTTATTTTTCATAATTAGAATTTACACAATTCTTTAATTAAATTTCTTCTGCAAAAACTAAAAAATATCTTCTAATAATAACCTACATACATATGGAAATAAAATGGTTTGAGTTTTAATAACCAGGAAATGAATATTATCAGTTCGTTTTTGAAATATAAATATCACTTTTCTAACATTTCACAAAAAAAAAATATTTATTATTATTCATTAATCATTTATTTTTAAGGAAGGCCAGTTTAGAGGGGGCGAAATGCTCGATTTTCGTGATCATTGAAAAACTCGGAAACAATGATTTGTCACAGGGATAGGTACATGAAAAAATAATAATTATTATATTTATTTTGATTTTTAAACGTTTTTATTATAGAATAATCCAAATATGGTATCATTTTTTTCGACATCAAACAAAAAGTTCTCCATTTGAACGTTTCATCGAGAAGAAAAAATTAACAAGTTCATAACTCTTAAACCAAATTCTCCTCAAAAAGACAAGAGTTCGAATCTTTGGAGCGTCATGAATTTCCAATAAGTTTGATATTATCGTACAAATTGATATTTCCAACCTGAAAAGCTAATATCAAAACTCCGATGCCAGCATCAATTTACCTATTTATTTGCTTATATGGGTTATCCTCCACGCAAATAGCACTTTCGAAAAAAAGTAAATTAAGGAAAAATATTTTTTCAACACGATATAAAGAAATAAGAAAAAAATGTTTCTTATTATTTTATTATCATATTATTTATTATTATACATTATTAAATTTTTTTAAGTTCAATAAATAAATTTTCAATTAAAGTTTGAAGGCAAAACCTAATTTTTGTAATAGCTTAGAGAAAAATTTTTTTTCATCATGAGTGTATTTGGACATTATTTTTTATTTTTCAAAAGCTATTCCGTTAACTTAGAAAATGTATCAAACAATGTGGTATCGTTTTTATGATTTAATTTAATAGTTCTTTAAAAATAAGAAGTGATATCTAAATACACTTGTAGTGAAAAATCATTTTTGTTCACGTTATAAAGATAATTATGTTTTATCCCATGCAAATGGTATTATTGTTTGGCCCTCGACGTGCATACATCTTGTCAGCTGACGTCACAACATGAAATACCTAAAGTCTCCTCAGGCCAAGCAGGACCTGAAAATATATTTCTAGTTGTCAAACGACTGCTTATTCATCGACGTAACCGCAAATATATTTTCGAAGACACTCATATTTGTGTGCATATATCAGGGGTATTGCATTAAAATGAAAATAATTATGATAAAAATTGTACTTTTTGAGTCTAACTTCAAGATTCTTAAGCATAAATTTCAAAGTGGTTCATTATTTATTTCCTACGTGACTCCAAAATTGGCCTCAGGCATGTGTGAACCTCTGTTAAAGCGTTTTTTCGGGTACATGATATGTTTTACTCTGGCTTACAATGGTATGCCTCAATTTATACAATGGAACTTGTTATAAGGTACTACAGTGAAGATATTCACCAAGTTTTACAATTATACGACCAGTGGTTCCAATGATATAATCCATGGGCACCAAAATTCCCTTTCTGTGGAGAATCACCCATGTCATTAGACGATTTCCTTACGTCTACCATGCACTTTCTAAACAATGGATAAAAAACATAATTTCCATCAACACACATAGTAATGAGCGACCACTCATTTCTTTGTTGCCTACGATTTGTCAGCTGTCTGTTGGGCTCATGTTTTCTCAAATAAATGAATATCTAGGAAATATAATCACCCATCGTTTTCAATTTCAACAGAAAATCTTAATCTTGGACATGTACTATTAAATGCATTTAAGGAACTGTTAACATTGTTTGTATGTACACAACGTGTAGAATCATCAACATATGTATCTGACATAAAAGACAGAATTCAGCCTATCAAAATCAGCATCTGTTTTATATGAAAAATATCATTTAATTTGAAATAAACTGAAAAAAATTGTATACCTTAAAGGAAATGATGTTTAGGAATATCAGGATGAACTTGAATCAAATCTCATCATTTTTCTCTGGCAATTTTAACTTCTTCATATGGAATATTTGGAAGCTTGGCTATTACGTCTAACGAAACCAAAGAAAATTGTCATCAATCTTTTGGAAAGTGTTATGGATTCTTTGATGATTTGCCCGAGTAACTCTTCTAATTTCCCAGTGTGAACCTATCGTCGAACTTACTGATCATCTTATATTCTTTCGCCAGTCTAAATAGAGGTTTTTATTAATTCTGTCAACATCACATCTTTCAGTATTTGTACACAAATATACTTGTATCCTCGTCCTTTCTAGAGTTTTGAAAGTACCCCTTTAAAGCATATTGGCAGGATAATCTAGAACAACATGAACGCTGTCTTTAGCATTCAAGATATGCTTCATTATCTGATCATAAACGTTTTCAAAAATATCTACTGTAAGATTCCGGATAATTTTGAAAATAAATTTTGTTTCTCAGAAACCATCATTCAAGGCTTTCTCTAATGAAGTCTGTTGAACCCCATTATTTAGGAAATCATTAAATAAACCGATTTTTGGTCTGAATTCTGCTACTTTGTTATCTGGAATTTTCGTGATATTGGCTCTAATGTCATTAACAATTTCAAAAAAATGAGTAAACTTTTATTCTCCAAATTTGTTTCCAAAACCTCCCAACCTCAGAACGATATTTTTTATATATGTAGCCTATATCTTTCAATACAAAACAGATAACCGTTAGTTCTACGGTCGTCGCCTTGCGTGCTGTCAGTTATTTTTGAATTTAAAATTAGGAAATGCACACCGTCAATATCTACATACGATTGCATACTCAGAAAAAATTCATTTTCTTTTTTGTTGCAGAGTTGAGTTCAGCTTTTGAGTGCTTACCTAATGGAGACCCGATTCCTAATGTTCATCGTAGAGGAGCTTCTAATTTTACTGAGAAAAAGCAATCTCCTGTCAGGTCTTCTCCGGAAGATCCTCTTCTTCGTGCCAGGTCCAGGTCTCCTCCTGCCATGCCTGCTTCTTCCCACCCTTCTTTCTTACATGGATTCAGAATTTCATTAATTCGGCTTTTTCCGCACATCAACGGCCAACGGCGATACCACGCTGAAAACACCAGTTCTCGTAAGATCACTGAAGTTAAGCATTGTTTGGCGCGGTTAGCACTTGGATGGGTAACCGTTCAGGAATACCTGCGTGCTGTTGGCCCGTCGTGGGTGTGGTGGGCCCACATTGGTAGTAAATATCCACCTAGAAACACTACCCGAATCGGGTAGTGAGGCAATGAACTTTCGAGTTCGAACTGCTAATCTATGTATGTATGTTCCGCACATCAATCCGTATCAGATATTCGAAATTCGCAGTTATACTTTTCTCCCGATATGCCAATTCAATTGAGATAAGCACGTAATGCCCCTGCTCCCATGCCAACCGAAGAGCAACATGTTTTAACAACATCCACTGGTGATATATTTGGAATATTGGAGCGTAATAATAAGCTTCGTGGAATATATACGACAACTTACATGAAACGGGCAAAAATAAACATGTATAGTGGCACGGTTGTCGAAATGAACCAACGCGAAATCGAGGAAAATCCTTCAGGCAGCAGTAACTTAATTTCAAAGAACTTCAAAATAGTATCTGCAAACTACATTCCTCCACACCATTAATGTATTTCTTTTGAATTATACCGTTGGACGGGCATAATAATGATAAATATGAATAGTGTTGGCCATTACAATTTTTTATTCCCTTTGAAATATAAAACGAAAGGTTTCTGTTTTGAGATACATTTGACTATTTTCTTACACTTCGTATTATACATTAATCTATATTCGTTCTTTATGTATAGTAAATAATGGGCATACATTAGAAATATTGTTATAAAAAATGTATGTTTTATCCTTTATATTTTTTACCTTTTTAGTAGATATCCGTTGTTTGTTGATACATAGAAGAAAATCAAAAAAAAAAGTAGGGAATATAATTATTGAAATGACATTAAAATATGTTTTAAAATAATTTTTGAAAACGAACAAAAATGGAACAGTTTTGAGCTACTGGAAATTTCAACAGTCCGAAAGAAAATAGTCTCAACAAAGATTTCCGTGTTTCGATTTAAAAGAATTATTGATTTGCTCAGAAATAATGTACGGCTTCTTCAAAAACTTCTATAGAAATATGCGGCTTGGCAAAATCCATTTTCATGATTATCTCCGTTTAAACTGAAATTGAGTTAAGCAGGTTTCTAACTTGTAGAGCAGAATAGAATTATAACCGTTTTCGTGAAAACGTGGGAGGTTTTATAAGATTTCAAACATTACATTCAATTACAAAAATTTCAAGGGATTTTGAGGTACTTCCACGGATTCAAGAGATTTTAACGGGTTTCAGGAGATTTGATAGCATTTCACAGAATAAAGTGACACTTTATAATAATTTTACGCTGGAAATGATTTTCACACAAAATTGATATGAGTTTTTCAAGGTAAAGTAATATTGAAAGTAATTTTTGTCTCAGGGTTGAGATGGTTACAAATTAATTTTCTTGATACATTTTTGTTAGATATGGATTTTTTGAATATACTGCATGGGGCTGTCCCTATATA